>PVIH01000847.1:11046-251046 GCA_004025045.1 Sigmodon hispidus | reverse complement strand
TTGGCTTCATTTCAAATAATCTATCCTGCCAAGTAAGATCTGTCATCCAAGATATCAAGTTTTCCTCTTTCCCCAAATATTGTAGTTTTTTGGAGACACTTGAAATAAACATTAGTTGGGGGGGGGGAGTTCCTCAAGTGGTTTTGGCCTGGAACTTGCTGTGTACAGCAGCCAAACCTTAAACTCACAGAACCCTGCCTGTTCTTGTGCCCGCCATCCCCCCCTCAACAGGGATTAAGGGTGTAAAGCCCTTCACTGTTGGGTCTGTGATTTTAGGGGCTGCTGTTTGGTTGTTGTGTGTTGTGTTTTGGTGGTCATGACGAGCTAGGGCTTTGTAGGAGGTAAATGATTGTTTGACACTCAGCTCCACCTCCAGCCCCAGATTTTAGTTTCGTTAATAAAATTCTTGTTCCGTTTTGAACTTGTTTAGGTAGGTAGGACCTAGTTTTCTTTTTTCCCCTTCCAAATATTTACCGTTTTCTATCTAATAATCAATTGCCCACCTTGTCCGGTGGTAACATCTTGTAACAGGCCAAGGGGTACACATCTCTGTCTCTCTGTCCTCTGTTCTCTGTTCTTTTGGTTTGCCTGGATGTTCCCGTTTTAATCATAAAAAAATATTCTGAATTTGTGAAGAATATTTTTTATTAGGGAGGATGGAGTTTATTTTTATGTATTAGACTGGTGATACTAACCTTTAGCTTCACATTGGCATTTAAACCCAAATCACACATCACTTAGAAAAACCATTCAGACGTTATGTAACTTGAAAGTCTGACCTGGACCAACAGAGATCAGGTTTTTTTTTGTTTTGTTTTGTTTTTTAATATTTATTTATTTGATCTTATATGAATTGGTGTTTTTCCTGCATGTATAACTGTGTAAGGGTGTCAGATCTTGGAATTACAGACAGTTGTTAGCTGCCATGTGGATGCTGGGAATTGAACTCAGGTCCTCTGGAAGAACAGTCAGTGCTCTTAACCGCTGAGCCACCTCTCCAGCCCCGAGGTCAGGGTTTTAACCCAAGGTTTGCCTGCCTACTGGTTCTCCCTCTCTTTCTCTTTCCCTCCCTTCCTCCCTGCCTCCCTCCCTCCCTCCCTCCCTCCCTCCCTCCCCCCTCCCTACCTCTTTTCTTTCTTTCTGTGGGGGAAGCATGATATTATAGCATAGTATTAAGTAAGATAATTATTGACCTTTGGGATCAAGGTTGGCTCACATATCAGAACATTTCACTTTAGAGGAGTGAATTTATAAAACGGTTGCTAAGCCAAACCTTTAAATGAAGGGGTGAGTTGGGGCAACTCAGTCATTTGAGATGAACTCAGGTGATGAATACACAGGATCAGTGGTGACCTGGGGAATGGCAGTCTCAGCTTTAGCTTCCTTTATATGAGATGAAAAAGAGACTGCTATGAGCCAAAGACAGATTTATTCTGAATCATTCTGGCCTTTGGTGTGCTGAAGCAGCCCATAAAATGTAGAATCCCTGTCACATATGAGGGAGACCTGCTGTGTGTTAGACACTTGGGGAAAGCAGGTCGCTGGGATGTGTACCTGATGATCACACAGTATATCTGATGTGCTGTGAAAGGTATTTTAAAGCTTCTCTTTGAGTACTAACTAATTAGCTTCAATCAATACACTGAGCTGGGCATTGTGATACAGGTCTATAATCCCAGGATTTGGGAGGCTGAGGCAGGAGGCTTTCAAGTTTGGGTCATCTTGGGCTATATGGTGACATTTTCTCTCAAGAAAGC
This sequence comes from Sigmodon hispidus, assembly GCA_004025045.1. NCBI lineage: Eukaryota > Metazoa > Chordata > Mammalia > Rodentia > Cricetidae > Sigmodon > Sigmodon hispidus. The sequence goes on along the minus strand of PVIH01000847.1, from coordinate 249,289 downwards.
AATGAAGAATAAGCAAAACCCTAGTAATTCAATATGAACATAGGTGTGGAACAATTAGGGCGTGGCTCTTGGCTCATTCATGGATTATGCTAAGCTCGGGCTCTGTCTAGGCACACACTATATGCTCTCTGTGTGTGTTGGTCTTTAGTGGCTCAATTGCATTTTTCCCTTTTTGCTTGTATGTGTGTAGTATGCAGGCAGATTTACTGTATTTGGCGTATGTGTGCATATGTGTAGGAAGGCCAGAGGTTGGCATCACAGGTGCTTTCTACTTTATGTATTGAGACAGGATATTTTTTCTTTTTTAAAAAATTTTAACCAATTTTCTTTCTGTTTTTTCCCTTTCTTTGTTTCTTTCCTCCCTCCCTCATCCCTCCATCCCTTCCCTCTCTCCCTCCCTCCATCCTTCCTCCCTTCCTGTGGTACTGATGATGAAACCCAGGACTTACACATGCTATTCACTGTCCATTGAGCTACGCCCCCATCTCTGTTTTGAAGTATTTTAACTGCATTTGACACAGTCATATTGTTACGTAACCAGCATCAGCATCCCCATCCATTGCCTCTTCATCTTCCAGAACAGAAGCCGTGGTCACCAAACTCTTAACTCACCTTGCCTTTCCCTTACAGGCACTGGTGACATCTATTCTACTTCCTTGTAATTGTTCTATTTAGATACAGAATTCATGCTTGGGAGTTTTGACCCTCTGTGTAAAGTCTTCAAGCTGTTGGGCTCTGGCACCCACTTCTACTGGAGCCAGGCCGTGGGGTTTTTTGGAACGTCTTGAAAGAGATGAAACTTGCATTATGGAGCATCACACTTCCAGGTTTCTGGAGTATAGATCAAAGCTTTTCTTAGAGCAGCATCTCAGTCAGCTTGTCTCCCATAGTCCTCGGCCACAGAGCTACCCTGGCTCTTGAGTTATGATAAAGCATGTGTACGCAGCTGCAGGAGGAGCGGGGAGGTGGCTGTGCTCTGTCTCAGGCAGGGTGTCTTGCAGAAGATAATAGGGCATCTGGCTCCATGTCTTTGCTGGTCAGAACAGTTTTGGAACTGGATTTTGTCCTGCAGGGATGGTCGGTCCTCTTTGAAGAGGGAGGCCTTCTGAATGTTTGCATTGCTTTGAAGTCTGCACCATGGAGATACTGTGACTTATTGCCAGTCAGAAGCAGGCCTGGTTGTGTGAAGGTTTCTTAAGTAGGAGCAAAAGGAGAGAGAGGGAGAGAGAGAGAGAGAGAGAGAGAGAGAGAGAGAGAGAGAGAGAGAGAGAGAGAGAGAGAGAGAGATTTGTTGAGTCCTGAGGGCAGTTTGAAGAGTCTTAGCTGTATTTCCCATCTGTGAGAGTGTGTCATAGGAGTTAATCCTGGGCTGGGTACATGAGTTAGGCTCAGGTCTTAGCTGCTAGCTTGTGACTTCAGGCTAATTAACTTGCTTAAACTTAAATTTCTTCATCTGAGGAGTGGACACGGAAAGTGCCACTCCTAGGAAGGTCAGATCATTTTTTTTCATGCACACTGAAGGTCATGGCACATTTTTTTTAATAGTCTTTTTTTTTTTTTTTAAAGATTTATTTCATGTGCATTGAATGCATACACGTCTGTATGAGGATGTTGGGTCACTTGGAACTGGAATTTCAGACAGCTGTGAGCTGCCATGTGGGCTCTGGGAACCAAACCCCAGTCCTCTGGAAGAACAGATAGTATTCTTAACCATTGAGCCAACTCTCCAGCCCAGTCATGGCACATTCTAAAGACTTTTATAAAAGGCCTCTTACAGCCCTGGACAGGAAAGATGAAGTGAAAATTTGTATTTTGAATACATATTGTACACCTATAATTACACATTGTACATATGATATGTGTGTGTGTGTATTTGCGTATCAATCTTGTCATTCAGGCGTCCAGATTGTCTCTGTTGAAAGTGGCCCTGATTTCTGAGAGAGAAGTGAAGGACTCTAGGTGCCCATCTGGAGTGGGCAGGGTGAATAAGGAAAGCTATGAAAAGTCAGAGCTTTTGGACTGTTCCTACATGTTAGTTACTGCTTTCCTTGGAGCCCTAGGTTGGAATTTGCTTTCGGTAGCTAGGTTCATTATATAATTGTGAGTCAGGCCGCCCTTTTCTCGTGTTTATAGAAAGCAAAACAAAATCAGTTTAGTTTGGGAGGATCTGGAAGTTTACCAGCTGCCACGCCCAGATTCCACAGAGTAGGTGAGATAAGAATGTCACCCAGCACCTTTCTCCTCTTGGCTTTTTTTCTGCACAGGCTCTAGTAGAGATTTGCAGCATGGCAGTCAGGTAGAGCAGTGGGCAGGGATCAGAGCTGGTTCCCCTGTGTTTTGCACCAGAGTTTTGCTGCCCATCTTGCTCCATTTGGAAAGGGCATTGAGAAATAATATATCGTGGGAGTGTGAAGAATGAGGCCTTAGACCGGCCTGCCTTGGGAAAATTCAGAAAATGTAATGCAGAAATGTGGGTTTTTGCAGCTTCTGTGGCCCCAACAATGGGACTTTGGGAGAACTTCTAAAGCCTGTTCTGTTTTGAAAGCCATATTGTGCTCAGTGCACATGTGTACTATGACCACAAATGTCTGTGTCCCAGACTCCTGGCTGGGAACTTCCTGGAGCTGTGAGCAGGAAGGTCCAAGGTGAGAGGAAGACCTTCTCAGCAGGAACTGGATCTGGAAAGAATGGATGGAGGAGGCTCTGCTCTGCTCTAGAGTACGCTGCCTACTAACATGCCTGATTTTATCACTCTCTACTTGGCTTTTTAGTAAAAATTATATTTTGTACATTTCCACTCACACACAAACATGCTCTATAGTGCACACGTGGATGTTAGAAGGTGACATGTGGGACTCAATTCTCTTCCTTTCACCATGTAGGACCCAGAGATTGAACTGGGGTCATAGGTGTGGTATTTTAAAAGTGGTGTGAAGGGAGTCATACCGGACCACAGGGCCCACGTGGGATGTTTATTGAGGGAAGTGGCGAGAGGGGCCAGAGAAAGGGGCAGAGACAAGTCCCTGGGAATGAGAGTGAAGAAAGAAAGAGAGAGAGATTGGAGGTGGGCATTGCTGCCTTTTATAGGGAGCACAGCGAATGCACACAGTGGGTGCTCTTAGTGGCTGCAGCTGAGGACCCTAAGGGCAGGCCAGTACAGATGCCAAAATGCTAACAACACGTTTGCTGTCCAGGCCCTTTACCAGCTGAGCCAACTCACTGACTGTGGCACTGGCTCTAAGGAAAGACTCTTTAGAGTGGTTTCTTCCTTGGTTACTCAGTAGTCTGTCTACTGGATGACATAATCCTGGGGTATGAGCTGTTGTTATAGTCAAAGGTATGGGTGCAAACAGGCAAAAAAGACCTCATGCTCTTATTCTTGGGATGCCTTCTTCCCAGAAATTTTATGAAAAGCATAAAAATTAAAAATTCTATTAGGAGAGGAGAACTGTTATTCTTTTTACAAAGAGCATCTTATATGCTTGTATAAAATCAGTTGTTTTTTTTAGCTTGAGTTTTACGTTATAATTACATGGGTGGAGACTGGTGGAGGCTGAGGTGGGAAGCCAGGCTTAGAGAATGAAGAGTGATGTCTTTCTCTGAGCTTATTCCATCATCCCGTCCTGCTGCCCAAACAACTGTGGGACCTGGCACATCACTTCCTGTCCATCTTGGCACTGAGAGTGGTCCAGGGCCTCTGCCTACTGTTCTCCCTTTGCACTTGGCAGGTCTCCAGTCACACAGTCACTCTGAGAAACAGCTTAGCCTCCCCTTTGCTTTCTGCAGCCTTGGGACTTTGCCCCTCTGTCCCTGCACTTTGGAACAGCCCCATTGAGTCCCCAGGCCTTGCCTTTGTTCAGCACTGGCTTTCTGAATAAACTCTGTTTGCCTGGCTCCCTTCTCCATGCCAGCTCCCTCACTCTATCCTAGGAGAAATCATACCATGTGGTTTCCAGTGGGAGAAAGAAAGACAGAGATATGTCACTCATTTTCTTCTCTAAGCAGAAGATAACTCAAGTATCTCTTCTAGTGTTCACTCTGTTAAGCCCTGTAACTAAGAGTTTATCCATGTGTGACCTTGATTGCTGAATTGCTGAACGAGCCTTGGAGTGAGCCCCAGAGAGACTGTTGACCCTGGTCCAAAGACTAGAACATAACAATGTTCTAAGGAGCCTGATGTGGTGACCCACACCTTTAACCCCAAAACTCAGGGGGCAGAGGCAGGTGGATCTCTGTGAGTTTGAGGCTGTAGCCAGGGCTGTTACACAGAGAAATCCTGTCTCATAAAACCAAAACAACAACAAAACATTCTAAGGAAAACTACTTTCTGCAGATTGGGTAAGTGAGGCAGATGGGAAAGACGCCCTGAGGACCAGGCCCCTAACCTGGAGGCTTCACTTCCCCAGTGCACATGGGCAGCAAATGGGCTGGTACCTGTGTTATTTTCTATTCTCTTCAATCTGAATATCCTCTGAGGTGATATATGCTGTTACTATGTTTTCCTCTGAGCCATTTGTTAACATTCACATTTCTAGTAACTGGTCCATTGAAGCCATTCTATAAATGTTCTCCCATGCTTCCCTCCATTCTCCCAGGCTCCACACAGATGTAATTCCAAAGCTGCCCCCATGGCGTTTAATCTTTACAGGATCACCGTCGCCTGGTCCCCTGTCTGCATTACTTCCCTACTTCTACTGTAGTAGAGGGCACAGATCTAATGGTGAAAACACAGATTCTCCATTACATTTACAGTATGTGGGCCAGAAGTTCCACCTGTGAGTTATAACCACCACCACCACCACCCCCGGGGCTGGGGGGGGCAAGTGACCCTTCCACAGGGGTCACATAAGACCATCGGAAAACACAGATATTTACTGTGAATTGACGAAAGAAATCCACCGTCCAGAAGACACTCATTCATCCCTGACATAGGAGTGCTGGGTTAGAAAACTGAGGTGCCTCAAAAGACCTCCCTGTCCTTTGAAGGGGAAACTAAGCTGCATTATTGTTTGATCCTGTATTCTTTGTTGGAAAATCGGACCCCTCTGTGGCATTTGGCATGTTACTAAGCAGGGCTCCTTTGTGGGGTGCAGAAGCCCCTTCTCAAGACACCTGGAATTTGACGCCAGCTTCCATCTGACAGCTGGCTAGCCTGTCAGGCCCTTACAAGCTAGATCTCGTCTGATGAAATAATGTGCAAGAAGATCAAAGTGTGGATGGGTTAAATTAATTTTTCAGTAAACTACTCGTTTAGGAGAATGTAAACACCATCTCTTAGGTACTCTCAGGTCCTTGGTGAGCACAGAATTTTTAGTTTTTTGTTTTTTTTTAAAGATCGTTAAGTCTGCGCCTGTGTTTGATTGATGTGTGTCCCAATATGTTAGAAAAACTCAGAAAATTTGAACTGGCCTATGTAAGATGAAGCCTTGCAGTAATAACCTGAAATAATCATGCTAGGTGATGGCAGAACCTGCCTTTCTCAGAGCGGTGGTTCTCAGCAGGTTGGGGGTGGAGAGTCAGAATTCTCTATGGGCATTCAGCGACACAGAGACATTGCTGGTCATTTTGATTTGTGGATGCCGCCAGCATCTACAGAGCATAGGGTAGAGACACTCAGTCCCCCATGATGCCCAGGACAGCCCCATAACAGAGAATTACATAGCCAGAATATCAACAAGGCCTGAAGCTGAGAAACCTAGATTTTTTCTGATTTTCACTTATTGGGTATTTCTCTTTTCCTCCTCCTGCTTCCCTCATCCCTTCCCTGTCCCCTCCCCCTTCCTTCCTCTCTCCTTCCTTCCTTTCTTCCTCCCCTCCTCTTTCCTTCTTTCCTCCCTCCCTTTCTTTTTCGTTGTGAGACAGGGTGTCTTAATTAGTTTTCCATTGCTGTGCTAATTTATAGATACGGAGTATTTTGGAGCCGTCCATTCTCAGAGGGTTCTGACCGTCATGGTGGGGAGCCTGGCAGTAGGCAGGCAGGCATGGTGCTGGAGCCATAGCCAAGAGTTTACTTAGCTTTTGAGATATAAACGGGGCAGAGCCAACTGGAAATGGTGTGGGCCTTTGGACCTCAGAGCCCACCTCCACTGACATACCTAATCCAGTCAGGCCATACCCTCTGGGTATACCAAGTGAGGGTCAAGCATTGGAATACGTGAGTCTCCAGAGGCTATTCTCATTGAAAGCACCACATGGTCTCTTACTATTGTAACCCTGGATAGCCTAGAACTTATTATGTAGATCAGGCTGACCTCAAAGTCACAGAGAGGCTGGCTCTGCCTCCTGAATGCTGGGATCACACCTGGCTGATTTCTTTTTCTTTTTTTTTATATTTACTTTTATTATTTTTTATGTGAATTGGTGTTTTGCCTGCATGTATAACTGTGTAAGGATGTCAGATCTTGGAATTACGGACAGTTGTTAGCTGCCATGTGGATATTGGGAATTGAACTCAGGTTCTCCGGAAGAACAGTCAGTGCTCTTAACCACTGAGCCATCTCTCCAGCCCCTGGCTGATTTCTTTTTTTTTTTTTTTTTTCTTCTTTATTTTGTATTTAACAAAAAAACAGTAAAATGAGGAAAAGTTAACAATAACTATAAAGAGGATGAGAATCATAAGCATGGCTTATCAAGGGTGGTAATGCAAATAAGATTGCTACACATATATTTACTTTGTGTTCAGCTTTCCCTCTGAAATTTTTTTTTTCTATCCCTGTATATCCTTATTCAAGGTCCCTTCCCCCTTCCACAACATCTTGTCATTTTTCTTCTCTGCAACTCCCCATCCCCTCCCTGGGCAGGGAGCAGACAGTCCTATGGTCCCACTGACCCAATAATGCTTGGATCAGTCTCCACTTCTGGCCAAATCCAGTTTTGTCCCCCCTCCCTCAAGAGTGAGTCTGCATGCCAGGAACTAAAAGATGATTTCTTAATCCTACTACTGTATTGGGTTTCTTTAGTGATAGGGATTCATGATGGCTTGGTTTCTCAATAAATGAAGCAACTTGCCCTGGGCTCACAAACTTCTTTGCTTGTGTTTTGCACCCTGGTCAAGGGCTTCAGCTTTTTGTCTTGGTTCAGTTACTCAGGGCTGCAGGGAAGCAAATGGCAACTGAAGCAGAATCAGCTGGGGAAAGATGGGAAGAACATTCAACCCCATCCAGGGGTTGTTCTGGACCCTGCTTCTCACCTGCACAACAGCTGATAATAGCAGCGGCTTGGGGTGCTTGTGAGGATTTGAGACACCCACCGTGTGGCATGGAACAGGTCATGCAAATGTGAACGCCCCTGTCCCAGGCAACTTGTACCAGGGGCCTAAAAGCCATATTTTATATTTTAAAATTTTCATAAAGAAGCCTTACACATTCTGGGCTTTTCTCTTCCCTAGAAAGAGAAGGGAATTAGCTCTTTGGAAAAGGTTACTTTGTGATGGACAAAGCAATCTCAAGTTCTCAGAAGCATGCCAGCCTCGGGCCAGAGCTATTTTTAATCACTGATTGACAGCAGCTAGTTCAAGTTGTAACACTCCTGAGTTAATTACAGAGTCCAACGGTTCCTTCACACAGGTGGGTTTCAGCAGTTCCTAGATTCAACAAAAGCTAGGGGGTTCATATTCCTTCTCTCCCCTCTTCCTCCTTCTCGCCTTCCTTGGCCTCCCCTGCCAGCAGTTAATCCTAGACCCAACTTGATAGGCGACCACTCTCCTACTAAATGTCTTCACTCCTCTCTTTTTAAATTGTGACCTTGTAGGACTTCACTTAGTTACTCAGACCAACCTGTGGCTTGTGATCCCCCGTCTCACCCTCCCAAGTTAACTAGGATTATGGAGGGCAGGTTTCCCTGGCCCAGCAAGTTGTTTGAAAATTGGTTTAGAATATGAAGTTAGAAGTCAAATTTGCATTTGAATTCCATTGCTAATTCGATTGGACCCTCACTGTTATAGTTTGTAAAACAGGCATAGTCCCATAAATAGTTATTAAAAAGAGTCTAACTTTTTCTCTAAATTTTTTTTGAGTATTTTGTGGTTTTATACAAACTTTAATAAGAGTTTTTATTATTTTTGTTACTTGTGTTTCTTTTTAAAAATGTCACTGGCTTTTTTTTTTTTTTTTCTGGAGACAAGGTTACCTCTTTTTAGCCCTGGTTGTCCTAGAACTCTCTTTATAAATCAGGGTGGCCTCAAACTCAGATCTATCTGCTGTCTCTCTCCCCTGCCTAATGCTGGGCTTAAAGATGTGCACTACTATGCCTGGCTATGTCACTGACATTTTGCTAGGAATTGTGTCGAATCAATAGATTGCTTAGATAATATTGTTATTTTAGGCATATTCTGATCCATGCACACATGGTATCTTTCTATTTATTTGTATCCTTTTCAATATCTTTTATAAATATTTGTGGCTTTCTTTTTACAGATTTCTTCTTGCTTTAATTTTTTCCTAAGTTTGTTTTGTTTTGTGTTTTGAGACAGGGTTTCTCTGTGTAGCCCTGCTGTCCTGGAGATCTGGCTGACCTCAAACTCAGAGGTCCACCTGCTTCTGAAGTGCTGGTATTGAAGGCGTGCACCATCACTGCCCAGCATTCCTAAGTTTTTTATTCTTTACTGATGGTGTTATAAAACTATAAGTGATAATTCGTAATATATCTCATGATGATTTTACAGCCTGAAACACTCTGCATGACACTATTTCTTGAGAGACAAGAACAAATCTCTGCTAGACAGGGAACTAATGATAGACCAAGGTAAGGACACCACCAGAGTCCAGCTTGGTGAGCCAATGAGTTTATTGAGGCTATTCACAGAAGAAGATACAACTCAAAGGTACCACCAAAGCTCACCCCAGCATGCCTGGGAGATCACAAAACTGAAAACCTGGGTAATAGGTTTTCTGTCCCCCAATAATAAGTTTTTCCATCAATGCAGTGAGCCATGTCAAGCTGAATTGAAAAAGTATAACAACAGGTTTATTTGAACAAAGCAACTCTCAGGTTGGCTCTTCAGTCCCAGAGATCGAGGCTGGAGAAGCCAGAACCAAAGCAGGGAGATTATATAGGTTGTAGGTGACAGGTAATGATATGTCTGCCATAAGCTGGATTTGTGCCCAAGTATGGTCAAAAGCTGAGTTCTTAGGCAGTGACTTGGGCTGCTTTTTCTGTGCCTATTAAGATGATTATGCAATTTTAATTTTTCATTTTATTAATGTAGCATATCATACATACTGATTTACATAGGTGTGTTGAACCATCCTTGCACACCAGGCCAGGCATAACAAGGCACTGATCGTGGTATGTAGTCAACTTTTAAATGCACTATTCTGGCTTGAAATGTGATGTGTGTGTGTGTATGCATGTACATGGTGCTGAGTTTTCGTCTTCTATCATGTGGTTCCCATGGTTTGTACTCAGTGTTGTCAAGGTTGGTGGCTAGTGCCCACCACCTGCCTTGGTGTATTTCTTTAGGGCAGTCTTGTGTTCTTGTGTACTTAGATACAGCTATGGCTCTGGTACAGAGAGGGAGGGTGTTCTGTAGTCTTGGTACTTACTGTGTTTATTGGCAATAATGACTCACAGCAGATTTGAGGTTGGCAGCTCATAGAGAGACAAGCCAATGTGTGTAAAATAATTGAGCCAAAAGAAACAGAGTTTGTGTACTTGCAAGTAGGTCAGTGTCAGTCAGTGTTCTGATAGAGGAAGCTCAACCCTGTGCAACAGTGGGAACAATCCGAAGAGAAAGTCAGAGATGAAACGTGCTGGGAAAGGAGAGGTAGACTCTTGTGTTCATACAGAGAGAGATAAGTTTGAGACTTCCTACTGGAGAGTAACGTTGGGTATGCATATGATAGGGAGTGGGTATAGATCATAGGAATATGCTGTGGGGAGAAATCTTGGACTTTTTCTGGAGGGTGGTGGGATATCTTGCTGCGTTTTAGTTTGGTGAGCGATGTGAAAGGAAGTAGCAGGTTGGAGAAAATGTCTTCAGTGTCAATACATGAGAAAGGTCTGAGAACAGCCCCGGGAATATACCCAGGTGAGTGGAAAGCTAGCCCAGCCCAAGGCTTGGCTGGAGGAAGATGAACAGACTAGAAAGTTGATGGAATGTGAAGGGAGGAGTCAAGGCCAGCGCTGGCTCAGGTTTCCTGGGAGATCAGTCCGCTGTTCTGTTAGAGAAATCCTGGGACACTGTGGGGCGGGGATGACAATGAGCTCATTTAGACAGATTTTGGGAGGTGCTAAAGGGAACTACTAATTGGAAAGGAGGCGGAATTGACCTCTGTGGGTCTTTACACTGATGGTAGTGCAGTTGTGAGATAGTGTGATCACCTGGTTAGGGTGGAGGAACAAGAGAAAGCTGAAGGAACAGCCTACAAAGAGGCAGAGGATGACAGCATCCAGTGCAGGGCAAGCTGAGAGGGTGCATTTCAGGAGGGAGGCAGACTCTGCAGGGCAGTGCAATTCAGCAGTAATTGCTGCTGGATTTGGCAACAAGAACCATGTAAGGAATTGGATGGTTGTGTGGCTGGCCCCAAATGGAGAGTCAGTAGCACTGTGCAAACAGTACTTTCTTAGGCCTAGAGGGGGCCTTCTGCCCCTCTGATGGACACAGTTTCTGGGTGCATAGCATGGTGAATGGACATCATGAATGGAACTTCATCTCCTATATGTCATCATGGGGTGCACTTGTTCAACTTACAAACTGCCCCCCTTAAATACTCAACAGCACACACAAAATCATGATACCAAATCTTTATCTTGCCCTAAATGGTCCTTGTGCAAAGGTCTTGAGGCCATGTGGACAAACTTTAAGACATAGTTGTGAGCTGTTGGTGGTGGCTCAGGCCTTTAATTTTAGCACTCGGGAGGTAGAGGCAGGTGGATCTCTGAGTTCAAGGCTAGCCTAGTCTATAGAATGAGTTCCAGGACAACCTGGGCTACTTAGTGAAAGTCTGTCTCAAAACAGGCAAACTAAAAAGATGAGGAGAATGAGGAAACTAAGTGTGGAGCATTCCTGAACAGTGGCACAAGTCTTTTCGGATTGTGGCAGTTGTCTCTTCCTGCCTCCTGTAGCCATGTCACAGTGTTCCCAGCCTCTGGGTCTTTTGGTCATCAGGCAGAAGTTCTTCACTGTTCAGGCTCCTGTAGCCTTTCACATCCCACATGTACAAAATGGGAGATGATCTGTGTGTCTGCATTCTTCTCTCCAGGCACTTTGTTAGACATTTGCATCTTTATAACAAGGGTCAGCAAATTCTATCCTCACGACCCAGAACCGTTGCTTTGGCTAATCAAGAACAGCTCATAATTCACCGAGAGGTTGAGGAGGCTTAGTGTGTGGCCCCTTCACTGCCCGTCAGCTTCCGTCAGCTTCTGTCAGCTGCAAGTCTCAGAAAACAACAGGACTTATATTCTCTGATTCCAAGCAGCCTTGTTTCTGGCTCTGAGAACAGGGTATGAGTGGTTCTCACCAGATAGACTCCCAGCAGCTTTCCCTGTATTTTGGATCAAGTTAAATCATTATCTCAACAGTGTCAAAACTGTGTTCCCAGTTCTCTTGCTATTTGAAAACTTTTGGGGCTGATGGGGCGGAGAAGAATTAGTTAGCTACTCTCTCTCCTGGTGTCCTTTTTCAGCCTTCTCAAATGGCAGTTGAAACACCCAGGCTGTTCATTTGATGATGCTGTTCCATTTGATACAAATGATTGATGGTTAAATTTTGTGAGCCCCTCCAACCTATAGCTAACAGCATCTAAGTTTCACTGGTCAAGCAAATATATTGCTACACTCCATCAATGGGGAAGGAGTTGAATTTGCAGAACCTATTTGGAAAGTCCTGGGTGAGTGTGCTGGGTTGTTGTAAGAAATTGTTGGCATCAGGAAGAGCCGTAATCCAGCTGCCCAAGGAGCAACATGTAAAAGAACTCAGGTAAGCCATGTGGCAAGACATAGATTAATAAAAATGGGTTAAGATGCCGGAGCTAGCTAGCAATAAGCCTGAGCCCTGGGCTGAACAGCATGTAATTAATATAAGCCTTTGTGTGATTATTTGGAACTAAGTAGGGCTGTGGGTCCAAGGGCTAGGCTAGGAAGGGCCAGTTGCAGGAGAAATTCATTTGGACTGCAAGGCTAAGCTAGTTGTAAACAAGTTTAAATGTTACCATTTGGCAGAGTGTACAAGACAGTGAGAAGATGTGTGTTGGAGAACAGTGTGTTTAATTTTAAATTGGTGCTATGGAGCTGATTAAAATGAACTACTGACCTTATTGGCTGTGAATTAGGCACACTGGATGTGGGTCCACTCACTCCTTCTAATGACTGTCTATAGACATGTATTTAGATCTATTTCTATTAAATTGTTTTCTCTATATTTAAAAGTAGGGCTAATGTCAGTCTTCTCTTCCAGAGTGTTGAACATCAATAAACAATGATAGCCTTGGTTTATAACTTCATGACACTTCGTGCGGCATGTATCTGTTTGTAGTGAATCAGTTCATATGGTGAAGGTGAAATGTGGTGGAGAGCGGGTTTGGAGTAGGATGTTGATGCAGTCATATTTCCAGCAATAGCTGACATGTTAAAATTCTGGAAGGGGGGCTGGAGAGATGGCTCAGTGGTTAAGAGCACCGTCTGCTCTTCCAGAGGACCCGGGTTCGATTCCCAGCACCCACATGTCAGCTAACAACTGTTTGTAGTTCCAGTTCCAGGCAAACATCAAGGCAAATAAATAAATAAAGTTTAAAAAAAAATTCTGGAAGGGAGCTAATTGCAGTTAGGAAAATAAATTGTCAAGGGATCTAGTGCACACAGCAAGGGAAACACAGCAAGCGAAAGTAAAGTGATGGTGTGAGCCTGCAGCACAGATAGGCCAGCCAGGCGAGGGCAGACGCTTGTTAGTTAGATGGATGTGACTGTGTACAGATGGTTAACCTAACTATATGCTTGTGGTTATCTGTCAGTTTAAACAAACAAACAGAAGCACTCAGATCAGCTTGTGAATGCGTTCATTTAGTCAAGACTGTAGATAAAAACATACCTGTCTCCATCCCCTGCCTTGTTTCCATAAGGTGAAATTTGTGTCTCTGATACAATATGGTTTTTTCTGCATTTAAGAAAACTATTTATCATGCTTTTTTTTAACTCGTTGAAATCTTTTTACATGTATTTAAAAACCCTTTATAATTATATTATGAACACAAATGATGTCAGTAGCCATTGCCAGCTATATTACGAATAACTAATGAAAATGGCCAATAACGGTTTTTCTCACCTTGGGCAGCTAGTGGAAGGTTGTCTAGGGGAAGGGTTCCAGCCCTGTCTCTATTTCTCTTTTGGTATTGACCCAGAAGGGCTTTCCTTAGGGCTACTACTAAACACAGAATGTGAGAATCCCTCTTTGTTTAACTTGATACAGGTGAACTTGATACTGACCGGCCTTTGCAGTCCTCAGTGGCTGGCATAGATGTCCCTCTGCTTCCCAGGTCTATTTTTATCAGTAAACCACAGGGATACATGCCAAGAACATGTGAGAAGAGAATCCAAATGAGCAATACTTATTTACAAAATAGTATTCATAAGTTATGTGATAAAATCCAACAGGGGAGCCGAGCTTGCTGGTGCAGACCTATAGTTCTTAACTGCTTGGGAGGCTGAGGCAGGAGGATTGTCTGTTAAAGGCCTGCTTGGGCAATTAGTAAGATATTATTACAAAGTGGTGGAATGGAATTCAGTGGTTCTATTTTGCCTAACATGCATTAGATGGTGGTACAGCTCCCTAGACTGGAAAGAAAAATTCACTGATCTAGTCATGCATTTACATGTACACAGATGCATAGGAAAAATAAGGAAGGATGTGATAAAAAGTTAATAGTGGCCACGCAGTGGTAGCCCATGTCTTTAATCCCAGCACCCATAAGGCAGAGGCAGGTGGATCTCTGTGAGTTCCAGGACAGCCAGGGTTACACAATACTTCTTTTAAAAAAAAAAAAAAAAATTAACAGTGGAAAATTTCTCTAGTAATTAAAGTATTTATATTCATTGGTGTATATTCATTGTATAAAATAATGGATTTCATAACGACATTTTCTTGGGTATGTATGCACTTTCGTGCTATCTCCCCGCTTTGACAACTTTCTCTCTTTTTTCTCCCAATATAGAGCCATTGTTACCTTTATGGTGCATAGACATTTGTCTTTTCTTTTCTTTTCCTTTTTGTTTTCCAAGACAGGGATTCTCTGCAGCTTTCACATATTTGAACGCATGTGGGTATGCAAGCATTTCTATGCTATGCAGACTTAGAGTTCTCTGTGTATGTATGTAGACATTTCAGTGCTAACGTTTGATGAGCTGACACTTGTCATGGAGCTTTTCCTGGGACAGCATGAAGGAGAAGGCGATTCACCCCAGACTGAGGACATTGACAGATCAAAGGGATTTTGATCAAGTGGTGAATGACTGGGGATGCCCGAGTTAGTTACGGAAGGATGGGTGGGCTATATCACCAGGAACCTGGGCTACTTAGGGGAAGCTACAGCACTGCAGAGTTCCACCCACAGCTTAACTGCATCACAGAGTCCCTGGGGCATCTTCATGATTGACAAGTATCCAATCACACACACACCCCACACACATACCAAGCAATTGTTTTCTGCCTCTATAACCTTGGGAGGGGCTGGACAAGTGAAGATTTTGAGGTTCTGTCTTCCTCCACAAGGATTTAACAATATGCCAGAGCTCCTGCTAGTGAAGTGGTTGATCACAGCTTTTGTGATTTAAGATAGGCATCACCAGTCCTATGACATAGCTAATATTCTTCCGCAGACCCTCCATGTTGACTTACTAATTTATGTTCTCACCTGCAGTGTAGAAGGATTGCTTCTTCTCCTCTTTCATCCTTTCCAGAATTTGCTCTGGACCAGGATTGCAAATAATTTTAATAGTTTTTCATTTATTTTTTGGTGTATAAGCACTTATGTCAATGTGTGTTGCCATGAGTAATGGTGTGTCAGTCAAGATAACCTGAGGCATTCATTCCCTCCTTGCACTGGGTTTAGAGGATAGGATTGAAGACATCAGGCTTGCTGGCCAGCACCCTTATCCTCTGAGCCATCACACTGGCCTGAAATGTATTATTTATATTTCTACAATAGCTAAGGATATGGAGCACATTGATTGTCTTTTTATGCTTATCTGAATTCACTTGCCCACTTACTGAGTGGGTTATTTGTTTGGCTTATGTTTCATTTTTAAGTTCTGCATATACTCTAGGTCTTAATCCCCTAACAAATGTCTGGCAAAGGTTTTTCTCAACCCTGTTGTATGCTGACTCCGCATTATGTTGTTTCCTTTGTTGTCCAAAAGCAAAACCCAAACCAAATCAGAAACAGCCTGTCTTGCCTTTTCTCCAAGGGATGTTCTTGATACCTTCTTAAAAATGAGGTAGCTGTGTTGGGCAGTGGTAGAGCACTTGGGATCTCTGTGAGTGTGAGGGCAGCCTGGGCTACAGAACTAGTTTTAGGACAGCCAGGATCACACAGAAACTCTGTTTTTAAACAAACAAAAACTGAGATGGATATAGATGCCTGAGTTTAGTTTTTCATCTTCTTTTCTTTGCTCTACATGTCTGGTTTTATGCCATTTTACTGTGGTGTTGAGACATCTCCAGCCTCATTCTTTGTCCAGGGTTGCTGGTCTGACTATTTGGGATCTTTTGTGTTCATGTGAATTTTAGAACTTTTTTTTTTTAAAAAAAAAAAACAACTATATTTTTTCCTCTTTGTGTGAAGAATGAATGTCATTGGAATATTGATGGGGAGTTTTTTTTATAGGTTGCTTTCAGTGGTAAATCAATTTTAGAATATTAGTCATACTTATCTGTACTCATGGGATATCCTTTTAAAATTAACCTGGTTTTTATGTATGAGTGCTCTGTCTGATTGGACACCTGCATGTACCAGATCATGTGGTTGCTGGGAATTGAACTCAGGTCCTCTGGAAGAGCAGCCAGTGCTCTTAACCACTGAGCCATCTCTCCAGCCTGTATGGAATTGATATCTTAAGTGTCTTCAGCTACTTTCTTCAGTGTTATGTTAACACTGTGGCTAGTTAAGTTTCTTTGTTAGTTTTGTTTGTTTTAGGTATTTTATGTATTGAAGCTATTGTGCAGCACATTGTTCTCCTGATTTACTTCATGGTTTGTTCATTATTGAGCTAAGGAAAAGCTACTGATTTTTGTATTTTGATTCTGTGTCTGGCTGTTTTTCTGAACATGTTTGCTAGATCTGAGAGTTTTATGGTCTTTAGGGCAGCAGTGGTCAACCTTTGGGTTTCGGCCCTTGGGAAACACACTTATTTCTGCCAATGGTCTTAGAAACAGAGACACTGATCAGTAACAAAATTACTGTTTTGAAGTAGCCACAAAAATAAATGTATGGTTGGGAGTTCCTAAGACCATTAGAAATAAGCTTTTCTGACGCTTGTGACTCAGCGGTTGAGAATCTCTCCTTCGTCATCTTTACGTACAAAGACCATTGTCTGCAGATAGAGATAATTTGACTTCCTGCTTTCTTATTTTGTTTTTTTTAATATATATAATTTCATTATTTTATGTGCATTGATGTTTTGCCTGCATGTCTGTGAGGGTGCCAGATCTTAAAGTTATAGATATTTTTGAGCTGCCATGTGGGTGCTGGGAATTGAACTTGGGTCCAATGATGAGCAGTCAGTGTTCTTAACCCCTGGCCATCTCTCCAGCCCCGACTTTCTGCTTTCTTATATCCATCTAAAATTTAATTTTTCTCTTTTGTTTTATTGATCTGGCTAAGACTTCTAGTATGTCATTGAATTAGAATAGAGTGTGGCCACCCTCACTCATTTCTGATTTTAGAGAAAAAGATTTTCAGTTTTAATTTACAGTTACAATGTTGCCTCTAGGTTTGCCTTGTGGAACCTGTATTGTATTTAGGTGCTTTCTTCTAGTCTGAGTTTCTTCAGGGCTTTTATCAGGAAGGTGATTGAGTTTTTTCAAAGGCTCCTTTCTGTCTTTATGCTGCTGACAACTGTGATTTCTGTCCCTGAGTCTTTGTTTATTTTTTAAAATCTATCTTAAGGTATTTTAGGAATGAAGCCAACTTGCTTGTAACATATAATATTTCAATGTGCTGGTGAACTTTACCTGGTCAGGATTTTAAGAATTTTATATTGATCGTAGTATCTTTATGTGATCACGATATAATGTAAGGGGAAAGGAAGTGTGAGTCGTGTGACAGGAGTTTTATAATCTGGCTGAAGAACTATGTTTCCCATCAAATTATAGATGTGATAATATGACATTAATACCCATCTTTTATTTCCAACAAAAATTTGAAGAAAATGTCTTTCTTTGTTTTTACTTCCACTGAAAAATAGAGGGGTATGTGTGAATTTTCAGCTTAACTGGTCCCATCTCTCCCTTTCTCCTCCTTTGATATTTTTTCCTGGCCTACTGTTATGAAGCATTCTAGAGACCAGTGAACATCTGCTCGGAACCCTTTGTACTGTCTCAGCTTTGTGGACGGACATGAATACATGCGGAGCCGATAGTCTAAGCCACCCACCAGATACTCTCTACTCCGACCTTCCAGCATCACAGACTTTGGCCTTTGGGTAGAGTATTTAGCAGCAAGTTATGGAGCCTCATGCTCATGGATGACTTAGTTTATTTATTTGTTTTTTCAGCTTGCATTTTTTTTTTTTTTAAGTTTGGACTTTCTATATCTAGTATAGGCTAGTGTTCAGCATTTTTCATCCTCCTGCCTCAGCCTCCTGGGTGCTGGGGTTGCAAATGTTCGTTACTACACTCAGTTCTTGTCCCCCGAATTGTGTTTTAATCATGGGCATTGCCCCTGCCCCAACTGGAGTAAAAGACAGTTGTGAGCTGCCATGTAGGTGTTGGGAATTGAACCCTGGTCCTCTGGAAAAGCAGTCAGTACTCTTAACTGCTTTGCCATCTTTCTTACACCTAGCTCTAGAAAGAAGAGTTTTTCTTTTTCTTTTTCTTTTTTTAAACTTTATTTATTTATTTATTTATTTATTTATTTGCCTTGGTGTTTGCCTGGAACTGGAACTACAGACAGTTGTGAGCTGCCATGTGGGTGCTGGGAATCGAACCCGGGTCCTCTGGAAGAGCAGACGGTGCTCTTAACCGCTGAGCCATCTCTCCAGCCCCGAAAGAAGAGTTTTTCATACCAGAATTAAACTAAATCGGTGGAGAAAAGTCCACAGTATTTCAAGACAGGCTCTGTCTCATGGTGAGAAGTCTCCCTTCCTCCAGAGCAGTGACACTCAATCTTTATACTGCTGCGACCCTTTAATACAGTTCCTCATGGGATGGTGACCACCAACTATAAAATTATTTCATTGCTACTTCATAACTGTAATTTTACTACTGTTATGAATTATAATGTAAATATGTGATGTGCAGGATATCATAGCATTTGACTTCCAAAGGGTCGCGGCCCACAGGTTGAGAAGGGCTGCCATAAAGCCAGCGTCTGGGAAGGCTTTAAAAATGACTCATTTTCTCTCTCCTATTCTGGCTCTAACAGCTGTCTCAACACACAGTTTGAGGTGGGAGCGACCTGGCTTCCTCAACCCACAGGCTGCACAGTGGGTGTGTGACAATGAAGAGTCCCCATCCTCCCTGGGTCCCAGCCACCTGGCCCCTCGGTTCTCTCTTCTTGTTCCCTGGGCAACTGGCAGCGGTGACTGATTCCAGGTCGTAGGAAGCGGGGACTGAATCCCTGTGCAGGTGGCTGGCTATTGTGTGGGGGAAGCCGGCCTCGTCCTTCCTGGGGCTGCTTTCATCTCCTCACAGCCTCCAGAGGGAAAATGATGTCTAATTGGGGCTGGGGTGGGGGTGGGGGGGAGACACATACAAAGCGGCAGGGTCGGAAAGGTCCCCAGGGAAACCTAGCCAGACAGTAGACATCCGTTGGGGAAAACCTGGTGGATTTGAGTCGTTTCTTGTCCTGTAACTGCCAGGCTGTTGAAATCAAAGAATCAAGGACTTGCTTTCATGTGTGGGTGCCTGTGGAATGTTAGCGGTCTTGATACCATCAAATGGGACGCAAGATAGTCAGGGTGTTGCAAGTGTGTGCATTGGAAAATATGTGGGCTCGTGCGTTTACACACACACAGGATTTGGGATAAACAGCCTTCATCAGTGACAGCTGTGATTTTCAGTATTGTTTTAGATACTAATAATTTTAAGCAGAAGCCTCCATCTTTAACATTTTTTAAAATGAAAACTGTTAAGATGTTTATTACAAAAAAACTAAATCTGTCATTTAATAACCTTTCTGACCATGCCTTTCTCCCACAAGCACATGTGAGCCTAATTGCAGATTGCAGGAACAAAAAAAACCCCACCTTCTCCCAAAGCCGAGGAAGTAAGCTAGACTCTCCTCAGCAGGAGGGAGGCATCTCCTGGAGGGAGGGCTGGGAAGAGGTGGATTAGGATTGAGAGGCACCAGCACCCTTCCTCAGTCAGGATTCGTTTACCCTCTTTTCCTTTCTTTCTTTCTTTCTTTTTGTTGTTGTTTGCTTGGGTTGTTGTTCTTTTTAAGACAGGGTTTCTCTGTTTCCCTGTGTATCCCTGGCTGCCCTGCAATTGACCAGATTGGCCTCAAACTCAGATTTGTCTGCCTGTCTCCCAAGTGCTGGGCTTAAAAGCATATGTCACTGCTACCTGATAACCTGTTACATTTTTAAATCCTATTTTTCCCCGTTCTTTCTCTGTATTGCTTATAGTTTTACTGTATTAAACCTTCCTTCTTCTTTTCCAAGACTCCTGGAATAATGTCTCCTGGATGTCATAGCTGTAGGAGTCCATACCCAGTTCGGTCTCCTAAGTATCACGCATCTTGAGAGTTGAGTCCAAGAGAGCAGAAGGGAAAATCTGGAAAGGAAAATGAGACCATAGGAGATTTGAAGAACAGAGCAAGAAGGAGGCAGTGCCCACCTAAACCCTGTCAGAACAAAGAGGAATGCTGTACCTGGTTAACATGAGTGTGTGCCTCAAGGAAATCAAAACAGTGAGAATCCCAAGTGGCTGCTCCTTCACCCTAGAAAACCTTTGAAGGACGTAAAAGGCAAAAGATACATGATAATTCAGGCATTGGGGAGACAGAAGCAGGTGGATTTCCAAGGCCAGCCTAGTATCCATATTGACTTTGAGACTAGCTAGGGCTACATAGTGTGACCCGGCCCCCCCCCCCCATCTGCCATGAGGTGTCCATCTGGGAGATACAACATCTTCCATGATGTAGAACCAGATTCTGTATACTAGGTGATTGTGTTTTAAAGGTTAGATTCAAAGGATTTTCAAGAGTTATTTCTTTTTATTCTATGAGTATTTACCTCCATGTATATCTGTGTACCTTGTGTATGCCTGGTATCCTGAGAGTGTCAGATTCCCTGGAACTGGATTCAGGAGCTTGTTAGCCATTATGTGAGTGCTGAGAACAGAACTCAGATCTCCTTCTAGAACACCAAAGCATCCTTGGCTTCTGAGTCACCTCTCCAGCCAGATTCCTAGAATCTTTAACCTGAAATCAGCAGGTTATTTAAATGACAAAGGCTCACCCTTAACTTCTTCTTGATTCTTCTGGAAACCAGAATGATGGTTATTGGAAGGTTCCACTCTCTGACGCTGGTGAGTCAGAGAATCTGTATCCATTGACCTTTCACTTTGAAGTTAGCTGACTATTCTGGCTTGGGAAGACAGTGTGTGTGGGGGAGGGAGGCTGTTGAAAATTCACTCTCTTTTGTGCACCAGTCCCTGCGCTTGTTAGAAAGACAGCCAAGGACAGGCATGGTGCCAGCCAGCATGCAGCTTCCAGTGCAGTAATACAGACATTACACAAAGTTACTAACAGGCAATAAGTAAAGGGAGCCTGTCTTGGGAGGCCGGAACCTAGTTTAGACTAGTCTAGCATTCCTGAGAGGTCACTTGAGACCTACTGATTAGTAGAATCAGCTGTGTGAAGGTTAGGACGGTCTCCCTGTGGCGTAACTGTGGGACATTTGCAAGGTCTTGGGGTAGGAAGGGGCCTCTCCCATTTGAGGAAAAGATTGGCATTATGGGATTGTTATGGAAGAATGGACAGGAGTGAAAAAGGAAGACAATCCATTAGAAAGGTGAATGGCCGACTACTCCACCCAGGTCTGTTCCCATCTCTTTCCTCAGCTTTGAAAGGAATTTTTGGCAACGATGCTTATATCAACCCAGTGTATATTTAAGATTTTTCATTTTATTTTTTGAAACAGGGTCTCAGATGTATATCAGACTGGCCTCAAACTTGAAGAAATCTGCTTGCCTCTGCTTCCCAAGTGTCGGGAGGCAGTATAAATCTAAAAGATCCTTAAATAATGTCTTTATAGATGTTGTTTTGATCTTTTAATTGTAATAGAAAACATTGTAATGTTAGCCACAAAACGACAGGGAAAGACTCACTGAGTGAACTCAAAGAAATTTAAAATGTTGCCTGCCTCCTGCTTCCACTGGAATATAATTAAAAAAACCTTTCCAGTCACATCCTTGAGCACTCTGTCAGTTCTGTGGCTTGCACTGGTGTTTCCCTCATGGTAGCTTAAGGACCTTTAAAGAAAATCCTAGGAGGTGTTTTCTAGTGACCACAGTACTTGGGGTTGGAAGGCTTACACACTGTTTTCGCAGGGTTTGTTGCTGCTGTTATTACTTTTTTAGGATCCAGCCCAGAACTGTTTTTCTATTATGGATGCCCTGTAACTGACTTTGCCCCTTCTCTCTGTCCTTTTAAACAATCATTTACTAGTATTTTAGATGTTTGCATTTCTTGTCTTCTATGGACTCAAGCATTTTCAGAAGCATTTAAAATAGAACAAGCAGTTAGCTTATAATAAAATTATTGTTGAACAGTGTTATTGAGGCCTGCTTGGTGCAAGCTTTGCCTTCATTCCACCCACATCTCCTTCTCTCTCTCATCCCCCCTCCCCCTCCTTCCTTTCCCATCTCCCTTCTGAGCTGACATTTCTGATCCCCTGCTTCAGTCTCTTGAGTGCTTGGGACAGGGGACAAATTTCCATGCTGAGGGCCATGTGATGGCTTTTCATTTGCATATTTGGAGATTTCAGTGAGAAAGACGGTTTCCTGGGAGTCCTTAGGTGGGCCAGGATGAAGCAGAGACCTCAGCTGTTTAGGCCGGTTCTGGGTATTGATTTGATACTGAGTCTGCACAGAGCACATAAATGTAAGTAGAGGCATGCTCTTCTCATGCCTCTTCAGTCCAGAGCCCAGGGGAGGGCAAACTGAAAGCTCGTCCCTAAATTATTCTTTGCCAGTTTTGATAAATTCAAACCTTCCTTTTCTTTGACTTTACTTTCAAGGGAATATTAGAAAAATCAATAAACAGCACCTAATAGATTTAGTAAAAATTAACCCCCCAATACTATGGCAGTCTGAAGGAGTGGGACCTTTAAATATATCAATCCTAGAGAAGACCCTCAGATTTCCATGCCTGGCTGAGTCCTCTGGAGGACTGAGGTGGAAAGTGGGTTTCTGAGGCCAGTCTAGCATTTTTTGTGTCTGGCCTGAAAGGTGGCGTTTCTGACAAATTCCTAGCTAGAGAATCTTGGTCTTTCTACCTGTGGATAGAAAGGGAGTTGACAGGGCTAGAGACATGGCTCAGCTGTTGGGAGCACTGACTGTTCTTCTGGAGGATCTGAGTTCGATTCCCAGCATCCATATGGCAGCTGTCAGCTGTCTGTAATTCCAGGATCTGGCACCCCTGCACAGTTGTACGTGCAGGCAAAACACCAACTCACATAAAATAAAAACAAAATATTGAAAGAAAGAAAGAAAGAAAGAAAGAAAGAAAGAAAGAAAGAAAAGGAGTTGTCTCATGTGACCCGGGAGGCCAGGAAGCCTCAAGATCCACCATGTATAAGAAGGAGCCTCTGGTGTGTGTCTTGAGCAAAGTCTGAAGACCATGAGCCCTGATGTCTAAGGGCTGGGGAAAAAAGGGGGTTGGCTATATTTTTATCTCAGTGACCAAAAATAACTTGGGGAAGAAAGGATTTATTTTGCTTATACTTCCACATCTCGGTCCATCATGAAGAGAAGTCGGGGCAGGAACTAAAACAGAGGCCATGAGGAATGCTGCTGGATTGGCCTGTCCTGCACAGCTGGTCCAGCCTCCTCTTATAGTACACCCCCCCCCCCACACACACACAGTGTTTCTTTGTGCTGCTTTGGCTGTCCTGGAACTCACTCTGTAGACCAGGTTGGTCTCAAATTCACAGAGATCGGCCTGCCTCTGCCTCCTTAGTCCTAGGGATAAAGGTGTGCTCCACTGCTGCTTGGATAACTCAGCCTACTTTATTACACCATCCAGGACTACCTGCCCAGGGGTGGCATTTCCTACCCCCACTGACACAGGCTGGGCCCTCTCCTGTCAATCATTAATCAAGAAAATGCCCCACAGACTTGCCTACAGGCAATCTGAAGGAAGCATTTTCTCAGCTGAGAGTCCTTTCCCCTAAATGACTACCTTATGTTGGAGTTGACATAAAACTAGCCAGCACAAGATTTGAGCTAACAGGCAAAATGCCTTTCCTCCATTTCTATTATGATTTGGATGCCTATCCACATTGTTGAGAGAGGTCTTCTCCATAAGGTCTCCAAGACTCATGCAGGTCTTTTGCAGAAATAGACTCATAGACATACCTGGAAGTGGCCTACTAGCTATTCCATCCTTGGCTAACTCTGTGCCTGCTGAACTACACTGCCACCATAGATAATGCTACTGCTGGTTAGCACACACTCTGAGCACTGTTAGGAGACAGCCCCTGGACAGTATTAGTATTAATGAAATCAGAAGGTCCACTCCGGAATCCCAGAGACAGTTATTTCCCAATTCTAGTTACATTGTAATCAAAAGCAAGTGAATGGGATGCTCACCAGGGTCAGGGTGAGGCCAGCACCACTGTTAGGTAGATAGTGGAAGAATCCCCTCCCCTATGCCCATCCTGACACAGGAGCATGCAGAAAACATCCTGTGCATTCTAGAATGACTCTACTCTTCCATTCCACCTGGCACAAGGCGAGGGCATGCACACTCATTGAAATAACCAAATGACTAACCACCACCATAAATCCAGATTCAGATGCCAGTTAGGCGTGGTGATACAGAGCTAGGTGGATCTCTGTGAGTTGGTCTGGGGGCAGGGTGGCAAACAAACAAACAAAAAGATTCGAATTCCATTTAGGCATAGCATCTGTTTACTCAGGGGGTGGAGGGGTATGTGTGGCCTTCCTTCCTCTGGGGTTTTTTGGCCATAGGAACTGGACTGAGTTTTCCTCTCCGCTTCCTACAGTGACTGGGAGGTAGCTGGATAGCTGAGATCACAGAGGCTGGTGGAAGTAAGCCTTAAGAAATTCCTTCAGATGTGATGTGTCCAGACTTGTACCAGCATACAAAGTTCTGGATTTGACAAGATCTGTGGGTTCCTAGCGCTTAAGCGGTTTAAAAAAAAAAAAAAATGCTTCTCAAAATACAATTAGGGAAAAATTCCTTTGAAATGCTGAATTTACCCTTGGGTGGTGGTAAAGATACCAACAGCTTTTTTTTACTTTAGAATTAAAACAACTTTTAACCTTCCTGATGCTACAATACCATCATTAATTGTGTGTACACAAACGTCATTGGTCATGCGTAACATGATCGTTAGATTTTTGCAGAGCTATACTTAAGGCTACATTTTTTTTTTTTTTAATCACACCACTCTAATTAAAATGTTACTATGAAGTTGGTGGGGGAGGTAGGCCACACCTCTACAGTTTTTCTTCTTCTAGAGGCTGTTTGGGTTGTGCTTGGTGGAAAGGCAAGTATTACTGAAAACAAAAGCATTTTTAAAATTCCTGCTTTATTAATGAGAGGGACTATGAAATTACTTTTGATAATAAGTATCAAATTGGAGAAGGGAAGGCTGGAGTATGTGGCTCAATTGGTAAAGTGTTGTTAGCCTAGCGAGCATGAAGCCTAGCACCCTATAAAACTGGGTGTGGTGGCGCATGCCTGCAGTCTCTGTAGCCAGTTGGAGTGAAGCAAACAGGAGCTGAGGAAATGGTTTAGTGAATAAAGGGCTCACTGGTCAGCTAGCAGGACCTGAGTGAGGTGAGAACTCCAGCATTCATGTGAAAGCTGAGCATGGTGGTTGGGACACATCTGTTCGCTCCAGGAGACTGAAGACAGGATCCCTGGTCTTGTCCATGCAGACAAGAATGTCTAGCTGAATCTGCACATTCCAGTGAGGAAGACTGTGGATGTCAGCGTCTGACCTCCATAAACACACATGTGTATATACCTGACACTCCCCACACACCCCCACACACACCAGTCAGAAAGGTGGGAGAGGGAAAAAATACTTGAATTCATTACTAGTTAACTTATTTTTTTTTCAAAATTGTTGAGCATGTAAAAGCTTTGTTGTGTGTGTGTGTGTGTGTGTGTGTGTGTGTGTGTGTGTGTGTGTGTCTGTCTGTCTGTCTGTTTGTCTGTCTGAGATAAGGGGAAGTATCTGAAAACTGATAGCTTAGCTGTGCTGACCTCTGGCTGAGGCTGGCTTGAATCTTGGTCTTTGGAGTTGGATTTTCAGTGTTGCTAGACATGCTCCTGTGTCAGGGAAACTGCTGAGTCCTCAGTTTCCCCTTCTGTCAATCAGGTGTGATCATAGTAATCTTCACATACGGTTCTGTCATTTGCCCTGTCAGCTGTCACTCTGGTAAGTTGAAGACCATGTTTATTTTCTTTTCTAGAAAAATCCAAGAACTAGAGATAGTCATTTGTACCACTATCATCCATTTCTGGAATATTTTATTTTGGTTTCTTTGGGGAAATAAAATACAAATTTGCAACCAGGAACCTTTTGAACTTCACCTTGGCTTTGAAGTGTTGTGATGTACAAGGGTGCTCATGACATGGAGGTTTAGGAAATGAAATGAGTTAGGCACTGTGCCTGGAAGATTTCCCCTTTCAAAAGCTGTTCATTACACTCTGTGGGTTTGAAGTGTGAGTTCTGGCTGGTGCCATTTAAGATAATTCAATTACTTAGCCAAATACTCTGTCTGCACTTTCAGCCTCTTTGGAGCTCTTTGGTTCTTGCCGTGCTTCGTTTAATTTTGAATAGTTTGAGATTTTATTATTTTCCACTTTCAAATGCACAGCTTTGAAATAAAAATTGCTATGCAGATGCTCTCAATAGAAATTACAAGTTTTCTTAGGTTTGATAGTGACATTGTGGTTATGTTAAAACAAAAATCTTTATCAGCTATGAAAAGGAAATTCTTAAAGGTTAAGAGACAACTTTCTTTTGCTCTAAGAAGTAATAGCAAAGGGCTGGAGAGATGGATCAGCGGTTAAGAGCACTGGCTTCTCTTGCAGAGGACTTGGGTTCAGTTCCCAGCCTCACATGGAGGCTCACAACCAACCACCTGTAACTTTCTTTGTCAGGGGATCCTATGCCCCTCTTCCAGCCTCCGGGCACTGGGTGAATATGAGGTACACACACAAAACACACATACACATAAAATCAAAATAAATCTTCAAAGAAACAACAAAAGAGGACTAGATGAGAAAGAATAGCCAAGGATCACACTTGTTGCAGCTTACTGTGAGTTGAATTCATATGTAGTCTCCTCATTGTTATACATGTTGGAAGTTTTTTTATAACAACAGATTTTAAAATGGAATTCCTGAGTCCTGGCATATGTTTCTTTCATATGTGTATCTATTCTGTATGTATTTGCATCTGTATATACAGTTGTCATATCAGAAAATTTAGGGCTCCTTGAGCAAAAGTGGAAGAAATATTTAAGTCCTAAACTTTAAGGTGGGGATTGTTTTAGGTAGCTATTGAGAAATAAATTTTAAATAGACAGAAATGTAGATATAATCATGTGACAGAAGACACAGATGTTTCAGGAGACTCCTCACAAAAATAATACAATCTGTGGGTTAAGAAGATACCTCTTAGGTGTCTGAGGTTGCCTAGCAACCTGTACAAAGGTAGCAGGCATGTCAAAGAAGCAGGGTATCCCAGGGTTAGTTGGTCTAGAGAAAGGCTTAGAAGAGAAGGTCAGGTCTAGACAGTAAAACTGTCTACAAAGGTGGCTCATAGGTTGTGACAAAGGACATTTACATACATCTAGGGGGCTGACAGAAGGTGGCAGAGCCTCATTTGACCTCATCTAGGAATCTGTGCAGAATGATGCAAACACACTTATTGATTTGGCATGGCAAGTAAATTTTAGTGAGCAGGTGAATTTGTAAATAGAGGATCTATTAGTGATATTAAATGTACTTTTACTTATCTTGTTTATGTATTTTTTATTTATGAGTACTTGTATTTTTTTCTTATTTGTTGGGGGGAACACTTACTGATAGGCACTGAACTTTTTTTTTTTCTTCCAGAGATTAGGAACAGTCTTGAATATTGTCTGGCCTGTTCTTGAGTCTTGCAGATTTATTTAAAACTATTAAAGTCACTGACAATTTTATTGCAATATTTTTGCAGTTATTACTGATTTAATTTGTTGTGCTGAATTTTTACAGTATCCACTATCTTTGGCTTGTGCTGAGTCTTTTAATTTTTTTTTTTTCTCTAAGCTTAGAACACTGAGGGGTGATGGTTTTTGATTGGAAAAATCAAAACAACTATGCATACTGGGTAGCTGCCCAGGCTGAGGAAGGGTGCACAAAAGAGCAATACTTAGACTGAGGTTGAATGCTCAGTCTGTATTTCATCATATCTTAGCATACTTTAATGTCTTGCAAAGGTAATCCATTTCAAAATTCTTCACAAGTTTCAAATGATTGTCAAAAATGTATATCCTTTTCTAATTTGTAGACTTTTGTTGGCAGTCTTTGAAAATAGGAGAAAGACCACATAATGAAAAAGACAAAGACTTTGGTTTTTCGAGACAGGGTTTATCTGTGTAACAGCCCTGGCTGTCCTGGAATTCCTTTTCTAGACTAGACTGGTCTCAAATTCAAGAGATACACCTGCTTCTGCCTCCTGAGTGCTGGGATTGAAAGCATGCACTGCTACGCCTGGAGACAAAGATCAAACCATAGCAATTTTCTGAAATATAAAACGCCTCAGTTTTTCTAAGCATGACCTAGAAGGCTTTAGATGGTCTCCAGTGAGGTCTCAGTTTCATCCTTAAACACAGAGAAGCCCCTACCATGTGTCTAGGCTGGCCTTCTTCATGCCTGTGTTCCAAGCCTGACAACACATTCCTTGTTGCACACTAGTGCTCCCCTTCCAGAACTTTCCTTGGCCTCTTGTAGTTGTTTGTGTCAGACTCTCTCTGGTAGAACAGGAGCTTCTGTTTCTTGTAATATTTTTGTGGTGGGACCGTTCTTTGTGAACAAAGTAACTAGTTTGGCCTATGTGGAGCACCGTAGAAATGGGTGGAGAATCAGAGTAAAGACAAATAGAAAGAGGGCAGAGTTAGTGAGTCTCCATCCGACCCCCCCCCCCCAAGAAGAGCCATGTAAAAAATCCAAGTAAGCCACAGGCCAGGCCACGTGACAGATACATTACTAGAAATGAGTTAAATTAAGATAAAAGAGCTAGCTAATAATGTACTTAAGACATAGGCCAAACAATATAAAATATAAGTGTCTGATTCATTTCTTTGGGGGATAAAAGTTGCCTTGGGCCAGATCCAAACTTCTGGCCCGAACGAGTCAAAAAATCTTTTACAACATATTTTTTTTCTTTCTTTTTTCTTTTTGAAGGCATTTTCCATCTTTATTTGACACTCAGCAGGTTAGTTCTCATCCACATTGTAGATTTTTGAATGTGGTAACGGGTACATACCAGTTACCTACGTGTAGAGCTTGTTTGGAGAGTCTTCATCCTCATTATGTTTTCTGAACAAACGCACACGGATACGGTATGGGACATTCCTTATTCCTTTGGCCCAGACAGCTTTATTGAGCCTGGTATCGATGCACACATCTGGAGTCCCTATCTCCTTCATGGCAAATTTCTAGACTTCTTTGAGTGCCCTAGGGGCACGCTTCTTAAAGCCCATTCCATGGATGTGATTGTGAATGTTGGTGGTGTACTCCCGAGTCACCACCTCGTTGATGGCAGAACGGCCCTTCTTCTTCTCACCACCCTTCTTTGCGGGAGCCATTCTGCAGGGCCCAAGTTGAAAAAGCTTTTGTAATATTTTCTAGACAAGTTCTCTGAAAAGAGTGAAGGAAGTAGGGGGCGGGGCAGGAAGGATGCTGGGAAGGAAGTCCTCATGAGTTCCTCAACAATTAACCCCTGCTAAGGTAATCCTGGGCTCCTTGAATTTTCTGTTGCAAAGAACATTTCGATAATGGCATTGCTAGAAAATGTTAGAATAAAGTTGGATGCTGGTTTGAGATTCTCAATTATTTGTAGGTGAGTTGTAAAAATAAGGGCCTGAGAGCCGGTGGTGATGGCACACCTTTAATCCCAGCGCTGAGAGGCAGAGGCAGGTGGATCTTTGAGTTGAGGCCAACCTGGTCTCTAGAGTGAGTTCCAGCACAGTCAGGGCTACATAGAGAATCCCTGTCTCACCCTCATTTCATTTATTCAAGGTTTTTTCCGGTACATATATATTATTACTAAGCAGTTGCTTTTTTCATTCAATTGAGCCTGTATATCTTTCATGTTTCTAAATCCCTTTAATGACATTTTTATGAATGGCTCTTACTAAATCTATCTTTGGGGATAAAGAGGTAGATCAGTGGTTAAGAGAACTAGTCACTTTTCTAGAGGACCAAAGTTAGATTCCCAGCACTCACATGGCAGCTCACAGTCATCTGCAACTCTAGTACCAGGGAATTTCTTCCAATGAAATGGGTAGATTAGTTCTTACCAGGTGACAAGGAATTTTAGTTTGGGCAATGTGACCTTTGATGAAGAATGTGGATAAGATTCCCAAAAATAGAATGCATGTTGAAGTTAATTCTTTTGTTCTTACTTATGGCTCTGGATACTGGATGCTGAAGCACCTTACCAGTGGCATGAACAGATGTGTTAAAGTCTGTTAACCCATGGCAAAGATGGCAGAGGAGGGATTTGTATCTATAAGATCTATCAGTGGAGGCTAGTTTAGATTCCCACCACCCACACAGCTGCTCACAGAAGTCTGTAAATTCAGTTCCAGGGAATCCTGAACTCTTTTTCGACCTCTACTGGTACTGAATGTATGTGGTGAACAGATATATAGACAAAACCCCCTTATGCACACACAAAAAAATTCTGTCACTGGAAAAATAATGCAGATTGCTGCACTCAAAGAGCTCTGTGAAAATCTACCAGCAAAGAGAGGCACAGGGTCCTAGGGAGATGGCTCAGAAATTAAGAGCACTGCTTGCCCTTGCAGAAGTCCTGAGTTCAATTCCTAGCAACCACATTACGGCTTACAACCATCTATAATGAGATCTGGTGCCCTCTTCTGGCAGACAGGCATACACACAAGCAGAACACTGGCTACATACATAAATAAAGGAGAGGTACCAGGGTCAGCCTCAGTTCAATGAAACAGAGGTCACTCATTGGATTAACCATTCAATTTTATTTAATTAATTAGCCAGTAAATTTTTCGTTTTAGTTGAGATAGCATCTTGTGTAGCTCACGCTGTCCTTGAACTAAGGAGCTGTAAAGGTTGACCTTGAACTAATAAGACTCCTACCTTCACCTTCCAGGGATTAGACATATGGGCTACCACATCTGGCTATTTAACTCTTGCATTATTTATATAGGTGAGGTTTTGCTTGTTTTTGAGACAGGATTTCTCTGCGTAGTCCTGCCTATTCTGGAGCCAGCTCTGTAGACTAGACTGGCCTTGAAGTCAGAGATCCACCTGCCTCTGCCTCCCAAGTGCTGGGATTAAAGGTGTATATGTCAATCTTGTGTGAAAGAAATCAATTGCATTTCTACACAGTCACAGAATGGAGGATGTTTTGTTTCTCAGGAGATGGGAATCAGGTAAACGTTCAGGATCATTTTGTTTATGTTTTATCCCATCATCCCCCGGGCTCAGCCTGCGTAGATAGTGTAGAGTGCAGGGCTTCTCTATGCAGTAGATTCAGCCATATTGCCTGGTGAGCACTGAGCCTCCACAGTGTGTAAACAAGACAAATGACCAGTTACCACATTTTCTCCAAGTTACTGTGAGGGTTATATGCAGCAGTGCATACACAGTACTTTTTAATCTGCAAACCACCACATGAAAATCAGTTGTCAATAGCGGCTGCTTGAACTTGTACCTTTACATCTTCCTAATGGACAAAGAAGCTAATATGTTTTATCAAGAAGAGCTATTCTAATTTTACGGTTTCATGTTTGGCTGGTAGCTGCATCTCAGTACCCATTTGTTGAATAAATGCAAGAAGAATATATGGAACTATAGTCTGACATGAAACAATAAATCTGCCTTTCCCCCCTTGAAAAGATGTACTTGCATTCGTTATGGGATTAATCCTGTTATTCTTAGCTTTAAAATGGGGAACTGAAGCTAGGTGATCTCTGCTGATTTCAGCGGCTGCATACTGGTGGTCTCGGGTGACTTTAGTCTGTTTATTTGTGTTGTGGTTTTTTTTTTTTTTTTCCTTAAGATAAATCCAGACCTGTGACCTGTGACTCCGTTGTGTAAAATCTTTCAGAGCAAAGGGATGCAATCTTGTATCAGACTTTATTTACTCACTCAAATTATCAAAAATAATTTTTGTTTTATCTGCCACACTCTGATGTGCTAGAAAGTCAGTGTCCCTGTGTTCCTGATATGGCAACTCTGTCTGTGTCTCTGCTCTTTGTGCATTGTGTTTGGTCTCTAATAATGAGTATTCCGTTCATCGGAAAGTCTGAAGAGGCATTGTGTAGCTGAGTGACATTGTGGCAGTTCTGTGCATTGTGCTTGAGAATAGAAGTGGTGTTTTACTTCTGGAGGGGCTTCTCACTGCCACTCAGATGATGCAGCTGAAGACAGAAGCCTATGAATGCACTTCCCAAGTGAGTACTTTGAATTTAGGACAGTATGATTATTATGTGTGTTTATCTGTTTATATGTCAAAAAAAAAAAAAAAAACAAAACAAAAAACCTAATCATTTCTTATCCCTGGTCTTTGGGTTTAAAAAAAAAAAAAAAAAAACAATTAAATTCAATGCAGTTGTATTTGTATATGCATCCCTAGAAGATAGTCCATTAGAAAAAAACAGAATGAGTGTGATGTATGTTCCAGTGATGCTTGGGGATCCCTGGGCCAGCAGTATGTTGGATCAGTGGTAATTTTGTTGTTGGAGAATGATGTAAGAGCCAAGACTGTGGCAGGACCCAGGTATGTGCTAAGGGAACATTTCAGGAAAGTCACAGAGGTTGCCTTTTCTCTTCTCGTTACACATTGTGGCTGGCGAGCTCCTTGAGGACAGGTCTTTGTCATGATCCTTGGCAAGTGTCACTCAGTGTGATAGAAAGTGCACTTTCTGTGTCAAGTCTAAAAACATTTTGAGAGCCCCTGAGATGGCCCAGCAGGCAAAGAAGTGTGCTGCCATGCCTGGTGACCTGAGTTCAGTTCCTGAGACTCACACGGTGGAAGGAGAGAGCCAATTGCCACGGGTTGTCCTTTCTCTCTCTCTCTCTCTCTCTCTCTCTCTCTCTCTCTCTCTCTCTCTCTCTCTCTCTCTCTCTTTCTCACACACACACACACACATACAAAAATGAATAGAATTAATAAATATACCAAAAAATGATTATACCTTTACCTTCAACAAAAAGTCTAAACTACACTCTCAGTATAGATAATTTGTAAATGATCCACACATGCCTGCCTATATAAGAAGAATCATGGTCTGATAGTTTCCTGTTAATAACACCAAGTTCACATAGTTGTACTGTGCCCTAATTAGTTTAATTGTCAACTTAACACAATTCAGTATCATCTGAGAGAAAAGTCTTGATTATAAATTTTCCTGGATCAGATAGGCCTGTGGGCATGCTGAGCTGGTGGGGATGTGCGTCTCAACAGTTAATTGATATAAGAGGGCCTAGCCCATCGTGGGTGTACCATTCCCCAGGCAGGTGAAAGCTGAATAAGCCTGAGCCAGAGAGCAGAGCTCCTGTTTTGAGTATTTGTCGAGACCTCCCTTGGTGATGACCTAGACATGTAAGATAATAAATCTTTTCCTTCCTTACCTGAGTTGCTTTTGGTCAGAATATTTATCACAGCGACAGAGATTAGAACACACTGCTAACACAAGGAGATGGAAAGGCAGTGTTTAAGTGTGCTGGTAGCCATGTTGTTTCATTAATATTAGATACTACCAAAAAGGTGTGTGATATTCCACCTTCTGCTCAGTCCAACAATTTGGCAGACCTATAATCTGAGTTTGCATCCAACTTTGCCTCTTTGGGGCTCCTCTTCCATGTCCTAGTAAGTACCCTTTTATCAGAATGGTGAGGCAACATTTTTGTAATTTTAGTAAAGCAGAGAACTGGAGACACTGTACATAGAGCCTTCATATTTACCCACCAGCACTGGCTTGTGACTGCTGGAAAGAAAATGGTAGCACCCCAACTTTAGGACTTTGCCAGGAGCCCTGACAATGGACAAGTGCTAAACAATTACTTACGGTAGTTCCCTAACCCAGTGCACAGAGGGGCCTTAAGAGATTTCTCTACGGGGCTAGAGAGATGGCTCAGAGGTTAAGAGCACTGACTGTTCTTCCAGAGGACCTGAGTTCAATTCCCAGCGAAACCACATGGTGGCTCACAACCATCTATGATGAGGTCTGGTGCCCTCTTCTGTAAAAACTGTATGCATAATAAATAAATAAATCTTTTAAAAAAAAAGAGAGAGATTTCTCTACAAAGCCTGTCCTTCCAAGTTCCTACTTCGTGGATCAAGACCCAGCTTTCAAAGCCCTTCCTAGCCAGGAGGCTCCATCAGAATGAAGGGTGGTTGGGATTGTGAAACCTGTGTGTTCATGGAGGTGTTTTCTTCTGGAAGTGGTACTTCTGTAGATCTTTCTGTAGATCTTCTGTAGATCTTCATGGATCTTTGTTCCTGCTCTGGTTCCTGGTAAAGCTTCTTGTTCTACCCAGAGAAATGCCTGAGCCTGCCTGCCAAACTTTCTTTTACTAGGGAAACTTGAATGTAAATTTGTGTAGGTCACTAGTGTTAAACCTGGAGGTAGCTTTAACTGGCTTTGATTCCCATCTTAGAGAGGAAGAAAAACATTCAACAACTAAGTTGAGCATAGGGACACGTTCCTGTCATCCCAGCACTGAGAAGCAGGATGATCAATGTTCAGGGTCATCCTGGGGCTGCATAGCCTGGGCAACCAGAGACCCTGTCTCAGGCAACCAGAGACCCTGTCTCAAACGAACTTCTCCTCACCTCACAAAATACATCTATAACTGCAGACTCAGGCATGAAAGGTCTGGATTCTGACTGAGAAAAGTGTACATTTTATTCACTTACAACATTTAGGAGGTAAAGGTCTTTGCCATCAAGACTCAAGACACTGAGTCTGTCCCCAGAAGCCACATGGAGGGTGGGGAGACCTAATTGACAAGATATGTCTTCTGACCTCCACAGGCATGCTGGGGCATGCACTGCCTCCCGATTCCCTGTGTAAAAGGGAAAAAATGAACTCCTCAGATAGACTTCCGAAGCAAGGTTCTCCAGTCAGCTCTGCTTTTTGGTTTTTCTTGAACATCACCTAGTTTCGGCTTAACTGAGCGGATTTCCCTATCATAGAGTCTTTCTAAGTGTGTAATGCCTGCACAGTAGTTGAAAAATCAAGTTTCTGAAACATTTGGCTTTGTCATAGTAAACCAATGACGACGATGCTGAAGTTAGTGGGCTGATTGTGACACACCAACACACACAGGTGTATCTTGGTGTCTTTCTCAATCATACTGCACTTTATTTTTTGAGACAGAGTCTCTCCCTGATCCTGCAGCTCACCAACTTGGCAAGACTAGCTGGCCACGAAAACCCACAGATCTCTTTTCTGCATTTCTGGCACTAGAGTTACAGGCATGCATGTAGCATGATGTTTGGCTTTTTTTACATTGGTTGTAGGGGATTGAATTTCAGGTTGTCATGCTTAGGTGCCAAGTGCCTTATCAGCAGAGCAGACATCTCCCCGGTTTGGATGTATTTTAAAACATTATTTTGTTATTTCCTTACAATGTGTTAATAGATACAAAATTATAGGGTCAGATGCAAAATTATTGGGTCAGAAGTAACATTAAAATAAACCATAAACCAGATGTGGCTCATGCCTTTAATCCCTGCATCTGGGAGGCTGATGCAGGAGGAGGATTGCTTCATGTTCAAGGGCTGCAAGGTGAGACATTAACGCACCAAAAACAAACAAAACTGAAACCATGTTAGACTTGACACATTTTACTAATTTGATTCATTTAAAACTGAGCTTGCTTTCCCCTTCCACTGCTGAATGTGTCGACACTCCCTGGGGAGTGGTAGGGATGGTTCCCAACTGCCCTCTTCACCTGGGACCAGCCCCTCCGTGTGAGGAGACCTTTGGTGCAGATGTGACTTCTGATCTAGTCCTGTGTGCCTGCCTGTCTGCCACACTTCCAAGGCCTTCTCTCCTGGTATTGACTCAAAGAGCTGTGACGAGCCGGGAACAGCCCCTTTCATCCTGTCTCTGTATTTATGTTGGGTGGAATTTCTGAGACACAGTTGAAGTTGTTATTTCTGGGTATTTTGCAATTGTTCGGTGCATTTTTCATTGTTACCATTTTCAAACAAATTGGTTACTTGTTCTCATTCAGGCAGGTAGTTTATTCTCTTCAATTCCTCAAGGTTTCTATCGCTCTTTGTTCTACTGGTCACTGATCACAGGGAGTGTTCTTTAATTCTGTACATTCTCTTTCCCCTAAGCCCTTCTGTAGTTTCATAATAACCATGCAGCTGGATTTGTGTTTTTTTTTAAAAATCAGTAACTATTTAGAAGAATTTGCTTTTCATGTTTTGGGACTCATCTGTGTGAATGCCTATCACTTCTGTCATGGTTTTGTCTTAATTTGTACTTGGAGTGTGGTCTATTCATGGTTGCTTGCGAGAGTTTCGGGAACTCTTCTATGCTCTAGTATAATTGTGTACATTGAAAAATGTTATTAATATAAAGGGTTCCCTCCCAACCCCAAACTACAGTTTCATGACTCTGTGTGTGTGTGTGTGTGTGTGTGTGTGTATGTGTGTGTGTCTTCAGCCCAAACTGAACATGAAGCTTTGTCTCCTTGAGGAGGCTCCGACACACTACAACCTCATCCTGTCATCTTCTCCTAAAACCGGCTCTGTTTTATAAACTATTTTCTCCAAATAAACCCTGTTTAAAAACATATCTCAGGACGAGTTTTTACCACAATAGATATATGCATGCGTAGGGGGTACATCCATGTGTAGGGGGTACATACATGCAATGGCATCACTCCAGAGCAGAGGCAGGAGGATCCCAGGTTCCAGACCAACCTGCTGACATACCCAGATAGCATAAAAACTATCACCACCACTGCCTCCCAAAACAAAATGAAGCTACAAACAGTAAGGAATAGTTACAAACTGTAACTATTCTAATGTTTGTTTGTTTGTTTGTTTTTAATTCCAGCATTCCAGAGGCAGAGGCAGGTGGATCTCTGAGTTCCAGGCCAGTCTGGTCTATGGAGCTAGTTTCAGAGAAACTCTGTCTCAGAAAAGAAAACAAATACAAAAATGTAACTACCAGGGGTAGTGGATGTGTCTTATTAAATCAATTAACTTTTAATTACCAATTTGCAACTCCATAAAAAGGTACCTGTCCCCAAGGACCCAGTTCAACTGAGCCGAGGAGAGCACCATTCAGGATCAGCCCTATGGTATGCTGTGTGTGACAGGTATTGGTGTGTATTCTCTCTAAGAACAGGAATTGTTCTCAAGGCAAACAGTTATGTAATGCATTCCTATCAATGTCAGAGCAAACCTTCCACAGGGAGGTTGTTGAGAGTTGTTGGAGGTTGTGCTGGGGCAGAAGTTACTGTTTCTCTGGTAGTGCCCCTTGCTAGACTAGTCTTTCTGCTGGACTCTTAGTTAATGAAAATTTTAGCACCTACTCTGAGAAAACAGGGTGATACACTGCAGGAATCAGGAATATTCAGATTGCTAGTTAAGATTTAGCAAAGGAGGGAGGGGTCAAAAAGAATAAAAGACTTAGCAAAGGAGATGGAATTTATTGAGTCAAGTGGATGTTTTTCTACTTAGCAGGCAAGAGTGTGGCCACCCCTCGTTTTAAAATAAAACATACAATAAAGTAAGAAGAACGTGTACAGGTGTGTGTGCCGGGACTGGTTAGCTTTCCTGTGCTGGGAGTGGAACTTGAATCATCAGCCGTGTATTGCAAGTGTTTTCACTTGTTGAGCCATTTTGGAAGCCAAAGGGTTTTTGTTGTTGTTATTGGTTTTTTTGTTTTTGTTTTATTTTATTTTTTTAAGAACAAGTTTGAGCTGGAGATGTGGCCAGTGGTAGAATGCTTGCCTAGTAGATGGGAAGCCTTGGATTTGGTCAACAATAATGGCCATGGCCTGCTGTTTGGTTTCTTGGCATGTATAATCTCACATATGTTACAGTCAGATACTTGTCTAATTTCACTTTAAATTATTTTATTATTTAAATGTATGAGTGTTTTGCCTGCACCTGTATAGGTAGGTATGCGTACCAAGTACATGACTAAGCACCAACTACATGACCCTCTGAGGTCAGAAGGTGAAGTATTCCTTGGAACTGGAGTTGTGGGTGGTTGGGAGCCACCATGTAGGTGCTGGGAACCAAACCCAGGTCCTTTGCAAGAGCAACAAGTGCTCTTCACCTCTGAGCCCAATTGACTTCAGGCCCAATTTGGCTTTTTTGAATGAATACCAGGAATATAGTTGGCATACAGGGTCTCAGTTAAGACTCTTCAACACACAGAGTGAGCAGTGTCCTTTATTAGAAAAACAACACATTTCTTTCAAAGGCAGTAGCTAAATTATCCAAAGAGAAATATTGGTTTAAAAGGAAATTAGATATTTGGTAAAGAGAATTCAGATCCTTAATTTCATAAATCAATTTAGAATTTAGAACTCTTAAGTTTATGACATTCTCTGTTCCCTGTGGGTCTAGAGCACAGGCATTTTTTTGTGGAAACACTTGTTTGTTTTTGAGACACTTCATTAGCTATGTGGTGTAGGCTAGCCCCAAACTCTGGCTTCCTGCCTTTGTTTCCTGCTTATTAAGGTTACAGGCGTGTGCAGTTGAAACCAAGAAATTTATGTTTTCTTCCACTAATATATTTCAGGCTTTTATGTTCAATAGTGACTAAGATAAATATTTGTGTATTTTTAAGGTATGTTCATTTTAGCAGGACAGTTTAAAATGTTGATATGTTTGTTGCATGAGTACCTGATGTGGAGACAAAAGCTATTTCCAGTAGAATAACTTTGTGTTTTCCAATTTTACAACCTGTAATCCCAGAGATTCATTCTTCTTCTGGAATAGGAAGGGAAGCTGGGTGGGGGAATCCTTCTCAGCAGGATTTGCATTTGCATTCTTGACAGTCTCTTCAAACTTTGCAGCAGTATATGTGCTAATCCAGCAGAGTTTAATTTTAAGAGAAAGTCCTCTTTTCTCTTAACAAGCTTTATAAATAATAACTGGTGTGGATTTTAGTCACTAGCTGAAGGAAATCTGACTGTCAGGGTTCAGGAAGGTGTGGGTCTGATGACATGGCAATTAGCGTGCTTTCTGGGTTAATATCACCACCACAGAGCAGTCTTCACAGGAGAATGAAAGATAATGTGACAAGGGGTTAAAAGCACTGGCTGCTCTAGTTCCCAGCACCTACCTGGTAGCTCACAACCCTGGGGACAGCAGTATCTAGAGATCTAGTGCCCTCTTCTGGCCTCCGGGGGCACTGCTTGCACATGAGGCACAGACATACAAGCAAGCAAAATACCCATACGTATTAAATTCAATTAAAATTTAAAATGATACTTTGTCACTGGGCAGTGTTGGTGCACACTTTTAATTCCAGCATTCAAGAGGCAGTGGCAGGTTGACATCTGAGTTTCAGGCCAGCTTGGTTTCCAGAGCAAATTTCAGGACAGCCAAAGCTACCAAAAAAAAAAAAAAAAAAAGATGCTTTGTCAGTGTGAAGGATCTGGAATAATAAAGTTGATGCCTGAGCAGTTTCTATGTGGGATCATTATTTTCTTCTTTAAGCTGGAAGCAACAGGCTGTGAGCACTGAGGAAAAGCTTTAGGGAGTGCAGCCAGATGCTGACCTGGTAAATGTGATTGGCTCCCCCAGCTCCCCAATTCCAGTGATTAATACTTGTTTTCTAAATCTGGAGTGAAAAGTTGGAGAAATTGTAGTAAAAGTAGCTAATATGTGGCTGAAAAGGTGGCCCAGTGGTTAAGCAATTGCTCTTGCAGAGGACCTGGCTTCAGTTTCCAGCTCACAAGCATCCAGAACTCCAGTTCCAGGGAGTCTGATGCCATCTTTTTGCTTCCACGAGCACCAGGTATATATGTGTGTTACACACACACACACACACACACACACACACACACACACCCCTTTTTAAAAGTAGCTGAAGTTGGAAGGTCAGTTTTCCAGTCTTACAGATGAGCGCACAGTTTGGAAAGGTGTGCTGTCGGGATGGGTTGACTTACAGGGACAATGGGTTCCTTGTTTTTGTAACTGCAGCTAACTTTAATTAGAGGCTGAGGACAGAGTGGAAGGTGTTTGGAGGAGCCAGGGAGGAGATTAGTGGGCCGGCCCATCCCCCACAGCCCAGTGCTTCCAGGGCATGTGCCAGGGCAATCTGGATTTTTCTTTCATGGTGGATGTAGTCTTAGCCCATAAAATCACAGAGATGTCATGCCCATCATATGGTCTTTGTTCTCTGGCTACAAAGACTTGGAAGGCCCACCTCACACCCCTGGTTTCTTGGAAAAGCAGAAGCGTGTCACTTGTAACCTTCTATAAAGACTAAGGAGCACCAGGGTGGGTATGGAGGGACAGGTGGACAAATGTCTGCTGAAAGGTCAGCATTGGAGCTCTGCTGTGTCTGTCGGTCAGTACTGAATATCTGTGGGCAGGGCTGCAGCAGAGCCCCTGGCCCCACCTCCACCCCTTTGTAATGCTTTATTAAAGTGTGTGTACATGCATATATGTGAATAGGTGTTTTAATTAAAACCTGTGTTATTTGCTGTACCATACCACAAACAGAACTTACTTTTTATGAGAAAAAATAAAAACATAGAATAACAGTTTCAGATTTTGATTTTTTAAAAAGGCTCTCAATTGCAATGCTTTAGCTTAAAAAATAAAAAATAAAAACACTCCTGCATCTATATCCGCATATTGTTTTTCCAGTGAGGAGCTCTGGATCTTGTTTTAAATGCATAGCATATGTCAGCTAAACCAGGAAAAATAGGTTCAGAGAAGAAGCAGTTTTTGATACAAAATAACATCTTTAAAATGGCAGTAGTGGAGGATTTCTAACAGTCTGAGGAAAAGTGTCTATTTACATGTGGAAGAGAGAAGGGCATGAAGTCTGAATAGGCCATGCCTGAGGTCTGTCACGTACAGGTGACAAAAGCCACATTCCTGGTAAGGAATTTCTCTGTGTGTATTAATAAGGTCACTAACTGAGCTGGTGCTTAGGTAACAGGCAGGTGACAGTGGCCCTAGGCTATGGCTTAGTGAGTGGTTCTGTTGTGATCTCTGGATCAGACTCTGCACATCACCAGGGAGCCTTTTTGCAAGCTGATGTTCTCAGGTGCCTCTCAGACTCAGGGAAGAACACTCTAAGAGCATCCAACAATGGCTCTAAAATACCAAAACAAAACAAAAAATAGACAAACAAGCAAAGTCTCCCCATACTTCTGGTAGGGTAAAGATTCTGAGCCACGGGCTAGAAGTATCCTTTTTACCACCTTATCAGTTCTGCACTGGTGATCTAGACTTCCCCAGACTCTGCATGCTATCAGCAGTGGAAGCAGACTTCTCTGCGGACTTTCACAGCTTTATTAGGGCCACAGAGGTAGCCTTATGAGGAGCAGAGGGAAGCCTGGAAGCTGAGGAAAGCATGCTGTTACCTCCACCCTGCTGCCCTTAGTTAGCTCTGTCCAGCGCACTGTGGCACTTCCTCTCCATGGAGCTGTTTGTCATTCTCAGGTTCAGCCTTGATGTCTGTGCTGGCTTTTTGCTGAGGATTACAGAGGGGGATAATGTTTCACTCAAAGTCTGTGCATGCTGGTTCGATTCAGAGATACAGGAAGCTGTGGCGCTTCTCCTGAAGCTGATTTTATTTCAGGACAAGGGACCTTATCTTGTAAGCCATTAATATCCTTTGCCTGCTGGGTAGCAGGTGCTCTGGTGTGCAGTGTCGGAAGGAATCACTGGACAGTTAACACCAACCATGCCTCATCCTTGTTTCCTAGAGAGCCCACATCTGCTTCTCTAAAACGTGCTCTCTGGACTCCAAGCAGCAGCATCTAGGGATGCTGTAGGAACACTGCTCTACCTCAAACCTCTTCAGTCAGAAGTTCTGAGGTGGAAACAATTTAACAAACCCTGGGGGTGATTTTGAAGCATGCTAATATTTGAGAAGAACTGGTTTGAAGCATGTTTAATGTTGGTTAAACTGTCACACAGTAGTCTTGTGCCTCCTAGTATTTGCATTTGCCTAGTTTTTGAAGTTTCTCATGCTTTTGGTTTCTGCTTTTTAGTTTGCTATGATCTGATAAAATATAGGAATTATTTAGATTCTTTTGTATTTGTTAAGACTTTCTTGTGCAGTCTGTTTTGGAGATGGTCTCTTAAGCTGCCGAAAAGAATATATTTTTGTTATCTGATATGTGGGATACTCTGTAGATACAGTAAGTCTATTTGATCAGTAGTTTAACTCCGAAGTTTCTTTGTTGGTTTTTAGTTTCAATGACATATCTAAAGATGGACCTGACTGTCTTAGAACTCGATCTGTAGACCAGGCTGGCCTCAGACACAGAAATCTGCCTGCTTCTGCCTTCAGAGTGTTTGGATTAAAGGCATGCATCACTACTGCCAGGCTGAGATGGACTATTATTATATCAGGACTGAATTGATTTTCAGAGCTATTAGTATGAAATTGGAAGCACATGTATGCTTATAATTGTTATATCTTCTCAATGAATTTTCCATTTACTAATATGTAGTGGCTATTTAAAATCTCCTCTATTTTGATGTGCATTCTATGAGACACCCAAATCCTCCAGCTTATCTCAGATTTTGGCTTTCTTGCTACACTTCCCCTCCATATCTAGCTTGCCAGTGGAGACCACAGATAATTGAGAAGAATTTTTTTTTTAATTTAGTTGGCCTTTGTCCTTTAATTGGTGATTCAAGATTCTTCTTTAAAAGATGTTTATGAAGTCCTATAATTTTGTTT
The DNA here is from genome assembly GCA_004025045.1 of Sigmodon hispidus. Taxonomy (NCBI): domain Eukaryota; kingdom Metazoa; phylum Chordata; class Mammalia; order Rodentia; family Cricetidae; genus Sigmodon; species Sigmodon hispidus. Next base: position 206,754 of record PVIH01000847.1, on the reverse strand, counting down.
GCTTTTCTGGTTGTCCTTTTCTTCCTGACTTATCAGCATCAGGGAGTCACTGTTGAACTGAGTAGGACATAATGGATTCCTTCTACCTTTCCTTTGTTTCTCTCAGGAAATTTATTCTTTGCTATGCTCTTATGATTGAGCCTGGCTTTCTTCCTCCTGTATAGTATTCCTTTTAGCAACTACATGCTAGCTTGATCATAAAAAACCTTATTTTGTGATTGTCTTCAAATACCCCTATTTCTCTGTTTTGAAGGACAGTTTCCTGGCTATAGCAGTCTTGTCTGGGAGTTATTTACTTTAGAGTTTGAAATATATCATTCCATTTGTTCATGCTTCTAGGTTGCCAATGAGGTATTTGATGTTAATGATGTGTTTGGGGTGATTTAGTTTTTTCTTTTGGAATGTTTCATATCATTTTATTGATTCTTATATTTGACATTGCTTCTGTATGGTTTTTTGGTATAATCCTGTTGCCTTTTTTAGTCTCTCTCTCAGTGTGTGCCTATGTGTGTGCTTGTGTGGTGTGTGTGTGGTGTCTGCATGTGTATGTGATATGTGTGTTTGTCTGTCTGTGTGGTGTGCATAGTGTCTGCCTGGGTAGGTGGTGTGTGTGTGTGGTGTTTGGTGTGTGTATGTCTGTCTGTGTGGTGTGTGTGGTGTTACCTGGGTATGTGGGGTGTGTGGTGTTTGGTGTGTATATATCTGTCTGTGTGATGTGTGAATGGTGCATGTATGTGGTGTGGAGTGGTGTATATATGTATGTGGTTTCTGTGATGTATTTACTTAATTGTTAGTGTGATCTGTCTTAATGAGCAGCCTATTCATGAAGGCTCAGCCCCTAATACTCCTCACAGAGAGTAAATAAACTCTTTTGGGATGGGGTTTCTGCTTCCCTGACTCCGTGGGGACCCATGAGGCTAGAACTGTGTTATTTTGGTTTCTTGCTATGTTGCCCGCTTTTTAATCGACAGAGTTCAGCTCTTCTGTAAATTACCATGTCTTTTGAGGGAGGGTCTCATCATGTAGCCATGGCCGTCCTGGAATTTACTATGTAGACCAGGCTGGCCTGAAACTCACAGATGCACCTGCCTCTGCCTCCTGTGCCAGGATTAAAGATGTGTGCCACCATGCCCACCTGTCTTCCTCATACGCACTCTTTTCCTTAACTAGGCCTCTTGGTGGCAGCTTCTAGTCAGCCATCTATCGGAGAAGTCTTACATATGGATTTAATACAACGTATAGCTGAAAAAGGAGTTGACCACATGCCAGGGTTAGAACGAGTGCTCTGGAGTATTCAGTTGCCAGCTTCAAAGAACAGAGTTTGGGGCTGTAGAGATGGCTCAGAGGTTAGGAGCACTGGCTACTCTCCCAGAAGACCCAGGTTCAATTCCCAGCACCCACATGGCAGCTCACAACTGTCTGTAACTCCCATTCCAGAGATCTGACACCTTCATACCAATGCACATAAATAAAGCTAAATAAAAGAACAGAGTTTGATGAGGCAAGGCACTCATGTTTGGACGGAGGCGGGTTCTAGTGGCCACTGGTGTTCCCAGGTGCAGACTCTACCACACCATCCTGTGTCTCTTCCCGCCACCCTCCACTCTGCCATGCTTTCGGGCTTCCAGCATACCCAGCAGATGGAGCACACAGAAGAAATGGTTTTATTGGAAATCTTTTGTTGCAAGGAATAAAACCAATTTAGGAATGAATTTATCAGGATCCTGAAATACTCTAAAGAGCCCAGGAGCCTCAGAGAAACTTGTTGTCCCCAGCTCTGTCCTCAGCTGCCTGCAGGCCAGTGTTGTACGAGCTTTTCACTCCAAGTGTTGTTTCTTGTCGTGCTATTTGTTACAGGCACAGAGATGAAAGTAGACATCCGGATGCACTGAGGGGCGGAAGGTAGCCTTCATTTGACACCAGAAAACCCCAAAGAGGCCACAGAGTACACAAAAAGACAGGCATTCTCCATGCACATACCATTAGCATGATGTTGTGGCTTTATCCAGGAACCCCACTAGACTGACCACCTTGGGCTCTAGGCTGATGTTAAATCAGAGGGAGTAAGGGTCACTTCCTAGTTACCCTGTTCCTGAGGCCCCTGGCTGTCAGCACCTGATGCTTTCAGTGATGCCTGTCTCTGTCAGTGAGACCTTTGACACAGCGGTGGTGACAAGCGAGCCGGAGTTCTTAGTGAAAGGCTTTGTGGTCAAAGCCTTTTCATGGGTGTCTGTTGGCTTTAAAAGCCTCCTTTATTGAGGATGCGGAAAGCCAACGACAGAACAAAGAAAATACAGGCTCTGGGCATTGACCCCCTTTCTTTCTCCTTGTTTTTTCAGCCAGTAGTTGATTTGAATTGGGGATAAATCTTAGTCGTCCACAAACTAGAGGTGCGGTGACTACTGCATTTTTCCTAAATTGACTTAATATTCAGAGTGAGCATCTCTCTTCAGGTTGCAAGGTTCACCTTGGGTGTTCCTAAAACTTTCCCACACTTCCCTCTTGGTTTGAATGAAATGGTCCTCATAGGCTCACAGGGGGTGGTACTTTCAGGAGGTGTGGCCTTGTTGGAGAGAGCTTTGAGGTTTTAGAAGTTCAAGTCAGGCCCATTCATTGGCTCACTCTCTCTCCCTGCTGCCTTCAGAATCAGATGTTGAATTATCAGTTTCATCTCCAGCACATCTGTGCGTCGCCATTCTTCCTGCCATGGTGAAATTGGACTAAATCTCTATATTGTAAGTCAGCCCCAAGTAAATGTTTTCCTTCATAAGAGTTGCCATGGGTGGGGCTGGAGAGATGGCTCAGTGGTTAAGAGCATTGGCTGCTCTTCCAGAGGATCCAGGTTCAATTCCCAGCACCCACATGGCAGCTCATAACTGTTTGTAACTCCAGTTCCAGGGGATCTGACACCCTCACACCAATGCACATAAAATAAAATTAAATAAATTATATATTAAAAAAAATAAATGTCGTGGCCATAGTGTTTCATTATAGCAAGCTGGACACAAGACAGATTGTGTCCAGCTTCTAGGTCTGATTGCTTGTCACAATGTCAGTAAGGCCTTTGGGCCCTGTGTTGACACTGGTCCCTGCCACTTTTGGACCACTTTTGAGGCCATACTTGGCCACACAAGTATACATTCAGCATCTGGCCTTTCTCCTGGGGCTCCCATTCTTCCGTGGGTGCAGCCAAAGGGCAGATGTGCCTCTGCTGTTTAGCCTCCCTAAAGGTAGGAGGGCAGAGCTATATGTAACTGGGATTTAAACATTGAACAAACTTTTTGTCCCCAAGTCAGTGATGAGCTACCTCAGAGCGGAGTGCTGCCCGGTGGACTCTAGACCATGCTTCCTCAGTTCATCCACCCACAATCCTTCTATAGCTTCTGTGGCTACATCCACACTGCGGGGACACTAGCTACACTTGACTCATGGCTCCTGAGAGGCATGGATCTGTACTTGCTATCAGGTGGCAAGGGAATTTGAGACATTTGGCTTCCCAAAGCCAATTTGGAAACTTTCTCTTGCACACGTGTTAGACTTCAGACTTCTAGCATTGTCTTTAGATCACCTTTAAATGTTTTCCCCCTTTCTGGCAATGAGTCATTTGGTTTCAATAATACTCTTTGATAAAAACCTATCTTCCAGGGTCACACAGCCGTGAACTTTTGCCCTTAGGCCTCAGCAAAGAGTTAAGTGCAGTCAGGTTTGGTTATCAGTAAAGAATTAAATAGACATTTGGGGTAGAGTCTAAGTGGCGAGGACTCCTGCAGGATGACAAAACCTGCAGCAGACGTTGATAGCAAGTGTTTGCTAGAGAGTTCTGTGAAGCCCTTGGCATCTCAAGTTGCAGCACGGACTGTGTATAAAATATTTATAGAGCACAGCATGCTTCACCTTCCACAAAAGAAGGGCTCACAAACGCACTGTTACTATGGATGCCCCTAACCAATAAGCCGCTGAAGGACCTTGGGAAAGAAAGGAGAGCGGTTACTGTTGAGTTTCTAGTGGCTGATGGAGTAGCCTTGGTTCCCAGCCCAAGACACTTACCTTTTTATGTATTATCAGAATGACCCTTAAGTATCAAAAACCATGAAGGGAGAGAAATGGGTTTACTAGAGACACCCAAGAGAATGGATGGAGCTGGGAGCTGTTTGCAGTTTAGCCTCTGGGATTACAGCTGAGACACTCAAAACACAGCTGAGAAGAATCTTAAGAATCAGTATGTAGTGTGTGCTCCTCGCTCGCAAGCTTGTGTTTGTGTGTGTGTGTGTACTCAAGTGTTCATGCCTGCAAGTGTGCCTGAGGGTGCACCCATAATAGAGGCTAGAGGTCAATTCCTGTGAGATACTTTATTGGTCTTTACCTCCCCACTCCCTTTTTTTTAAGTCTTTTTTCTTTTTATTTATTATGTATACACTATATAGAAGAGGGTACCAGACGTCATTGTAGATGGTTGTGAGCCACCATATGGTTGCTGGGAATCGAACTCAGGTCCTCTGGAAGAACAGTCAGTGCTCTTAACCTCTGAGCCATCCCTCCAGCCCCACGCCACACCCCCACCCTCTTTTAAAGCACACTCCTTTATTGAACCTAGAGCTTAACCATTTGAGCCAGACAGTTTGGTCAGAGATACCCAGGGATCCATCCATCCCGCTCCACTCCACCCCTCAAGCACTGGGATTACAAACATGTGCTGTCATGCCTTGCTTTTACGAGGTGCCAGGGATCTAAACTCAGGTTCTCCTGTGCGTGTAGCAAGCACTTAGTAAGCCACTGGCACATCCCTACATGGCTTATGTACAACCAAGTGTCTCTGTTGTGTGATTGTCTGCAAAAGAGGGATGGATGAGCGTTCCCGCTAAGAGCCTGGTGCAGTGTTGGGAGAATGAAGCACCAGTTGCTTAGTGAGGCAGGGGAATCGTGTCTCTTCATTTGTTGTTATGAAGACTGCTTTGACCCATGAGCTTACCTTAATCTTCTGTGGTCTTTGAAATAGGTCAATAAAGTGGAGATGTTCCTCCTGTGGAAAAACATAAGCTAGAAAACTCTCAGCAAGGCAATAACATATTATCTTTCAATAGGAAAGACTCTTGAGTTCACACTAGGATCCTTTCTGACACTCAGTGGCTTCCATAGGCTTTGCTTCTTGTAACCCCAGATTCCCAATCAATGTACAGTCAAGGTACCTAGAGGATAATGCCCTTGCTATAAGGAGATGGTGTAAGTCCACACTACTTGATGAATACTTGGGTGGAAAATAACACTTAGGGTATGAACAAGAAGTATAAGAAGGTAAAATGTGTTTAATTTCATTTGCACACTGAGCTTGAAGCATCTTTAGACTATAATATTAAAAAAATACTACCCAAATATTAGAGGGATGTGAAAGAGGGTCATTGCCATGGGCCATGGCATTTAACATTCTTATGTGTAGTTTTTCACAGCATCACCTCTGTATGTTTCACATGATTGGCCTATGACTTTTTCCAGAAAAATAATGAATGGTGTGTAAAAAGGTATCCAAATCAGCATTGTTCTACAATCAAAAGCTTAGAAATTATTTTAATTAGTCAAAAGGGTTTTAAAATGAAATCTGATAGTCATTAAAATTAAGGTGTAGAAAACTATTAAACAGCAATTCTTCCATTAAAATGAATAGGAAAATCCAGTTATAAATAATACAAGATAGTTTTTGTTTGTGTATTGTGTTCATAAATTGGCTTGCATACATACCAAAGTGGAGAAGATTCAACAGGGGCTAACATCACTTAAAAAGTTTTATCTCTTGAATTTTCTAAACTTATAGTTGAGATCACTATTTTTTCCCCAAAGACAAGGTTTCTCTGTATAATAGCCCTCGCTGAAACTCCCCTCCCAAGGCATGTGCCACCACCTCCCTGCTTAGAACCAACACTATTTTGAAAGACAAAACATGTTACTTTAAAAATAAATAAGCATTAACTATAACAACTATTCAACATTATGCTGTGGGTTTGACACAGCAGCATATCTGTTTTCTGTTATCTGGATGAGTAACCACCATGTTCCAGCTCTCCAGCCTTGACAGGGGAACCGTGTTAAATGGTTCTATGAGATTCCTTAGGGAGACAAAACCAAGCAGGCAGGGTGGCAGAGCAGAGTTTGACAGCTTAGAACTGAAGTGCCAGCTGGTGGTGATATTTTGGGAGCTGGTGGAAAGTTTAGGGGCTGGGAGCTGTCAAGAAGAAGTCAAGAGTCCCTGGGGGTATCATCAGGAACCACACTGCATCCTGTTAGCACTCTCTTCTGCCCTGAAGAAGTGAACCTAGCTGCTCCACTCTTGGAAATTGCCTGTAACATGCATGAGGTTTCTGGCCTTTCCAGCAGGGTTGGTGGGGTGGGGGGGTCCCACAGACCTGCAGTCCCAGACCACCTAACGCCACAGTCAAGACCTGGCCGCTCTGCTTAGCCCCTCAAAAATGACTCAGACACATATTAATTTCATGCTGTTTGGCCTATGGCTTAGGCATATTGCTAGCTAGCTCTTTCATCTCAATGCAGCCCATGTCCATTTATCTGTCCTGCCATGTGGTCCATGTGTTACCTGTGTTACCTTACATGTTGCTTCTTTGGTGACTGAATTGAATCACATCTCTCTCTGACTCCACCCTCCTTCCCCTATCTATGCTTTGATTTCCCCCACCTACTTCTATGATGCCTGCCATGGCTAAAACAGTCCCTTTATTTCACAGCATACAGAAAGACATTCCCACATCAACTGCCTGTCCAGTTAAGGCCTTCCTCTCTTAATTATTTTTGCCAGTATTTCTCACACAGAGTAATGAAAGGAAATAAATACTTCAGGTGTATTTTTTATCGGGATGTCAGATCAGGTAGACTCTAGAATTTGAAAATGACCAGCAGTCAACCTTAAGAGTTCTCCACAGACAAATCTACTGTTTCCATTTACCCCCCTGGTTTCTCTTCAGTCCCCTGCCACAGGCATCCTATGTCAGCCCTACTCAAAACTGCACTGGGATGTACCTGCTGCTTTCTGTTTCTCAAGGCCAAGGCCACCTGTGAGTTCCATCGTGTCATGCTCAACTCTGTACTTGCTCTGCACTTTCTCAACATGCCTCTGCTGTTGGCATGGTTCTCCTTTGTAGTGGTCTCATTTCTCTTCCATCATTTTCTCTTCCTACATCCTTCATCACTTCCCTAAATTTTCTACTTATCCCTGCTCAGGGCCCCTCTTCAGTTTTTTGGTTTGGTTTTGGTTTTTAGAGACAGGGTTTCTCAGTTTCTCAGTATAGTCCTGGCTGTCCTGGAACTGGCGGCTGGCCTTGAACTCACAGAGAACCACCCGTCTTTGTCTCCTGAGTGCTGGGATTAAAGGCATGCTCCACTACCACCTGGTCTTCCTTTAGTTCTTTATCCATCATCTTTGGTATAAAATTGTAGTAATCCATTATCTTTTCCCATGGCAAGTTATTGTCAGTGATGCTGAGGACTTGGTTATGAGGTGCCATTTGAAATTAGAGCATGTTCACTTTGCTTGAGATCTGATACATGTTGGACATACTTAACACTTATCTTTTAGCTCCATGAAGTAAACCTTACACTGAATGGTCTATAAGTGATTCCAGCCTTTTGACATTGCTTCTCAATATCTTCTATAAATGTTCTGGGCCATATTCATATGTATTTTGGGACTTATATGACCCAGCAGGTTAGATGTGTCTTGTACCCACTGGTGATTGAAAGTGGCACACAGAAATTGTACTTAATTGGGTAACTATATTTCAAAACACACATATGTTGTGAATTATTAAATCTAGGCAGATATATGTCCTTAGACATTTATTATAAGGTGAAAACTTTCAAACTCCCTTTAATAAAGAAAACTTAGTAAAGGCTTGCTGACTTCAAGGAGCAGACCCAGAAGAGAATTGATATATAAGAACTCTAATCCCTTCTACACTGAGGTGAAAAACCTAATAATCACTTTTCAGTTGGACAGTTAAACTCATTGCACAATACCACATTGGACAGTGATGTTAGGTGGTGTATGAGATGTGGATGATGAGCATTGCTGGGACTGGAAGCCCCATCGAAGCCCTAGCATGTACCTCTTGAGGGGACATGATGGTCACATAGTGCCTATTTTTGGTGGTTGAACTAGTCTCACTGGAAGAGAAGGAATTAAAAACTGGTAGCACGTAGTGGATGATAGACCATAGGAGGACTGAAAGCCAGCAGCGTTTATATTTGGCAGAAGACAAAATCTTCAACACTAAGGATATGGGCAAAGGAGGACTTGGGGTTTACAAGCTTTAAGGCTAGAGAGCCGTAGGGTTGGTGGTAGTTTGTAAGGTGGGATGAGATGCCTAATGCAGCTGAGGACCTATGGAGGGATCTGTGAGACAAGAGATTGAACTGGGATGCAGCTTCTCATTTTATCCACAGCGAAGCTGAGATTTTTGGCGGAGCAGACTTAGCTTGGTTACATTCTGCAGAGTGGCAGGAGCATGATTCATGCCCAGGGACCTCAGATTTCATAGAACGATGAAGGTGTCAAAGCTGCCATTGGTTCTTGATTGTGTATGTAGTCAAGGAAACCAAGAGCTCATGGGCATGGCAGTCTGTTCAAGGTTTAGGAATGGGTATAGGAAGAGAGCGGCTGGGGGGTGGCAATTTCCAGGAAGATTCTGGGCTCCAGGTTCAAAAGTGTAGACACATACAGTAACGATGAATTTAGTAACCGGTAGTGCTAAGTCACAGGTGCTAAAATACAAGTTCAAGGACAGATGGTGGCGGGTGGGTGTTGGTGGTGAAGAGCGTGGTTTAGTAACAGTCTCAAGGTTTTTATCTGAGTATAAAATGACTAAAAACAGCATGAAGCTGACCTATGTATGTATACCTTAGCAACTACATAAAAGAATGGTAAAAACTGAGGACAAGAGGCAATGAGGGACCCGGCTCTTTTCTTTAAAAGAATAAATCACTGTCAGGGTGGCAGCTAGGTAGAGCAGAGACTGTTTCGTTTGCAGTTTTCTCAGTTCCTTACCCTGTTCTCACTCTCAGCAGGAGAGGAGTTGAGGTTTGGCCCTAATCATTGACTACCCCAGCCGTCAGTGTCAATCTAGAAAGGAGATTGCGTCACCACACTTCCCTCAATGAGATCTTTTCCCTTCCAGAATGATTGTCGCCACATTGGATGGACTGCTGAGCTACTGAGTTCTGTTGGTCTTCTGACCACACTAAGGCCTTGGCTGTGGAGCTGAAATGTCTATTGCAGTCACCTCTGACCTAACGTGATAAAGGTAAGGCTTTACTTTTTATCTTATAGCTATTACAAAGTTGTCATGTTTGCCTCCTATAACTTTACTTTTTACAGACATTAATCCATTCCCTTCCACAGGCTTTTATGTTCTAATATTCCATTCAGAACACTTTTAATCTGAAAATATATAAGAGTGCAGAAAATATTTTTATAGGATGAAATATGAGCAGGCTACTTGACGCTGAAAAATAGAGGTGAAATATATTACTCCTCAGATTAAATCAATAAAATATTCCATTTCCATAAACACAGTATGCATAGGCAGGATTATACTAGAAAAAAATTTATTAGATCAAGAGAAGTATTATTAAGGCTACTTGAAATAAATGGAAATACTTAAATATTAATATATTGCTGGCTTAATTCAAAAGACAAAAGTAAAAAGTACAGAGAATTTTAAAAGAAAAATATTGTCCCACTTTCAGAGATGTTAACATTTTACTGAGTTATTTTTCTCAGTTTATATAATGTGTGTGATTCATTTGCTAGATTGGTTTAGAAATGATTGACATTTATCACATTCTTGCCTTGTGCCAGTCTCCACACCATCCCCTTTGTAGGCATTAATTTATTGATTCTTATAAAGATTATTTTTTGCCCTTTATTATTGTTTGTGAATGTGTGTGCATGCAAAGGTCAGAGGACAGTTTTCAGGGCGGGGCTCTCCTACTGTGGACTGTGGGGATTGAACTCAGGTTGTCAGGTTTGCCCAGTGTCCACATTTATCTGCAGATCCATCTTTCCAACCTGTCATTTTATTAACTCTTAATGATACTGTGAGATCAATACTTCTGTGACCATTTTCATTTAAGAAAATTGAGACTTTGGAAATTAAGTGACTTATCTATGCCTGCAAACTTGGGCTAGTGAGATAAGAAGCCCCACCAATAGGCTGTTGTTATACACACATCAACGACATGCCATTTTACATGACCGCATAACTCTCAATCTCTCTCCACTGTCCTTTCCTTGGCTCTGCACATCACTTCTCTTTCTATAATTTTAGAAGCTTCATTATTGGGAGTATTTGTCATACACATGTGTGATTATTTCTATAGGCTGAATTGCTGCTACCATGGCCTTGCCAGGCTTAATGGGACACACTTCTAGTTGGTTTTCAGAAAGCCATGCCAATAAAGCTCCTTAGCTTCAGAACAGAGAAGTAACTGATGATGCCCAGCAACACTTGAAGATTGCAATTTGAATGGCATTGTCTTGGTTTTAGAGATCTCAAAAGTTCTTGCACATATATCCTCTTCTACCCAGTAATGTAGGGAGGCCACACGTGCACTCTCTCTGTCAGCACTAATAGAGATGCAGGGCAGTGCATAAGGGGGCAGGCTCTAGAGGAAGATGCCTAGCTTTAGGTCACAGGAAGGCTACATGCCTCAGTTTCCCCAATCTCCCTTGTCTTTAGGATAGCCTGTACATACTCGGTAATTGTCTGCTATAGCTGTCTTCCAGAAGTACATGCTCACAGAATTTTAAAAAAACAAAAACCCTAAAACAAAAGCTGTACTTTTTTTGAATGAAATGTGATTGTTGCCAGATTAGAAAATCACAATGGAAGCTAGACTGCTGGTGGTGTCACATTGTTAGCATCAGCTGTGATGAGCTGAAGCTCACACATAACCATTCTTGCCTCCATTGATGCAGAGTAGAAATGGGTAACCAAGCTCTGGCAGCTTTATGGCTTCCATCAGACTTACACACACACCATCAGACTTACACACACACATACACGGACACATGCACACACATTCACACACACACACATATACACAGACGCATACACACACAGTCACACATGCACACAGTCACACATTCAAACACACATTTACACACACACACTCATTTGCATACACTCATTTGATGCTCTCTGCACACCTGTGAGAGGGGTGGAGCCGCTCTTGCTAGCCTGGTTTTATAGGGGAGAAAATTAACTTGAGGATTAAATGTTTTGCTCACTGCAGGTCACAGAATGCAGAGCTGACAAGTCCTCTAGACTTCTGCCTTTGTGTCCTTAATCCTCATTCTTGAATTTCTGTGCATAAGGATAAGTCACAGAGTGTTTGGTGAGGAGAGCCAGGGCCAGAAGGGTAGAACTGGTGCTCCCTAGGAGAAGGCAGCAGAATTGGGAGAAGGAAGCTTAACCATGTTACAAGTATGACAGGGAACTGTATGGAGTGCAAATGTGCATAAATGGGGAAACTGAGGACCTCAAAGCTCAAAGGGATGAATAAATATCCAAGGAAGAGGATTTCCTTCTTTGCTGCTTGAGTCAGGATCTCTTGTATCCCAGGCCTTAAACTCCCTATGTAGCCTAGGCTAGCCTGGAACTTCTTTTAAAAAATATTATTGTTGTTGTTAGTGTGCTCTCTCTCTCTCTCTCTCTCTCTCTCTCTCTCTCTTCCTTCTTTGTGTGTGTGTGTGTATACAAGTGTACATGCATGTATGCACACATGTGCATACACAGTTACTCATGCTGTGCATTATGTGTGTATAGGAGTGAGTCCACCTCAGCACATACATGAGTGTCAGGGTGAGAGAATAACTTTGTACAGTTGACCCTCTCCTTCCACATTAACATGGGCTCTAGGGGTTGTATTCAGCTCACCAGAAAGTGCCTTTATCTTCTGAGCCATCCTTCTGACCCACTTTGATCTTCACATCCTCCTGGCCTCACCTGCTAAGTGCTAGGACTACTGTTATGGGGCATCACAACCAACTTCCATAACCCTGAGAATCAACCCATTGCTTGTAACAAAACTATTCTCCCAACTGAGCTATATCCCCCATCTCTGTCACTGTTCCATTGCTGTGAAGAGACACCATGATCAAGGCTACTCTTAAGGAGAAAACGTTTAATTGGAGTGGCTTACAGTTTCAGGGATTCAGTCCGTTATCATCATGGCAGGGAGCATGGCAGTGTGCAGGCAAACATGAGACAAGAGCTGAGGGCTACATGCTAATCTTATAGGAGACTGGGCCTGGCATACGATTTTGAAACTGAGCCCACCCCCAGTGACACGCTTAACAAGGCCACACCTACTCCAATAGGCTATACCTAGATGAGCCTTTTGGGGCCATTCTTATTCAAACCAACACAACCCCCATACTCTACTTTTATTTATTTTTTTTTTCATACCCTACTTTTAAAATTGCTAGATAATTTACCTATTTATGCAGTGTGGTGCAGAACTGTAGTATATGTAGATAAATACTGTAATGATCACATAGAGTGACTGGTATATGCCCTCTTGATCACTTGTCTCGTTATGTATTGGGAACTCTAAAAATTCATTTTTTCAAAAAATAATTGTGTGTGTGTTCATATGCATGTACACAAGTGTACTCTTGCATGTAGAGGCCAGCTATTTATTTATGTGTCTGTTACAAGGTATGCAGGTACCCATGGAGGCCATGACCTCCAATGTGATTCCTCAGGACCCATCTACCCTGTTTTTGAGACATGAGCTTCACTGGTCTGAGGCTTTGTGAATAGGCTATACTAGCTGGCCAGAGAGCCCCAGAGATCGCACATCTTCGCCTGCTCAGCCCTGGACTCAGAAACATGTGTGTAGCTTTTTATGTGAATCACGGGAATACAAACTCAAGACCCTTGGGCTGGCATAGAAAACACTCTGCCAACTGAGACTCCTCCCCTACTTCAGATCTACTGTTGAGACAGAAAGTGTGTTTTCTCAAAGCCCAGTGCTCATAGACCTGGGATCCCTGAGATCAAAAGGAATATTTATGAGGAATGAATGTTTAAGACTTCTGTGTAACCTAGGCAGACCTCAGGTCTGTCTTTACTTCTCTTAGGTGGGATTATGGAACTACATCACCACATCTGATGTCAAGGCTTCTCCAGAACTAAATGTTAGTGAAGATCTCAGGAGTGTTAGGGTTTGGGTTTTAGATCAGGGGAAATGTTCAGCCATACTGAGAAAGAATTGTGGGAAGACTCTGCTGTGTAGGAAGCTAGCCCAGGCAGGGCGCCCTGCAGGTCCACCTGTGATACTAAGGAGGGCTTGGCAGCATCTGAAGCCACTGGGAAGGCTGTGGATGCTTGTCACGCTCAGCCTGAGACAGGCCTAGACCCTATATCACAAAAGTATATGAGGAAAGCTGAGTTCCTCAGCTGCCTGTGAGTGAAAAGACTCGATCAGTCTTTTCGGTGAGGCTGTTTCTGGTGTTCAAGTGGCTGTCAGGCTGTGTTTCTGGTTTGCTGGATGAGGCTGTTTCTGGTGTCCAAGTGGCTATCAGGCTGTGTTTCTCGTTTGCTGGATGAGGCTGTTTCTGGTGTCCAAGTGGCTGTCAGGCTGTGTTTCTCGTTTGCTGGAGTCAGTGCCAGTTTTGACAGCTGTTCAGGTAAGGCATGGACCCTTGACTGAGTTCAGGGAGAGCTGGCTAGGGTTTACTTTGAAAAAGCCTTTGTTCAGGGCTGGTTTTTGTGATGATTTCCTGAATATCGAAATGATGTTGGACTCAGTGGATGCTTCCAGAATCCTCCCTACCATTGCCATCGTTCTTTTCCAGCCTACAACAAGCCTCTGCTCCAAGACAATTTTAATAGACCAGTGTTTCTCAGCTTCCTTAACTGTGACCCTTTAATACAGTTTCTCAGGCTGTGGTGATCCCAACTATAAAATTATTTTGTTGCTACTTCTTGACCGTAACCTTGCTGTTATGAATTGTAAATATCTGATTTGCAAGATATGTGTAATGTAAATACCTGATCCCAAAGGGGTTGCGTCCCACAGGTTGAGAATCAGTATAATAGTATATAGCATGTCTCTCATTTTATGATGGTCTATTATTTTTCTTAAAGATTTGGCTGTTTAAAAAAATTATTTGGGGGCTGGAGAAATGGCTCAGCGGTTAAGAGCATCGTCTGCTCTTCCAGAGGACCCGGGTTCGATTCCCAGCACCCACATGGCAGCTAACAACTGTCTGTAGTTCCAGTTCCAGGCAAACACCAAGGCAAATAAATAAATAAAGTTTAAAAAAAAAATTATTTATTTTTATTTTATGTGCATTCACATTTTGCCTCCATGTATGTCTATGTGAAGGTATTGGATCCCCTGAAAATTGGAGTTACAGGCAGATATGAGCTGTCAGTGTGGATGCTGGGATCGAACTCAAGTCCTTTGGAAGAGCAGCCAGTATTCTTAATCACTGAACCATTTCTCCAGCCTTTGGTTTTTTGTTTTTACTCATTTGTTTATTTGAGAGAGAGGTTCACTGTAGCTCAGGCTAGCTTCAAAACTGTACTCATCTCAAGAGTACAACTTTGCTTATTATTAAGAATAATATGTATTGTTAGGGTTTGAATACAAAAATTCATCTGCTTTTATCAGTTACAAAGAGCAAAATTTCTTCCACACCAATAAGTCACTACTTTGTAGCTATCAACAGAGATTGAGGAGTTGATTTTAGAAATGCACTGTATTTAACAAGTCTCTCTAGACACGTTTGTTATTATTTATCCTCCTAACTATGTTTGAGGCCAATCTAAATTTTTCCTTACTATAAAATCAAGAGGAGTTTTCACTCTATGTTACCTGGAAGGCTAAACCAGTTAATAGTCCTTATGACAAAGTCTCTCTCTTCCCATATGTGTCTTAACACTGGAGAAAAACATACAGACCATAATGGTGGGAGGAGATGGATTCTTGTGTGAAGGTACCAGCTGCCAAGCCTCATGGCCTGAGTTCCAGCCCTGAGACTCATAGTGGAAAGAGAGAACTGAGTCCCACAGGTGTCCTTTGACATTCATATGTGCAACATGGTGCCTGTACATAACACACCAACCCCACCCCAAATAAGTAAATGTTTTCAAAGATGGAGGACTGATGGCATGGTTCAGCAGGTGGCCTCAGCTGCCAGGCCCAATGGCCTGTGTTCCCTCCCCAGGACCCACATATGGAAGGAGAGAACCATCACCTCCAAGTTCTCCTCTGACCTCCACACATGTCCTAGCACATGCTTCCCCTCCTGAGAAATGCATGCGGTTGAAGCAATAACAGAACAAAGTGCCTAAAGCTTTATGGACATAGGAACTTTTTCTGATGCATCCAATATTGTTCTTTTGTAGATTTTTGTATCTATGCACATTGCCCATTGTTAGTATATAAACATCACCCTAACTTGCCTCCTGGGTGAAGCCGTGTTGCAGCCACACCCCTGTCCACAGAACACTAACTCCTGCCTGCAGAGTGCATTCACGGAGTGGGCCACTGAGAGTGTCTACATGGTCACCTGTCCCTTAAAGAGAGACAGCACGTGGCAGTACTTCTTTTTCCCTGCACCCCTTCTTCTTCTTCTCCTCCTCCTCCTTCTTCTCCTCCTTCTTCTTTCCCTCCTTCCCTCCCTCCCTCCATCCCTCCCTTTCCTTACCCTTCCTTGGATGTCCAAAATTCCAATAAACTCAAAATGGCATTCTGGCAATGTGTTTTGTCTTTTCACACGCAAAATACTAACACATTTCTCTAGAGACATGGCTATTTTTGTTTCTACTTTATCAGAATGTTTTTCTTCTAAAATGTCTTGCTATAGAAATAGTCTTTTTTTTTTTTTTTTTTTTTTTTTTTTTTTTTTTTTTTTTTTTTTTTTTTTTTTTTTTTTTTTTTTTTTTTTTTTTTTTTTTTTTTTTTGGCCTTGAATTGTGCTTGGTGCTTTTGACTATGTATAAACATTTCAGACAGTTGAGTATTTATTTTCCTTTATTATTTCTGCATAGACTCATTTGGAAGCAAGAATGTGGTAGTCTTTGCACTGTTGTAATCTCTTTCTGGTGTGGTCCTACTGGGTACACCTGCCCAGCCCATCCTGACATTCTCTTTATCATGGCCTGCAAGGTGGGACATGATCGGGCTGTGCCTGCCCTAATCCCCACCTCTTGTCATGTTTGAACACTGTGTTCCAGTGCTTGGCCATCTCTCTGTGCACGAAATGAATGTGCGTGTTTATCATCACACTCAAGCACATCCACACCTTACAACTGAGTGCTCATAGAGGCAACACACACACACACACACACACACACACACACCTCTTACAGCTGAGGGCTCAAAGAAGCAGTTCTAGAATGAAAACACTAGATCCTGATGCTTTGGGGGATCACTTCTTGTCATTAACCCTCAACTGGTTACTTTATAAACTTACAGGCTTGTGACTTTGGACTCATCTTCATAATAATGCATACCTAAGAGTTGTTAGGATTCAGTAAGTCCATTCAAGCAAAACTCCCAGACTCTCCCCTAGTGTTCCAGCCCTGCCCTTACTCCTTCTTTATCTTGCAGGCTTCAGGTTAGACTTGCCTGGGTGTCCTGCTGTCTAACTAACTGCCCACCATTCTCTGCAAAATTCTAATATCAAAGTCTTGGTTTTTCCCTCACTGAGCACTTAACAATTACAATTATTCTTTGTTTAAATTTCCTTTGTAACTCCCATGGGGTAGGAGCTGTGTCTGTAGCAGGGATTCTTTACTTTCTATATTTAGAAGACATGAACTGGAACAATATCCCAACCACCGGACTGCATGAAAATTTACTTACATTTTCTTATTATTTTATGACTTCATTTGACATTTTAAATACATCCCTTTGAACTTAAGCTTGAATACTATTTAAGATAGGCATTTTCCCCTTTAAATGAGTAGCCAAATACAATTCTTTAAACTCTCCAAATCATACTATATGTCCATAGGGGCTCACAGTAATTTTGTTTCTTTTGTGTGCTTTTCTCTCAGTGGGTAGTCCTCTGTATGAAAAGTAAACGCAGAAGCTGTTCATAGGTTTGAGCCAAATTCCTGGTGAATGTGCTGGCCGGGTGCCAGGAAAAATGATCCTGGGGTCATCCCTCAGGGATCTGCTTCTAAGGAGAAAAGGAGGACGTCACTGACTTAGGGACCGATACCAACAGCTCAGTGTCCAATGCTTCTACACTTGCTGGATTTTAGGCAATGTGTTTCAGAAAATTCTGTCTCAGAAATCACTGGAACTGGAAAACCAGCACTCTCAATAAAATATGTCCAGAAACCAAATAGAGGATTGGAGAGTTGGCTTGATGATTAAGAGCACTTATTGCTCATGCCAGGGTCCTAGGTTCAATTCCCATTGGCCACATAGTGACTCACAACTGTCTGTAACTATCGAATTCCCTCTTCTGTGGTACACACACACACACACACACACACACACACCCATACACATAAAACAATAAAAATCTAAACATATATTCAATGAAGAAACAAATATCCTACTTCCTGATTTCCCTCTACTATAACCCTGTTGAATTTCTTGTGTGCCCTCTCCTCTCTCTCTCTCTCTCTCTCTCTCTCTCTCTCTCTCTCTCTCTCTCTCTTATCTATGCATTTGAATGGTTTTCTGAACAGCATCAAAAACCCACTTTCTTATGCTCATCAATGGGAGGCTTTAATAACACTTGCTGCCTTTGTTTCTTGGCTGGCAGCATCCTAGAGAAGTCACCAGCTGATGCTTTCCCAGGCTTTGAAACACCAGACCCCACTTAGTCTCTGCGACTCACTGGAATCAGTCTTCAGAGGCCAGACGCTCAGGCACATTCCAGGACGTGGCACAATCTGATAATGATTTCTGTGTCACTGCAAAGGAAGAAATGGAGATCTGGGCAGTGTATGAATGGGAGAGAAGTGAATTTTTCTGAGTTCACTAGGCTGAAAATTTAGCTATAGTTTTCACTGAATTATGATGTAGTTTGATTTCCCAAAAAACAAGATGGCAGGTGGAATGTAGTCAGGATAAAATTTTTCATAACCGCGCTTCTTACAAATCCCCTGTGCCCACCTCCATTTTGGTACTGAGAGATGGCCTGCATATGGTGCATGATGCCCTAGCCCTGGCTACATCCCACCCTTTGCTTCTGCTTTTCTTACTCCATGAGAATAGAAGATAAATTTGGTGGGTGAGGCTGGCAGACAAAGTTGACTCCTGGCTGTGCCCTTCACACTGGCTCTAGAGAGCACACAGTTGACTAGCCTGGCTCTGATGGATGGCACTCAGCCCCGAAAACTGCAGGGCTGGCTGTAAGTGATGGGAGCTGTGGACTTCTGCAGAATTGCACTTGTAGGGGTTTTCCACAATGCCCACCTTATCACATTGCAGAGGCAAGTTTCATTGATTAAAGGGACAATTTATGTCTATGGCCTCATCTCCATGTTTTAGCTCTTTATGTTTTTCTGCCTCTTAATAAAATAATAAGCCACCAAGCAATTAAATAATAGTGTAGTTTTCAGGCAGGAAGTGGGAAAAGACTAACCAGGAGAAAGGGCTAAGGTGATTGACAGAGGCTGGTTGGAGATTTACATTGAGAATTAACTCGTTCCTCAAAACTTTCTTCATTTTTTCCGGTGGAAATTATGGGGTAAGTCATTGGCCAGAAGGATGGATGATTAAAAATGAAGGAGTTATGATTTTCTTTTTGACTTTGTAAGTCTCTAAATCCTCTACCTTAACACAGAATTTTCATTTCAAAGTGTGAAGCAGTATGCCCAGGATGAAAGTGAGCCCAAGGTACTGAGAAATCTGGAAGTGTTAATTAGCTGAGATTGTTTATCTTTCCTGGGATATTTTAAGAAAAGATGAAATGAGGAACAAAACCCAGGGGTTTGCTTTTCACTTTTTTAACTTAGATTCATAACTGAAGACGTCCTAAAATATTTGAGAATATTGGGTGAGGCCTCTGTAGTTTCTAAAATGTTTAAAAATAGCCTTGGAATTTTTTTTTTAATGCAGTCAGTTTATTTAAAATTGTATCTAATGTAATAACTCAAGAGTTTAATTCATTTCTCAAAGATCACTCCTTTTTCAACCATTATTTATGGTTAAGGCAGTAAATTACAATATCCTTCTTATGTCCTTGTTTTACCATAAAGGTATAGAAAATCATCAGATCCAGAGTTCACTGAACCACAGAGATCATAGCTTATTTTGTAAGCCGCTGTGGGACCGCAGGTGGGAGAGATTTGTCCAGACCTCCTGCTGGATAGGTCAGAAAACTAATGATTTAGTTTCTTATTGAAAAATGTTTTATTTTTATTTATCTGTGTGTCTGACACAAGTATGCAGGTATTTGTGGAGACCATAAAGAGGACATTGAATCAATCCCCTGATGCCTAAGCTACGAGTGGTTGTAAGCTGCAATATGGGTGCTGGGATCTGAACTCAGGTCCTTTGGAAGAGCAGCAAATGCTCTTCAGATGTGCTATGTCATTTGTGCTATTTCTCAAACTTCATTTTCTTACTTATTTGTTTATACATTAAGGGGACTGGGATATGGGAGAAAGAACTTTTAAAAAATTGTTTATTATGTATAGTGTTCTGCCTGCGTGTATGCTTACTTGCCAGAAGAGGGCGCAGGATCTCATTTCAGATGGTTTTGAGGCAAGATGTGGTTGCTGGGAATTGAACTCAGTTCCTCTGGAAGGATAGCTAGTGAGTGCTCTTAACCTCTGAGCCATCTCTCTAGCCTATCAAACTTTATTTTTAATAAGATAAAATTTTCATAGTACAAAATCTAATATGTGTGCCACTGCTGTCTCTGTTTCCAAAGCCTTTTATCACTAAAGAACGCCACCCCTTGCTGCGTTTGCGTTTACATCCTTCTACAAACTCTCCGCGTGTCTACATGGGAATGCAATTCATTCAGACTGTACTTTGTCTGATCTGTGCCTGCCTGTAGATGTGGGGTATTTTATTTCCCTCTGTGTCTAGGTTCACTCTCCTTCAATGCTCAGAGCAGTCTACTGTACAGAGGTATTTTCTGTAAGACTTGTGTTTTATAGGCAGTGATGGTGCACGCCTTTAATTTGAGGCAGAGGCAGGCAGATCTCTGAGTTCAAGGCCAGCCTGGTCTACAAAGTGAGTTCCAGGACAGCCAGGGCTACACAGAGAAACCTTGTCTCAAAAAACTCTGTGGTGGTGGTGGGGTGGAGTTGTGTTTTAATGAGTACTTCCTTTTTTTTTGAGGGGGTGTTTTCTGTGGCAGACAGTGCAACAGATAGCAATCATGGCCTGGGTCAGTCTGTAACTCCTTGACTGTCTCTAAGGTCAAAAGGATTCCTGAGGTGCGAAAAGCACACATCTTACCTTTTGGAAATGTTTTCAGGTTGGAGGATGTAGCTCAGCAAGAGTCCCTGGCTTTTGTTCCCAGAACCCCCATCCCTACATATTTTTTTCAGATTTGTTTGTTCAAATGTATGTAACCCTCGTAGGCCTTCTTCAGTATATAGTTCTGAAATACTAAGTCCTTTCACATGGTTGTGCAGCCCATAGCAGAATTCTCCTTCATCAGGAATGACAAGAACTCTAGCTCATCAAGCCAGTCCTCCTGCCCTTCTTCCGGCAGCCATCTTACCTTTGTGTATGTCAGGGTGACTGTTTGCAGCAACCCTGTAGGCAGAGTCATATACTATTCACCTCATAACACTTGCTTATTTTACTATTAGCAAAGCGTCCTTGAGTTTCATTCATGCCGTAACATGAGGATCTGATTACTTTTTAAGACTGAATAATATTTCACTGTAGTGGGTGCTTTGATGGACAGTAAGAGAGCCCCACCCCCTTTAAAAATAAAGCACTTGCTGCTCCCTTCTGGTTATAGATGGCCTCCCATCATTACCCAGGATCATCCCACTGAGTAATTAAGTATCTGAGGAAAAAAGGAGAAATATGTATTCAAGTCTTTTGATTTCCATACAGTGCGGCAACAATACATAGTGATGTCCTGAACAGCAGAACCTCTGAGGTGTGGGACTGAGCTGTGCAATCACTGTTTTGTTAACTGAGGGAGCTGCTCAAGCACATCCCTGATTCTAGCCCCACCCCACCCTCAACATACCTTTATTATCCCTCCATCCATTGCTGGCAGTAACTCTTAAATAGTTTTGGATTTTATGCCAAAAGATCTGTTCTTTGTTGGCAGAGTCTGTAAGTACCCATCTTGTTATGTTAGGAATCTTCTGGCTTGCTCTGAAGTTAAAGACTTGGGTTTCTTCCATGTTCTCCTAGATTCATTCCTGTTGCCATGATGAAACATGCTAAAAAGAAAGAAACGGGGCAGACGGGGGCTTATTTCAGTGTACAGTTCAAGGTTACAGCCCATCATTGTGAGGGAGTCAAGGCAGAACTTCTAATAGCCAGTCACATCACGTCCACAGTCAAGGGCAGGGAGAAGTGAACACATGCATATTTGCTTGTGCTCGGTTCTCTCTGCTCTTGCACAGTCCAGGACTTCCTTATTAGGAAATGGTGCTGCCAGGTTGACAGTTACATCTCTCCATCATGACAGATGGTCACAGAAAGGAAGTCAAACCCTGTCTTCCTTTCAGGAGGGCCACTGTGATGTATGGGAAACTCAGGTCTTAAAGCTTCCGGGGAGATGCTTTTGTACAGTGCCCCCAAAGAGGAAGAAGCTGGGAGGATGTAAGAAGGAAGACGCACCATGGTTCTTTTCTTCTCCGCTTGCCAAAAGTTTTGTTCTGAGGGCTGGAGCAATGGCTCAGAGTGTGCACTGCCCTTGCAGAGGAACCCAAGCGCCCACACTAGTCATGTTTAGAATATGAGGTCGGAGGGCTAGGGAGACGGTCCAGTGCACTTAGTTCTCTATCAGAGGACCAAAGTTCAGGTCCCATCACCCACAGCAGGTGGCTCATAAATGTATGTAATTTCAACTTTAAAGGATTCAATTCCCACTTCTGGCCTCCATGGGCACATGCATATACATGTATACAGAAACACAGACACACAGACATAGACACACACTGTGTAAAAAACAAACAAAAATATCTAATGCCCACCCTCAAAAAAAAATTGGCAGAGACCAGGAATGTCTAAGAACTTTTATTTGCTGAGACATCTCTCCAGTCCCCAAATAAATCTTTTTAAAGGAAAGAATATGAGACTGAACACTTAAAACTAAATGGAAAGTTATTTGTTTTCTACATGCCGCTCTGAGGCAGGAAAGGGAACTGTATACCTATACAGTGACCATGTACAGATTATTTATCCTAGAAAATTCCTGTTGTCAGATAAAGAAACTTGAAGAAATGGCCAGTTTTACTAAAACAGGAGTGGTTAGTCCTATTGGGTGTTTTTGGTTTTTGGTTTAATGGTTTGAGAACACGTGCTAGTTTAACCCTCATCCAGAGAGTAAGTAGAAAATAAACCAGAAAGGAAAGATTTGTGGTAAATGAATTGGCCCCACTTCAGCTCTGGGGCAGTCGGCATAGCAGAGCACGCTGGAGACTGCCTCACTGGGGTTGAATGCCTCGTTAGAAAGAATTTCTTTGGCCATAAGAAGTTCCTTGGTGCCGAGCAGTGATGCTGCACGCTCTTTATCCCAGCACTCAGGAGGCAGAGGCAGGTGGATCTCTGTGAGTTCTGAGGCCAACCTGGTCTACAGAGCAAGCTCCAGGACAGCCAGGGGTACACAGAGGAAACCCTGTCTGGAAAAACAAACAAACAAAAAACAAAAATTTTCTTGCTTTGAAACCCTTTCATGTAGTGCCCCTGAGGAATGCAAAAAGACAGAGAAGAGTGAATTCTTTCTTCTGACTCCAGGCCCCGCCCAGAGAAGACCCCAGATAACCAATGAGCAATGAGAGAATGCAGGCACATCCTCTTTCTAGTCTTTTGAGATTGTTTTTCTCTGGATACTCCTGATTGTCCTGGAAATCACTCTGTAGACCAGGCTTTCCCTGAGTGCAGAGATTCACCTGCTTCTGCCTCTTGAGTGCTGGAACTTTAGGCATGCACCAAAGTCAGGGGCAGTCCCTTCTTTGTTGATTTATTTGGCATTTTGTGGCTTGGCCTAACATCCCTACTCACTGAATCCCTTTGTGCAAACCCTGGGAAGGTCAGGGCTGAGCACTGATACAGCTTGTTTCTGGATTCAGACTAGGACTGGAATAGTGAACAAAGCTTCTCCATGTCTGTGTTTTGAGAATTGGGTTTGGAGATAGTAAGCCGTGTTAAAGTGAGTGGGATGGCAGTTAGGGTGTCCACGTCCATTTCGGAGGTAGCAGAATGACTCTGCCTCTAGTAAATGCAGGAGGATTTTGGATGTGTGCTGTGTGATTCTCTGAATGCTAGCCCCAAATAGTTCACACCAATTAATGTCAAGTTTGTATAGCACAAAATTAGAATGTAAATGTACGACCAGAAATTTAGCGCGGGGGGGGGGGGACCAACTGAGTCCATTCTTCATTTGGCCTGTGTGTGTTTTCTTTAACACTGGCATTTTTTTGTTTAAGTGCTTCTGAAAGTGAGCAGGCACCACATAGAGATCACTCATTAGAAACAGAGGTTCCGTTGCATTGGTGTGCTAGGCTGTATGCTGGTATTGGGTCCCTGATCTGTTTTTAGGTTTTCCCATCATAGATATTTAGCAGGTGGTGGAAGGAAACATTTTTTTTTCTATGTCAGTTTTTCAGCATATGCCATGTATGGTGGGTGGCACAAAAAAAAATGATGTAGATGATGGGAGAAATAAGAATACTCTGGAGACAGTAGCATTGTTCTGATCATAAAAACCATGTAGCTGGAAGGGGGACAAATGAGGGAGAATTGAACTCTACACTGTGGAGTAAGTGATCCCAGGGTATATGACTGGAGTACATCAGGTCCAGGTGCTAAAGAGTCTACCATAGATTTTGTCAAGACATACCCTGCTTGCTATATAAGTGAGCATTATATGTTCTGAGGAGTATATTGCTACAAGTGTATAAATAAAATGTTGTGATGAAAGATTTTAGAAGTTAAAGATGTGGTTCATTGCTACTCTTACAGAGGACCCGCACTCAGTTCCCAGCACACATGGTGTTTTACAACTGTCTATAATTCCAGTTCCAGGGGATCCAGCACTCTCTCTGGCCTCCTTGGGCACCAGGAATATACACATGTAGGCAAAACACTCAAACATATAAAATTCAGTAATTTTTTTTTTTTTAGAAAAAAAACAACAAAGTGTTTCTCTAGACACTTCTCTTCCTTTCTGAACTCTTGATTTCCTCCTGATATTGATTCTATAGGCCAGTTTTATGAGGGATGCTCAGTTAAATTCTAGTGACAAGGAAGAGATTGTCAGATGTACATACTGATCCCACCAACCCTTCTCAGCCCTCTGACCCTCTGACTGATGAGAGTTCACACAATGCCCGCCATGATGAAATTATGAGCTTAAAAGCAGCAGCAACATCAGGACTGGGGAGATGGCTTAGTTGCTAAGAGCACCTCTTCTGGGCTGGAGAGATGGTTCAGTGGCTGAGAGCACTGGTTGGTCTTCCAGAGGAACCTAGTTCAATTCCCACCATCCACATGGCAGCTCACAACTGTCTGTGACTCCAGTGCTAGGGGATCTAACACCTTCATACAGACATGCCTGCAGGCAAAACACCAATGCATATAAAATAAAAATAAATAATTAAAAGATTAAAGAACTCCTCTTCTGCAGAATATTGGGTCCCCAGCACTTAGAATATCAGCTCCCTATAATGTCAGTTCCAGGAAGATACATGCCCTCTTGTGGCCGTTGTGGATACTGCACTCATATACAAACCCACACAGACACAGTTAAAAAATTGGGATTAATAGGTTTTCTGAAATCTGATAGGTTCCCCCACCGATGCAGTAAACCAGATCAAGCCACATTGAAAAAGTAAAAGAATAGGTTTATTGGAGCAAAGCAACTCCAAGGTAAGTGTTGGGAGGGTCTCTGAGTTTGAGGGTCTCTGGTCTACAGAGCGAATTTCAGGACAGCCAGGGCAACTCAGAGAAACTCTTGTCTCAAGGGGAAAAAAATAGAATTTCAAAGGTATAAGCCAGTGAGCATCGTCATATGTCAGCTGCAGTTAATGAGAACCAGAATTAGTAAGCTCTCAACGCCTGTTCATCAACTTGTTAGGTCTGTATTAAGGCCCTACTGTGTGCCTGATGCTGTTCTTCTGTGGAGATAGCAGATAGAAGTTGGGGGGGGGCAATCTTGTGTTCTCAGGAAGATTGTGTCCTGTAAGGTTTGGATGAGATGAAGCTGCCTACGGAGTTGGTATAAAATCCAGGAAGAGACTTGAAGTTGCTTGTCTCACTCAGATCTTTAGGTGTATGCCCAGGGAAGACTGACTGGTGCTTGACTTCTAATTTTATGAGTTTTCATGGGTCATCCTTTCAAAAACAGTCTCAGAGTAATGCTCAGTTGAGCTGCATGCCCCCACCCTACCCTTTCTTTCTATGTTTTGGGTCCTTTAGTGTGGCGTTGAGATTAACTTTGTCCAGTCTATTGTGCACAGGTGACTGACTGTGGCTGCACAGCTCAGGTTTAGCTGGTACCCCGTGGGCTTGTTGGCTCTTATACAGAGTCTTGCATTTTACACTGACCTGCATTGGCTGCATGGGCCTAATGACCTGTGCTTTGCCCCAGGTCAGGGAGCCAAATTGTTAGCTCACTCAGCCCAGAGGTAGAGTTCTGGAAACATTTTCTCTCAGATCTATGAGATTGTAGCCAGAAGTTTCTGGCTGGCCTAGCCCTGAGGTTCATACCCACCGTCCCACCGCTGAGTCCCAAATAATCACACAAAGGCTTATATTAATTACAAGCTGTTTGGCCTGCGGCTCAGGCTTATTACTTGCTAACTCTTATACTTTAAGTTAACCCATATTTCTTTTTATGTTTAGCTTCTTGGCGTGGTACCTTTTCTCAGAGCGGCATTCTCATCCTGCTTCCTCTTTGTCTCGCTGTCCGCTCTTCTTCCGCTTCCCAGAATTCTATTCTGGTTGCCCCACCTCTACTTCCTGTCTAGCTACTTGACCAATCAATGTTTTATTAAACCAATATTTACAGTACAGAAGAGTAGTCCCATAGCATGAGACTGTGACTTTTCTTGTTATCCCAGGTTGCTGTGATTAAGGAGAGGTTAGGGTGCAATGGCACAGGATGGGAGGCAAAGAGAAGGGAGCGAAGTAGGTGTGTGGAGTTGGCTTGATGTACGAGTGACCTAAAAGCATCTTCTTTCTCGTGTGCCTGCTGCCCTCGGCTGTCTGAGGCATAACACTGGTGAGTTTTCATGCGGAAATTTCTCTGTGTGATTATCCAGCACTGTGAAATCTTAGAAAGATGGGCTAAAACTTTCAAAATGATAACAAGTATGACTTTGTGTGGGCCTGCGAGATGGCTTATTTGGTAAAGTGATTGCTGAGCAAACATAAAGACCTGAGTTCCAATCCGTAGCACCGTGTTTTTAAAAGTAAAATAAAAAGCCAGGCACGGTTGCACATGTTTAGACAGGGTGGTTTTGGAGATAATCCAATCTCTGGAACCCACTGGCCAGCTAGTCTAGCCAATCCATAAACTCTAAGTTGAGTGAGAGATGATGTCTGAAAAGATAAAATGAACAGTAGTAATAAAGGCACCCAACATTCACCTCTGGCTTCCATGCACATACATTTGTGTACATAACCCAACATGTGTATGTACACACATATACACCCTTGCACTGTACTCATGTGCACACGTACATACAAACACACACACACACATAGAGAAGAAGCAGAGAAACTTTATAATGTTTTTGATGATGATAGACAATTCTTTCTTTGTAAAAAAAAAATCAGCATTTACATATATTCTTAAAGACCTAAAAGATTTTTTTAAAAAATATTTATTTATTTTATTTTATGCAAATTGATGTTTTGCTTGCATGTATAACTGTGTAAGGGTGTCAGCTCTTGGAATTAACAGTTATTAGCTGTCATGTGGATGCTGGGAATTGAACTCAGGTCCTCCAGAAGAATAGTCAGTGCTCCTAACCGCTGAGCCATCTCTCCAGCCCTAAAAGACTTTTTTTAAAAAGACTTTCTATTGGAGTTGGATATGGGGCTTCACAGCTCTTTTTCCAACACTTGAGAAAGAAGAAGCAGAACTGTGAAGTAGAGGCCAGCCCACACTCTGCCAGCGAGTCCAAGACCAGCCTGGATACAAAGTAATAACAAGTGACTAACCAAAGCTAGAACAAAAACCCCTTTATCTCTGTTGGCCGATGTTATCTATGGCACAATGCAGTTGTTCAGACTGTGGAAGAGGAAGAGGGTGCTGGAAAGCATTTTGATTGAGATGGTTGAAGTTTACAGGGGTGGATTAGACCTGCAGTGATGGACAGCCTCTCCCGAGGGAAGAGTGTAGTCATCACTCAGGCAGATGCGGTCACTCAGTCTTTCATCAAGCCAACGGAATAGGAAGACTCCAAAAACGTGTTCTTAACGAGTGTCAGTTATTAGGGTGTGCCTGGTGAACCACACCTGAGAAGCTACCTGGGTGAAGCCAACTCAGAGTTTCTTCATAGCCTCCACCCCAGTTGATGGTACAGATTGTATCCAAGGGAGGTGACCTAAGCCAGTGTTAGACCTTGTGTGGGATAAGACAAGGGTGTTATGCATAATGGATGCATTCATACACATTGCCTCCGTACAGCCTGTTCTTGGATGGAAGCATGGGAAATAACACATAGGCATGTACTCACGCCTCCTGTGCTCGGGTCACTGCTGACCTCCTACTCTAGCCTGGCTGCCTGTTGGGACTGAATCTCTTGTAATAACATTAAAAATCCTTATGTTTTGAGAACCAAAGGGAAGGAAACTTGACTCCTGTTTTTTGGTTTTTTTGTTTGTTTGTTTTTTCAGAGAGAGAGAGAGAGAGGAGACTGTATCATTTTCCTTCATCTAGTAAAGTTTACCTTATTATTAAACCTATAATCGCGATATTGGGGTTATGGCGCTACAGCATTTTAATTGAGAAAGCATCTGTAAGCTCATTGCTTCTAATTTAAATGGATTTGTTTGTGAGTTCTTTGGGAATTCTTTAACTTTAATTGGCAGGCACCGCAGAACCATTGTAAATACATCCGGCAGTCATTGATCTACTCACATACATTTTGCCTTTTAATCCATGGTACCTCTCTCATTTCCTTTAGTGGATTTCTCATTACAACTTAAGCCTGTAAATTCTAGTAGAGTTTGATCAATAGCTTTAGTTTGGAACTGCAGCAAAATTAATTTTCCACAGACCATTGACTAGCAGGTAGTTTATATTTTTTTGTTAAAGAAAATAAAATGTTTTCAAGTGACCTATACATTTTACCATTCCAATATAACAAATGTTTTTGTTTGTATATTTAGTATTCATTTTGATGTGCTTTAATTTTTATTTACTTTTTTTGGTACACAGCATATTCTTAAGGTACTGGGATTTTCTGCTTATTTATAGAGTCTTTACAATTATGATAAATAACATTTTCAATTACATTAACATACCATAACATATAGAATGTTTTAATGTTAAAAGTGTAGTTATTTATTCCTTGGGATAAATTTATAAGCATAATTAGATCTTGAGGATAAGTTAAAACAATAGAAAGGAATTGTCTACATGACCTTAGCCCCACTCAGCAAAATGAACCATGATGTGTCCCTTAAGCCAATGAATGATACATGGAATGAGGAAGATAGTTCTCCTCATTCCATGGGAAGGGGGTTATATAGAAGCGATGAGAACGTACTATGTGGCTAAAAGGTAAAGCTAAGTACAAGGTTAGCTGTGTGAAATTTTCTTTACTGGAATGTTGTTCTGTCTCCCAACAAGCTATTGCAGTCGTCATTGTTGGCAGCTGGATGGTGAAGGGCAGGCTCAGCTCCCGTGGGGTGCCCTTGGCCCTTGAGCTCTGGCTGGAATCAGCAGCCCCAGCTTTCCTGGGCCACAGGCCACTGAAAAATCCTTGCAGATAAGTGAAGGGTAGTCTGTCTTGGGGGTGTGGGGGGCTGGAAGTATTTTCATGCTGCAAAGCAGGGGGGCTGGTTGAGATAGCTTTTTTGTCTCTATGTCTGTGAGATTTACCTTCATGGTCTAGATCCACGGGTAGCATTCAAGCTTGTGGTTCTATTGTTGCTCTGGGGATTGAGATGAGCAAAGAGACCAGTCTATAGTACTGCTGTTGTCACAGTTAATACCTTTTAGGAGCTGGGAGAAGGCAGCAAAGGTGTTCTCCCATTTGCTTGTCTTATTGGGGTATTTCAAATTCTGTGTCCTGTGCTTACGTTCTCTGTTACTCTGGTCTGATTGTCACATGATAGGTGCGTGTCACTTTGAGTGACAGCCTGTCTCTCAGGTTCCAAGAGAAGTGGCCTGCCATGAGTGTTGGGTTTTTGACCTTTAAACATGATATTGACCCCCAAAGTTCTGTTTGCTAGCTAGTATAGGCCTAGACCACAACTTTCTACTAAAAACATCAGACTAAAGAATGTCTTACTAAGCCATGGATGTTGTCAGTGAATCTAGCCCAGCTCTCTCTGTCCTCTCTGTCCGGATACTTCACTTACTTTGAGCCTTAACTTCTCATTTCTAAAACTACATGACTGAACATTGTTTCCGGGATTCCATCTAGAACATAAGTAGGAAGAAGTAGAGGCCTCCGTGGATAATTAAGCTTGAAATCAAAACCATGAGACCACCTGTCTGTCATGCTTCTCTGATGTGTCCTTATCAAATACCTGGGTTGGTGTGGACTGGGTATCTTTGTTTGTGTTCCCAGCATGGAGAGTAATTCCAGACAAGCTAGGTTTCATGGCACTTTTGGATACCACAGCCTGTCCTGTGTCAAAAAGCTTGGAGACTGACGTCCTGGCCTCCAAATGACACTGTTTTCACTTTCCCAGGCCTTTTTGTTAGTTTATCTTTTGAGTAATGTCTCAGTTCTGTTCAGCACCTGGATCATGTGACTCTTTTGTGTGGCATGCCTAAGCCTATAAAATATAATCTTCTGAAATAAAAAGCAGCCTCCATACGTTTAAGGAACACACCTGCTATCCCAGCTACCTCCTTTGTTGATCCACCCACACTTCCTTTTTATTTTTTAAATTTTTTATTATGAATAAAGTCACATTTTCTATCCGTGTATATCCTTATTCAAGGTCCCTTCCCCCTCCCACCCCCTCAGGTCACTCTTTCTTCTCCACATCTCCCCATCCCCCTCCATGGGCAGGCAGCAGGCAGTCCCATGGTCCCAAGGTCCCAATATTGCTCAGTTCAGCCTCCACTCCTGGCAGATCCAGTTTTCTCCCCCCAACATCGAGACTGGTGTTCCTCTAGGGAGAGTGGGATCCAAGGTGTCAGTCCAAGGTGTTTAAGATCCCAAGCTGTTCAGTGGTTGCTCCCACACTTCCTATACCGTCCTTTGCTGATAGGAGACCTTCAGCTGTTTTGTGCTTCGGACAATCAATCCTAATCCTAATCCTAAAGGAAACACAGAGTCAACTTGGGTGTAAGATCAAGAAGGTTATTTTGTGACCCATATAGTTTCTAATATCTCATTACTAGAGCCAAGGACTTGCAGCCCAAGGCTGAGATGATGAACTCCCCCTGGGCATCAGTCATTAAGCACAGGCTGTAGGCAGCTCAGGGGGTGTATGCAGAGGTGGTAATAAACTAGCCTGTGCCAGCCTGTGCCAGCCTGTGCCAGCCTGGGTGTTTGGGGTTTTCAAAGTCATTATCTTCATGCCTGATACAGAAATCATTAATGCTCTGCCTTTAGGTAAACCAATAAAGTAAAATTGAAAAGCTTTCATATCAGCACTTGATACTTGGGAATATCTGGGTACCTGTCAAGGAATGAGACAATGTGTTAATACTGGATTTGTAGAGTGATAAGGAAAGACAATCCTGTCAGCTGAGCAAGCCACAGGAATTAAAGACAGATGCCAGGAAGCCACTCTGGAATGAGTAGAAGGTGCTGGTCATCGTTTAATGAGGACTCTAGTTGCAGGTCCAGTCTGTATATCAGTACGTGTCCTAATGGGGAGACCCCAAACGTCAGGAATTCCCACTGTCAATGTTTGTGAGAATGAGCTTGTGGTTGCACAGTCAAGACCTCAGTGAGAACACCAGATATAGGGTAAGCAACCCTGATGGTTGCACACCAGTCTTGGTTTGAGAAAATTTTATGTTGGCCTAAAAGATCTTATAAAATGAACTACAAAATCAGTGGAGGAAGATCCTAGGACAGCTGGAAGAAGTGAGAAAGACTGAACAGCATGTTAGGGTTTGGGGACATGCTGGAACAGGCCGCTGCAGGTCCCCTCACAGCCAAGGGAAACAAGGAATTGGGACCAGTTACTCAATTCTGTTGGGGGGAGAGGGGAGTCCTGAGGTTAAATGAGCACTAACTCGGGAAAACCACAGGGGATCACCACACAGGGAGCCATGGGCCTGGCCACCAGCCACACACTCAGTGAGGACAGCTGTGCAGCAGTCACTGCTGGAGATGGACAGAGCTTTGGTGCTTTATGAAAAACTCAGTTGGTTTGTGCGCTCCGCTATGCTCATTTCTGAAGTTTGATTCTTACGGTAACAGTCAGTATGCTGACAGATTTCTATTGTTCCCTCTCAGTGTTCTGCCCACAATGCCTCAGAGGAGATTAAGAAGACAGGGCCTTTGTTCCTAGAGTTGCTTTAGACAGGGATGATCTTTGCATCAGGTGCTGTTCAGTAGATGGCAGTATTAGCAGCCTTTTCGGGAGCTGAATTGCATCCTGATTCTGAAATACTTTTTTTTTAAAGAAGGCAAGAAAGCCACTTAACTTCCAATGTACATGAAAGAAGGCTTTGCTGCTTCCTTTCACAGGCGCCTGGGGGCGGGGCTTGGAGGGTGAGCTGCTGCTGGGGGCAGCTGGGGGCATCTCTGAGTGGCACTGGGGGTAGAGATTTTTTTCCTCTAGGACCAGCTGGTGCGGTGTGTTCCTCTGGCTCAGGGCTAAGGCCACTGAGTTCCCAGATATGTCCCTTGCTGCTTTCTCATTTTTAGACCAGGCCAAGAGTGACTGACGGTCATTTGGAATAATATTAACATTATTAGAATTAATGGTGTATCCATAAGATGTGAAAATGTGTTTTATAAGTGAAGATACATTTTAGACACCTTGGGAAATTAGGTGCTTTTCTCTGTTTATTTATGGAAGGTTGATTCCCTCCTTCTGTGTTTGAGGAGAGATTACATACTTATCTGTTTTTAATAAAAAATTAGATCATTTTAAAATTAAAATGGTATGAAACTAACAGTGGTTCAACTTTACAGTTTTTATTGTGTCTTGGTTATCACTTAGGAAGTCCTAGAAGACCTGCCCTCCTTTCTCTTATCCCTAGTGGCAGTTTGCTGCTGACATTATGCACCAGATACCAGCTTCTTGTTACATGGGGCTGTCCTGTGGGTTTGCCGTTATTCTGCATCCCTGGCCCCTGTCCACTAAATACCTAAAGTGTTCTCAGACGCAACTCAGTAATATCGTGTGTGGTGTGTGTGTGTGTGTGTGTGTGTGTGTCTGTCTGTCTGTCTGTCTTTCTGTCTGTCTCTCTCAGTGAGCATAGTCTTCTAAAGAAACAGGTATTTGGGGCTGGTGAGATGGTGCAGTAGGTGAAAGCACTTGCTGCCAAGGCTGATGGTTTGTGTTCAAACCCTAGAGCCCACTTTGTATTAGTAGAGAAAGTAGTGCCGTGAGCTGACCTCTGAACTCTACAGGAGAGAGAACATTCCCGACATGTGCGCACACACAGAAAGATAAAGTGGAATGATCTTTTTAAAAAGATACATATAATCTACTTTATATATTTTAAAAGTCCCCCACTATGGCCCTTACCTTGCTCTCATCAGCATTTGTGCTATGATCTGATCTTGGTTGTTTCTATGGAAACAGAGTTTACTCGGTACAAAGTTGTCTCTGATTTCATGGTGTGAGTACTTATCCTCTCCAGGCCCTTCTCCTGCTCTCCTGACATCTCTTGAGTTGACACCTCAGGACGAGGTGGTCTCATCTCCATCCAAGTGCCGCCTCATTTTAATAAAATACGTCTTTTCAAAATGGAGACTGTTAGTTTGCATTGTGTGAATTTTAGCATCATCTTCCTGAGAGCTATGAAGAGTCACTTTTGCTGAGATTGTTTCTGAGGAGGAGTGGCAGGCCTTGCCGTCAGTTCATCTGGTGCCATAGGCGCCCCCCCCACCTGACTGATCATCCCCTCCCCTGGAAGGTTCATCCAGTGGAGGTGCCTCACCTGAAGTGGTTTGGTTGCATGATACAAATGCCATTCATTTCTTGGTTTTCGTTTTTGTTTTTTGTTTTTTGAGACAGGGTCTTACGTAGCCCATATTGGCCTTGAATTTATGGCCTTATAGTCCCCAGCCTCAGCGTCCCTAGTGCCCAGATGGTAGGCATTCACCATCATTCCTGGCAGCTCTTTCTTTCTTTGATTGTGTTATTGAAGAGAAGAATGACATCTTATTTATTCTCTTAAGATGTTAGTTGCTTTTCTCACTGTGACAAAATACTCCAGGGAAAAGAATACTAGAGGAAAAATTTTATTTTCCTCATGGTTTCTGAGAGTTTGGCCCGTCATGGCGGGGGAGGCTTGGCAGTGACAGCAGCTCCATCCAGAGTGTGAGAGTGTGAGGTGATGGGAGTGTGAGGTGCATAGCAGGAAGAGAGACCAGGCTAGTGTTGGGGCTGGATTATAGCTGTCAATGGTCAGTCACTCCTGGTGACCTGCCTCCTCCAGCCAAGCCCTGACTCCTTCAGGTTCTATAGCTCCATGGAGCCTCATGCTGAGAACCTAGCGTTCAAATCAGGGGCCAGGACTTCTCAGACTCCTAAGCACAAGGACTTGAATTTAGGATTCCTGTTTGCTCTCATGGTTCATAGGGCTGGCCCCAGAGCACACCTTCTGGGAGCTGTAACCACATATGAGGCCACCTAACTGAAAGCAGGGGCCATGAAATATTTGACAATAAGAGATTTCTGAGCATACACCAATCAAAAATTAATTGAAAATCAAATGTCAGTGGACCTATGCCGCCAGTGCTTCCCCATGCTATGCCACTTGGCTTCACTACAGCCTTGGTTCTGAACACATGGCATGCATCTACACTGTACAAGCCATGCTTCACACAACACCAGCAGATGCTGCCTGAACACCGTGATTTGGAATCAAGAATCTTGTATATTATATATTGCAGGGTTTTTACTATATACACAGAATTTTCTGCTCCTGTGGAAACATACACTGTGGAAGGCAAAGATGGTTTAATATCATTCCTTAACATTTCTTAGCCTATCTGCCTATTGCATTCAAAAGTTTGCATTTAACAGCTGATAGATTTCCCCCTAAAATCAAATGATTTTTAGCTTGGGATTTGAACAGAGTCACCAGCAACTTCGGAAGTGATTTCAAGCAGACATACTTCTGCCATTTTGTTCTGTATTTTTGCCAAGCATGCTTCTCCCCATTGACAATCATAAAGTCAAAATACTGGTAAATCCCAAAAAGTGTTAGATGGTCTGCCCTGCAGT
Source organism: Sigmodon hispidus (assembly GCA_004025045.1). Taxonomy (NCBI): domain Eukaryota; kingdom Metazoa; phylum Chordata; class Mammalia; order Rodentia; family Cricetidae; genus Sigmodon; species Sigmodon hispidus. The sequence continues at coordinate 172,011 of PVIH01000847.1, read as the reverse complement.
ATCAAATATTCTCAGCCAAGATCTAATTCTTTATGTAACAACAAGAAAATACATCTACCTTATTCACAGGCAAATTTGCCTTTGTCTCCAAAAAAAAAAAAAAAAAAAAAAATAAGAGCAGTACATATATACCAAAAAGATTGTTTTAAAAATACATTTTCTGATTTAATATCAGTAACGATTTGCACACTGTTTGGTAATTTTTTTTATGCTTGGGTTTATGAAATATTTCTCAGGCAAAGTTGTTGCTACTGGAAGAAGCTTTAAGAAGCCCTGCTTTGTAGGCCTGATTCCAGAGTTACCTCCCCACCTAGCAACAGTACAGTATCCCACCCTGATTGCCACTCAAATGTGTTTAATGCTAGCATGTATTAGGTAATAAGTGGACTTTTTCAGGTTTAGGTGAACTTTGAACTTGTTTGGGTTAATAACATATTTCTCCTGTAGCCAAGGCTGGCCTTGAACCTATAAACCTCTTTCCTTCACCTCCAGAGTGTTGGGATTATACATAGGAACCAACATGCCCAGCTATGGGGTAACTAGATTTTCAATTTCCATCCAGTCCCTACATCACCTCATTTTAAGAAAAATCTGCAAGGATTCAGGTTCTTTGCTAATAACTTAGTGATTTCTTTGGATGTAGTTGGTGTTAACTTGTGTCTGGAGAAATTTGAAATAACCATGGTGGATCATGTGTGGATTGTTAAAGTAGATATTTAAATGTAAGTTATTATCAGGCTGTATCTCAGATCTTTATTTTAATTTACAAAACTATCATCACTTCTCAAAACTGACATTTAACCTAAATGTGAATTATTTAGGTTAAAATAATTTAACCTAAAGTATTCTGTAAAGGAATACTTTATATTTACTTGATACCAAATTTCACTATGGGAAATTTTTAAAGCCTATCCACCCATGTATCCATCCATCCATCCATCCATCCATCCATCTGTCCATCCATCCATCCCAGTTTATTAGGTTCCTTGTGTAGAAGCACCCAGTATTAACTGAGGTAGTAATTATACTGAATGAACCATAAATTTAGTGCCTTTCCCCCCCCCCCCCCCCCCCCCCCCCCCCCGTAAGAAGCAGCAGGGGGTGAATCTGCAGCTCCTCCAGGGCCTCAGTCTGTCGCAGGGCATCTTTGCTTCACATCTCTTTGTCTCTAGTTTTGCAAGGAGCAAAAGAGCAAGGTGGGCCTCCTGCTGGGCCCTAAGCCTCCCTCTTGGATTGGCACGTTATCTTTAAGGACTATCCCCATTCTCTCACCAAGTTTATAGCCCTTGGTGTTTAGTACTCCAATCCAGACATTTCTTTTGTCTCCTAATGATAAATGGAGTCCAGAGGCTAGAGGGGAAAGAACAAGGCATGGACAGTATCTAGTGTCCTGGCTTTCATTTCCTTCATTTTCTCAAAAATGTGTCAGCTCTTATTCATGTGGGTATATCGGCTTTATCTGAGAAATAATTATCTTTTATCTCTGTCCAAAGATGTGGGGGACCCTGAAACTGAGCTCTGTTTATCCTGGAAGCCAGCCTGGCAGGCAGAGCCAGCACCACCCTCACGGCTACTCGGTGGTGATAAGGAGCTAGCCACTCTTGTTCCATCTGGCTATGGGGAGGGGGCACATGCAAAAATGGGCTGGTAGGGAAAGCTACTTACGGGGCTTCTGGTTTTCCCGACATAAGTTAAGGCCAGAGGCAGCCATCTGTACCTGTCACCCTTGGTACAAACTGGGATCCACAGGCTGCGTCCTGGCAGGTACCCAGTCTCATTTGGAAACATCTTCTGCAAGGCTTCATTTAGACTTGCTGCTTTTGTAAAGATAAAAACATGTGTTTATAGAATGGAACATCTTATAGATGGAATGTGTGGGTGGAGTGGAGGATGAAATGAATTCTGGTTGTTGTCAGTCAACATATTTAGAGAACCTCCCTGAATGCCAAACTGATTATAGGCAGAGAAGTACGTGAGACCCACCCACTTGCTGATATAACCCACCCCACACAGAGGTATCTTCCTGAAGATCACTTCCTATACTGCCCCCAGAATTCCACTTCCTTTGGACAAACAACTGAATTCTCAAGAATAGAGCACACAGTTTAGATGCCATTCAGTGTAAAGTTACATTCATTGAGAAAAAACAACTGCGTTCTCCACTCCAGATCTGTTACCTCCCAGCCAAAATATTTATAGGATAAAGTTATTTTTAAGTAAAGATTGCTTTACATCTTGAGACTATTTAAAAGTTTATACAAAGAGCTGACATCAGTTCAGAAGCTTTCATTCTTTTAGAATGAAATAAACCACTAGATAATCCTGGTAGCTTTCCAGCATTCAGCAAGGGATAAAAACACATGACAATCTGTAAGTAATTTTACCTTCAATATGTGGATGCATGGGCAGATTTCTTCCAGCAGCCTTGCTATCATTTTTAAGGGCTTTACATAAAATTTATTCCCATATTAAAATGTTGAAACATTAGAATATTGAGAATTTTATATAATTCTGAGATATACAAGACAGACTTCTCCTTGGGTGATGTTTTAGTTACTTTTCTATTACTGTGAGAAAACAAAACTAAGCAATTTACAAAAAACAGAGTTTAAACCAGGCATGGTGGCTTACATTTTTAATCCCAGCAGCATTTGGGAGACAGAGGCAGGCTGATCTCTGTGAGGTGGATGTCAGCCTGGTCTACAGAGCAAGTTCCAGGACAGTCAAGTCTACACAGAGAAAAGAAACCCTGTCTGAACAAAACAAAATAAAACAGAAGACAGTTTACTTGTGTTTATGGTTCCTGAGAGAAGGAAGGGTTCATTCTGGCCTAGACACAGCAACAAAGGGCCAGCATGGCAGGGGAAGCTGGGAGCTGAAAGCCCATACCTTGAACCACAAACAAAGAAATCAAACTAGAAATGGCAAGAGGCTTTTAACCTCAGATTTTGCTTCCAGTGATGTACTTCCTGCCAAGCCTTACCTCCTAAACCTCCCCTGAACAGCATCACACCCTGGGGAGAGGGGAGTGACAGGTTTTCAAATGCCTGAGACTAAGGAGGTTGTGGCTCACTCAAACATGTGGTTGTTGTTTAATCTGTTACATTTCGATGACTTAAGTCCTTTTGTTGTGTTATTAGTTGTCTAGTTCAGGCCCAGGCCAGCCAGACTACTTTCAGGGACACCAGTATCTAAGATGATCTTACTGTTTATTACCCAGCGTCACCCACTAACAACAAGGATTGAATTCCTACCATGTCTTAGAATGGGACATTAACTCGTAAACCATCTGTCAGTCAAAACCTGTTTGCTTGTTTGTTTTGCGGGACACTGATGTATTGAGCTAGCAATTTTTTGGAAGAAAAGACAAATAATAGTTACCTTTTGTGTGTGTGTATAGTAAATTGAACCCAGAGCCGTGTACATGCTAAGTAATTATGAGTCTGACTTTTGAGCTAGTCTCCAGGCCATTGATAACAACTTTTTGAAGTTAAGTACTGGGTAGAGGAGAATTCAGAAAAATAAGGTCATTAAACCTTATATTAAAGATAAGAAATAATACCTTTTCATGGAGAAGTCGGCCATGATATTGTTGTGTAACCCAGACAAGTTTCAAATCTCATGAGTCTCCTGCCTCAACCCCCGAAGTGCTGTGTTTACAGACATGTACCATCATACTTAGCCAACACTTTTACTGACAAGAGTACCCTGTTTGCCTGGAAGTTAGTCAACATTTGATCATCCAAAGCAAAGCATTTGAATCGCATTTCCCAGCTCATCATCTCTCGTCTGGAAAGTTGCACTTAAGAGCCAACCTACCAAAGGTGCTTCAGAATCAGAAGTCCTCACGTTCTGTTTTCAGGGTCCTTGTCTCAAACCCACCTGCCTATTGGGGGATCCTATTTTATTTAGTGAACATTTTTCATTTTGGGACCTTGTCTCACAGCTATAAGGTAATGTTAGCATCTCGGTGGTTAGTGATGATAGTCAAAGAGAGATTAATGCCCTGAGTTGTTTGTATTAGCCTGGTCTGTCAGAAGTTTATCATTGAATGTGGGCTTTATAAAGCACTGCTGACTATATAATGAAATAAGTGTGAAGAAAGCCTCGTGGTGCCCTTGAATCACATTCAAATTCAGTGTCACATGGACATGCTAAGTGTAGAAATTCTCAAGGCATCATTGCTACAAATGATTCCAGCTGACAGGTGGCTGGTCATTTGACTGTTCTGGAGTCCTCAGGACAAAGATTCTCAGAATTAGTGAAGAAAAAGCCTGAAACTTGCTGATAATCCCTTCCTCCAGCAGTCTGGAGTCTTGTCTTCATCTGGCATGAGCTGCCCTCGTGAACTTGCACAAAGCCCATCTTTACCATCAGTGCCACTGTGTGCTTGCTCCTGGATCATCCCTCTGCTGGCTTCCAGTATCTAGCTGCTGACCACCCCAGTGGGATGGGTGTTGCCCTAACAGGGGACATGAAGATGCCCAGAAGCTCTGTCATTGGCCTTGCTTTGTCCAAGAATCTTAATTACTATAGTGGCTCTTAGGAAGAAGTGGGAGGAGTCGGATAAATGCTTATATCAATTTTTCCAACCTTCTTTTAAGCATATATGATGGGGGTATTCTCTGTGGTCCAGCCTACTTTTTTTTTTTTTATAGCTTTTATTGCTGCTTTGTGTCATGGGAGTTAATACGAAGTGGAGAGAAGATAAGGAATAGAACCATAGACCCTTTTGGGTCAGCCAAGGAATACCTGAATCCTCATTAAATTTATCTAGAGCCAATGACTGTAGTTGTTTTATCACCAAGACAACTCCCCTTGGGGTACTAAGAAGCCAGTGACGTGTGTCTCGTGGCTTCTGCTCTCTTGGAGCTCTGTGATGGGATTCTGTTCTGTAGGTGGCAGATGTGCCCCAGGCCTGAAAGAAGCTGAAACATGATGGAAACAAATGATAAATGTGTAAATAATTCCTTAAATGTCATGTGACTCTTATGTGGCCCTGGAAAGTTACAGAAATCCTAGCAAGGATGCCAAGGACTCAGTGGTGACAGGAGCCCCATCAGTGGTGCTGGGAAGGCGTGGCAGGAGAGAAGGACCAGACCTATGTCACGGTCAGGGTTTCTGTTCCTGAGATGAAACACTGTGACCAAAGAGGGTTTATTTGGCTTACGCTTCCACACTGTAGTCCATCACTGAAGGAACTCAGGATAGGAACTCAGAATGGGCAGGAACCTGGAAACAGGAGCTGATGCAGAAGCCATGGAAGAAGGCTTTCCGTTCCCTCCCCTCCCCTCCTCTCCCCTCTTCTCCCCTCTCTCCAGACAGGGTTTCTCTGTGTAACAGCTCTGGCTGTCCTGGAAGTCACTGAGGCCTGCCTCTGCCTCCCAAGTACTGGAATTAAAGGCATTTGTCACCATCTCCAGCCATACTGCTTTCTTATAGAACCCAGGACCGCCAGCCTAGGGATGGATCCACCCACAATGGGCTGGGCCCTCTTCCTTTAATCACTAATTAAGAAAATGCCCTACAGGCTTGCCTACAGCCTGATCTATGGAAGCATCTTCTCATTGAATGACTCCCTCCTCTCAGAGTGTTATAGCTTGTGTCAGGTTTCCATGCAGCTGCCCAATATACCTACCTGCACCACACATATGGATAAAAGGCTTAGCATTCCCAGAAAGAAGGCGTTTCCTAGGGGACGGTACAGAAGACAGACAGTGACAGGTATATGAAAACATGTTGAACATGCATATAGAAATGCGAGTCAAAAACCACTTTAAATTTTCATTCACTTTGACGACTTAAAAAAAAAAGGTGTTAGTGAAGGTTTGGAAAAAAGGGGAAACTATTTCATACTGTTAGGGGCTATGAAAGTAAATGCAGTCACCATGGCAACAGTATGAACGCTTCTCTCAAGTTTAGAACCACCATAGGATACAGAAATTCTCCTTTTACCTGTGTATCTGAAGACTGAAGATGTATTTGTACCCCTATGATCACTGGATAAGTATTCATAATCACCAATCAACTAAGATGTTCATCAAATAAGACACACACACAGGATGCCTCTTCTCAGCAGGGCATCCTGCTTCCTCTGTGTCTCCTGGCAACTCCCTGTCTCTACTCTTCTTCTTCCCAGTGTCCTCTCTGCCTCAAAAATCCTGCCTAGCTATTGGCCAGCCAGCTCTTTATTAACAAAGAGAGCAACACATATTAATAGTGCACAAAAAGGATTATTCTGCAGCAGAAACCCTGCTGTTTGGAACAATGTGAGGATGTTAGAGTATGTTACAAGTCAGACTCGGAAAGACAAATCCTGTCCAGTATCCTTGAGGAATCTATAAATCACACCCCTTATCCCATCCCCCACCACCCCCAGCCCCATGGGCTTCCTTGGCAGTCTGTTTCTGCACATCAGCCCTCATACCCACACTTCTGTGTGGAAGAAAAGGTTGCTTGAAGCATTTGCTAAAACTTAATTTTCCATGTATTTCCTAAGTCCTTATCAAGCAGGTTCCTGTTAAGGACTGCTAATTGAGATGCAAGCCAAAATCTGGGAATAGGAAACACTTACACCCTTCAAGAACTCAAGTCCAATAAAAACGTTGGCTGACAGCCTTTTTGGGATGAAGTAAACCTTGTTTCCTGGTTTCCCAGAACTGTGTGTGCCTGAACCAACCTGGGCTCAGGGCTTTTGTATTTCTGCTTTTCCTTTCAATCAACTGGGAACTTGTGGGTTGGCTCTTCTGACAGTTATCCATTGTTGAAAGTTTTGCACATCTAAGTTCTTTCTTGTGCAAGGGGATGTTTGGAAAATCCCCAGACTTAAGGTCACTTCTAAAGAAAAAAATTATTCATCAGATGGTGTTTTCTCTGAGTACTGCCTTGCTGAAGCTTCCTTCATAGACAGATTTCAAATAAAATGGACAGAAAGAAGCTTCAAGCCTCTTTTGACAAACAGAACCTGTGCTAAAACGGCTGGAAGGGATGCGTTTGGGGTTATGAGTACTGGCTTAACATAACCCAGAGAATAAATCTCTTTTTTCAAAAGACTAAAATAAGCGATTAGAGCAGTGGTTCTCAGCCTGTGGGTCTCGACCCCTTTGTGGTTGAATGATCCTCTTGAAGCAATCACAGATCAGATATTCTGCATATCAGATATTTATATTACAATTCATAACAGTAACAAAAATGGTTAGGACATAGCTATAAAAATAATTTTATTATGGTTGGGGTTACCACAACATAAGGAATTGTATTAAAGGGTCATAGCATGAGAAATATTGACAAAGTTCACATTAAGAAGAATGTGAGGGTGAGTCGACTGCTGGAGACTGTCTGCAAATAATGCTTCTGTAGTCGGACCACCCAGTCGGAGCTGAGCTGAAGAAATGAGGCGTGGGACTGTGGAGAGGTGAAGTGCAGGAGTGGGTCAGGTGAATGCATGGGCTGCAGCTCCAGACAGATGAACAGGCAGACAGATGAATAGACTACACCTCATCAACAGTGAGCTGAGGCAGAGCTTCAGGAAGTCGATTTCTGCCTGCTGATCAGTTGGCACACACATGGGTGGCCATCCAGGTGACGATGTCCTATTCTGTCCTCACTCTGGTGTGTTCAGCACTTTCTCACATCTGGTTTCCTGCTATAATCCCACTTCTCCTGGATAAATGTAGAGAGGATTTTTTTTTTCCCTGTTTACTTTGGTGACTAATTCACAGTTAGTCTGGGCCTTTTAGACAGTGCCAGACAGATGGAACTGTTCGTGTGTCCACAGGTACACAGTTTACCTGTATTTACATTAAAAATGGAGCCAAATATCCCTCCCAGAATCTAGTATTTGAGGTCAAAATGCAGCCTGAATAACCTTATACAGTATGGAGGGGCTGGGGAGATGACAAGATGATTAAGAGTGCTTACTCTTCTTGACGAAGATGAGAGAGAATTCAGTTCCAGCATCCACATGGAGATGCTCACAACTGCCTCTAACTTCAGCTCCAAGGGACCTGACGACGCCCTTATAGACAGACATACATACAGACACAGACAGACAGACATACACACACTGAACAACCGAACACCCTTATGGATAGACAGACAGACAGACAGACAGACAGACACACACACACACACACACACACACACACACACACACACACACACAAGTAAATATATAATATAGAATAAATTAGAGCAGGGCATTTCCTGATCTCAACCAGTCCTCCCTCCCTCCCCCCTCTCTCCCCCCCCTCCTCCCCAGAACTCTCCATCTTTTATCCTCAGCCTTCTGAATGCTGGCATCACAGGTATGCCCCCTCCATGCCCTCCCAACCCTGTTCTTTTACAGTTCTTACATTCTGAGTAGATGCCAAGATTTCTCACCCTCTTCACACTCCAACTTCTCCTTCATCTGTTTTTTTTTTTTGTCTTTAATTATTCTTTTATGTTCAATTTCTTAGTTTCCTAGCATCCTTTATTTCCAGCCCCATAGGGTGATGGACAGCAGAAAGTGAGCAGCAAGGAACACTGTCCTTATACACCAGTACATCAAAGAAGACCATTCCTTAGTTACTCCTGTCTGCTCTTAATGTCATGGTCAAGTCTGCTCAGAGGCAGGCAGTGCCTTCATGGGCTGTCTCCCTTCTGGACCATTTCCCTAAGCAAGGCTCCCTTCAGGTACTCAGGAGCAGCCAGGCTTGACCTGGACACCTTTACCTTAGATCCATGTCCCACACTTCTTGCTCCCCCTCCACTCTAAGGTATGCCACAGACAGGACCTTCTTTTTCCCCTTGTTAGTGAACTTGCCTGGCAGATACTTGACATTGCAGGAGACCAGGATGGTGGTCTGGTCTCTGAGAACACAGATGCTGCTGCCAAGGGGTCTTTTCCCAGAGTGGAATGGTTGTAGTTGGTCTCTTCTATCCTGTCTGATCCTACTATGGATCACCTACTGGAGTCTAGCTGTCAGGGAAAAAAAATGGTATTACTTCTATTTTGATGTTGGGGTGGACAGAAGTAAATGTGTGGGAACTGAGTACTGTGTAAGCCCAGATACATCCTGTCCTGAATTGATGGATTTGGGGCTTATTTTTTTCTCCTCTTTCTATTTTTAGCACTAAGTAACAGCTAAGCCTCATGAGGAATTTGGGTCCAAATTGGGTTGAGGCTGATGTTTAGCAGTATGTATTTGGTTACTAAGTAAGGGTTTGTTTACTTGTTTATTTACAGCCCTATGTTAAATAAGAATAAGGAAAACAAGAAATCTGTAAGGAGCTTTCAGACCTCTTACATGAGTTTAGCAAGCACAGTTTTCCCAATATGACAAATTATTTAAAACAGTTGCTTGTTTCATTTCCTCCCTGATCTAGAGGACACCCCCCCACCCACCCCCACCCGCATTACTAGGGAGAGCTACAGGAGACCCCTTGTCTCCTGACTTGAAGTTAGGAAATCTGGAAGGTCTGGCCTGTTTTTGCTGTAGATTTCTCTTCAGCGGGTCACCTGCTGGATCCCCTTCTGCTTCTGGACCTTGGTTTCTGTGTTGACCCCTCTTCCTGATTTTGTAGACTCTGTAGCTGTGGACCCTGAATAAGTCTCAAGGTGGCCTTGGAATGGACATGGCTGCCTTTAGGTAGTTCTGCTCCTAGATACACATCTGTCTAATTGTTACAGATCTGTCTCTACATCCTTCACCTCTGTGGTTACCCAGAATGCTGAGAAACCAGAGTGAAAGTTTATAAATCCCCTGCCTTAGGACCATTTGGCCACCTATGGAACAGGTCTTCAAAGAAGAGTCCCCTTGGCTCGCCCATTTTTCAGTCACCACACTGAGATCTGTCTCCTCGTTTCTGTGGAGAGTTGATTTCTTAGTGGCTCAATGGAGGGTCAGCTTGCTCAACTCCCCATCTAGATCATTTTTTCCTTTCTCAGTGACACATAAAATAATGTTTTTTCATGATCAATAACATCTCAGATTCACTGGAGTTACATAAGGATGTCTGTTACTAAGTGCCACATATGAGTTTTCCTGACTTGGCACCTTCTTTTTGTTACAGAGATGAGCAAGTACCCGGGGCTCCCCTCCCATAAGCTGAGGCTTGGCTTGTTTGCCTACTAAGAGAAGCAGCAGATTGCTCCCACTCTATGCCCTTCCCCCACCCCTGCGACAGCTGCCTGCCTCGCCTTCCTGCTGGCTGCACACATGCAACAGAATACAATGTTAATAAATATTTCTACATGTAATGGAGAAACAAGCTGTAAAAATAGTCATTTGCCATCTGCTCAGCTGGGTTGTGGAAAGCTATGATATTTTCTGATTCAGTAACTTAACTATTGCTCCTCCTGTCCAAACAAATTATAAATATCCAAACACATGTCCTTAGAGAAAGGTACCAGTCTCAGAAGCAAATATAAATAACAAATGATACCCGGTTCCCTCTAAGCCCTGGAGACCATGTTCTAGATTGTACTACATGACATGCAGTACTGCAGACATGTCAGGGACTGCCCTGTGCCTACAGGGAGCAAGCACCTAAAAATAAGTGAAGAGAATAATAAAATTCCCAGTGAGGTGGCCAAGGACGGGTGGACGGGGAAGGCTTTCACATACCCACGGTAGTGACCTGTCAACCTCCGAGGGCCCCAGTATGCCCTACACTTGACCAGGCCCTTTGCATGTATTAGCTCATCCCTAATGGAATCTGACTCCTTTTAAGAGCAAAGAGAATAATAGGTAGGACTGAAAGGCAATAATCAGAAGAGTGGACTCAGGTCCAAGAGGCTAGAGAAAGCTTAGTCAAACTTGGCTAGTTTGAAGATTAACAAAGGGCACAGTAAGGACATTGCTGGCTGCTGGGGACGTGTCACTCTGTGAGCAGTTGGAGGAGCATTGCTGTTATCTCAGCTCACTGTCGCCATGCTTTGTATCAAATCCATCCATAGATTTTACCTATTCCTTTGCCTTTGAGATAAAGACCATGAATTTGCAAGATGGTAATGGATTAAATACATGGAGCAGTATGTACCCAGCAAAGAGAATTCTCTATCCAAGGTCTGGAACCCTCAGTTCAGCACTCCAGCATTTGGGAGGCTTATGTTCTGAGTAGGCAGCCAGACTGGAGAGTTTTATGCTCTCCTTGGAAACCACCCCATGATTCAAAATTGTTTTCCTGCCTTGAGGACCAGCATCTACAGCCTGGAGCTCAGTTAGCCACTGTTACCCAGCCCTGACATCTACTCCACTCCCCATTCCTCCATTGGAACAACCAAGGACGTTCTGGCTTCCTCTCCCTTTTTTGGTTAAGCCATTTTCTTGGTTTTAATCCAGAACAACAATTCCAGAAGACTAAGCCAGTTAACCCAACTCTGAGCCCAGGTGTCTTTCAGTGATTCCCCTCCCGCAGTTGCTTTTAAAATACAAGGCAAATTCCTTAGCCTGGCACACACAGCCTTAGTCATCCTCGCTTGCATATCTGATTTCCCACAACTCTTTCGTACACACCCCATCCTGAGGCCTCTGCTCCTGTCCTCTTGGAAGAGGCTGCTTCCTCCCCTCCAGGGCCACCTTACTCATCTCTAAGACTCCCTGTATCCTTATTTGGATTATCCTCTGTATTTCTGCATCTCTGTAGCCCTGGATGTACTAATAGGAGAAGTACAATACAGGTATGTCACAGTCTCCCAACATTCTTTCTTCTTCACAAGTATTAAGCCTGTGCTATTAACTCCTCCCTAGCATGAACACTATGCCTAGGCTGCATAACCACTTAATAAAAACTTGAATGATGGAGGTGAACTTTGACCCTTAGTATATAAGGAGGTATTAGTGGTCAAGCTGTAGACAGGAGCTGTGAATGCCTAGCAGGATTTATGTTTTAGTATCATACAATAGCCACCAGCTTTTCCAGGTTTTCTTACTCCAAAATATTACTGAAATTCAATGCTCTGAGATTTTATCTTTGGGATGATGCACTGGGCACGCAATTATTTGTCTTGATAATTAGCTTTTACCTTGGGACTCTAAGAGCGGAGGTAAAGGAATGGATGGCTTAGTAATTGTATTATTCTTCTTAAAAGGAAAGTTAAATAGGAACTATTTTAAAAACTGGCTAGAGAAGGTAATTACTAGGAGCGTGGGGAAGATAATTACTTATTTCATTTGTTGTAACTGGTGCCGGTGGCTGCTCTGTGCAGAATACAGCAGCTTACAGTTTTCTTCCGAGCTTCTTCCTTCCTGGCATGGGTTTAGCAGCCTCAAGGCACACGGCAAAGCCTTCCTCTGGGAAATTAATTCCATAGCTGCCTTTTGACTGCCTTGTTGTGAATGGGAATGAGCTACTTTGAGGGTCTGTAATTGAGCCTCTCAGGGAGAGTGCCTGGGTGCCTCAGCAAAGCCTTGTGTTAAGGCTGAGCCAAAGGCAGAGGCAAGATAACCCTTTCCCCGCATCTTAGGATGCTGGCTCTCCCTCTGCTGGCACACTTAAAGAACCCTGAATGGAGGTTGTGGGAAGAAACATTTCATGGACTTTGGGTAATCACCCTTCTTCATCGCATTCCAGTTTTTACTACAATGCCATTCATAAGAATCCCTCATAATGAGGTCTTTGCCTATAGCAAACAGTTTGCTTTCTGGAGCCTGGCAGTACAGTCTTTCAAGAATTCATTCTGATTTACCTTAGTCTTATTGTTTGAATGTGTACTAGGTACAAATAAAAGTCCAAGAAAAATCTTGACTTACGTTGTCTGTTTTATAACAACCCCAAGAAGAGCGGCTTTAAAGTTAATGTCGTATTGGAGCAGTGCAGCCATCAGCCTCCCAAGTTGTCACGGCCACTAAGCTCTCCCACCCCCCTCATGCCAGGACACCCTCCTCATGCACAGAAACAAAGTGACTGCAGAAGTACTAGCCACCCGTCCTGACCTAGAGTCCTCGGAAAACGTTCCACAGAAACACCCCAGGGAGTATCTCATTGACCAAAACTGAGTCCCATGTTCTTTCCTATACCACGGAGAATGAGGTTAGATGGTCACCATCCTCAGTGGGACAAAGGTAGGAAACAAGAGCTTGGGACCATTCTACTCTACTCACCCCTTGCCATTTTATTTTATTAATTTATTATTATTAGTTTTAAATTTGCATGCATGGATGTTTTGCCTTCATGTATGTCTGTGTACCACATGTGTGCCTGGTGCCCACAGAGGACAGAGTTCATTCGATCCCATGGACCTGGAGTTAGACAGTTGTGAGCCACCATGTAAGTACTGGGAACTGAACCTGGGTCCTCTGAACCTCTAAAAGAGCAACCAGTGCCCTTAGTCACAGAGCCATCTCTCCAGCCTCTCCAGTCACACTTTAAGGTCCTTCAAGACTTACTTGTAAATCTTTTTTTTTCTCTTGGGTACTTTTCAGAGAGCCCCAAACCTTGAGTATATTTGTGCAAACCTCTTCTGAAATGTTAAGACTAATGTAACCATGAGACAGAAATGTTCAGACATCCTAGACAGAAATGTTCAGACATCCTAGTCATGGCCTCTTTGAAACTAGACTAGTCCTTAAAATAGGATGCGTGTGGACCCTTTTTATTAAGAATCCCTTATTAGTGAACTAATAAAAAGTAAATACACTTACTACTTTTTCATGGCTTTTCCCTTTCCATTTCCATATGTATATGTACATATATATGTTTGTGTATGTTTAACCACATATGTATAACTAATGGTCATGGAGGCCCAAGGTTGCTGCTGGAAATTATTCTCTATCATGCTGGAAACCTTACTCATTGTCTTAATCAAGCTCAGAGCTCATGTGCATGGCCAGTTTCATGGTCCAGCTTGCTGTGGTGAATCCTGTCTATACCTTAGAAGACAGGAGTCCCAGGTAGGTCACCCTGCCCACCCAGCATTTTGTGTGGGTTCTGGGATCTAAAATAGCCCTTATGCTTGGGCGGCAAGCCCTTTAACTATTGACCCCAGCCCTTAACTTTGGGGGTCAGAAGGTATTTAGGCCCCTTAATATCATTGTTTAGCTGATTATTTCTGACAACTGGATACACATCAAAATTAGTACACACTAGATAGCTAACAATTTAGAAAATATGCTACTCACAAATCATTTAAAACTAATTGTTGGACAGTTTAGGGAAGGACCCATTCTGTTCCTCAGAAATAGGTGTGTGTTTTGAGACAGCTACTGGGACTCTATATGTAAGCCCTTTTTCTATAGAACCATCAGAATCATTTCAAATTTCCCAAGCTTTGTGCACAGACTGTTTCAGGTAAGCATATCTGATTGTGTGACCTTAGATGGCTGAATATCTACCTCCTTTCCCTGTCTGCATGATCAGCATCTCATTTTTCTACTTTCCACAGGATCCATGACAATATTTCAGCAGTCGAAGAGGTTTATTTTCCATCACTGAGTACATATTGCTAGTGTTGAGAGAGAGAGAGAGACAGAGAGAGATGCTTGTTGAGACCAGAGATGTCAGATCTCCTATACATGAACCATGCAACAGTGGGCTCCCAGATCCAAGCCTTGGTCCACTGAGAGAGCAGTATGCATGCACTCTTAGCCACAGAACCATCTCTCTGGTCCGCTCACAGCTGTGTTCCCACAATGCTCAGCTCTTGCTGCCCTTCACTGGTCCTGTCTTCAGGCCTCTGTGCCTTGTGAGAGTGTATTGTGATTGTTGACTTTCTCCTTTAAATTTTTAAGTCAGGATGCACACATCATTGTACTTTGCTCACATTCACCCCTATTCTTGTCTGTCACCACCCCAGGAATATTTATGTCGTTTCCTGCTCTATTCCATCCAGTTACATACAAATCTCAAGCCCCCCCATTCCACCCCCACCCTCCACTCACACACTTTTGACAATTCTTTGTTTACCCCCGCATTCCCTAATATCAGTTGCGTCAGGAAAACGTCTTTATCTTTTTTCAGGTTCACTATTTCCAGGTTTTCTTTTCCCTTCGGACACTCCCTGATAGCCTCATTATGAACTCACGGAAAGCTTTTGTGTGTGCACTGTCGGGTGTTCATTCTTTCCTAGCTTTTCATCTGTGACAATACTTGGCTTAGGGACTGGAGGGCAGGGTGGCACTTATATAGCCCATTTTGCATGGTTCAACATTTCTTTGCGTGTGACTAATGATGAGTGGCACCTGGTGTCTTAAGCAGTAGGGGTTCTTAAATTTCAGCATGCATCAAAACCACCAATGCACTTATTCAAACAGCTTGCTGGTCTCTACACCCAAAGGATTTCTGAGTCACCAAGTCTGGGGTGAGGCCTGGGAATTCGTGCTAGTAAATTCTCTGATCACAAAAGTACAGCTTTATCTGAGGACCACACTTGGGAAGCTCTGTCAAGAAACAGCCCAGGGATGATGAGTATACATTTCTTTAGGTTAAGTGTTTGGGGTTAGCCAGACCTGTTGGTACAGGACTGTAATGTGAATAAGGTAGCTGAGGCAGAAGTTCAAGTCTAGCTGGACTACCTACAGGGAGAGTCAGGGCTGGGCTTAAGGCCAGCCTTGACAACTTAGTGAGACCCTGTCTTAAAAGAAACATTTTTGAACAGGATGGCATGTAGCTCAAAGCAAAGATTAATTTGCCCCCTTAGCTTGCAAGAGGCCCTAATTTTAACACACACACACACCTGCACGCATGCACGCACGCACACACATGCACATCCACATGTGTTCTCGAGCACAGGCTAATATATATTTGGAACATTTTAGCTTGGTACTTTCCAGATCCTTACTCCAATAGCAGATATTCATGTGGGAATATGAATTCCAGCCTGATCCACTGCTTGCTTGGGTCACCATTTTGCCCTTGGAGAAGGTGTCTGGGATGAGTGCATCTCTGCTATTAAATCTGTACTATTAGGTATAGATTTTAAAGGGAATTCTTAAATTGAGACACACAGGAAGTTGTCTTAAGCATTAAGAAAGTAAATATTTTCTGAAAGCAAATTTTGAGGCTGATGGATTCAATTGACTCAGTGATGTCAGACACTTGGGCTGGTATTATTACCTTCATTTGGTATCACTACAGGTGCTCAGACTCCTGGATCCTCAGACTGGTTCTCCTTGGTGACAGAGCCACTGCAAAGGTAGTCAGATTTTATTCAGGTGCACCCCATTCTGTGTCCTAGCTTACGTGCCGTCAGTCACTATTGGAGACAGTGAAATCTAATGCAGGTTTGGGCAAAGATAATGGTTAAGGTATGAACAGAGCGGTCATGGTCTTGTTCACCTAAGAAATGTACTGTGTGGTTCTTTCGCAGCCTACTCCTTAATAACTGAGGCTTTACACCAGTTTCTTAGCTATCTCCATACATTCAGGGCACATCACTTCATAGAATCTTATAGTTCCAAGGATTTTGTTGCCAGGTTAGTAAGACAAACAAAATGATACCATCTCCACTGGGAATTCTGTGGCCAGTCGAGCATGGCAGCATGACACTATAGACACTATAGACAGACACAGCCTGAGCCAGAGGCTTTGCAAACAGGACTCCTAATTGGGGGGGGGGGTGATGGGCAATGAACTCCCTGACAGGCCTGGCTGTTTCTGCCTTCCTGCCCCACCCAGTGTGTCCATACTGCCTGCCCAGCAGAAGGCTCACCTGAACCAGCCCCTCCCATTTTCTCTCCCTCCTAATTCCAGCCTGATCCTCTGCTTGCTTGGGTCACCATCTTGCCCTTGGAGAAGGTGTCTGGGATGAGTGCATCTTTGCTGTTAGAGTTTTGTTAAAGGGAAGCACAGGAAGAAGGAAGCTTCTGAAGAATCTGTTTCCTCCTGGGCATTGAGGCTAAAATTACAGTTTGGCACCAGCTGAATGAGGCTTCCCAGTGTGCCCTGTCTGTCAGAGGCTGGGTACTTGGCAAGGACTCTATGTTGGTTCTTTATTCCCAGGTTCTGGGCCAATGCCAATGCTACGTGCCCTTTGAAGTACCTTCATGTTTTCTTTTATAATCTTGTTAAATTTGACTTCTGTGGAAGAAGGTCTTAGCTCTTCCTAATTTTCTTCTAGCATTTCCTCTGATCCTCAAGTCAATGTGAGTATTGAAACTGCCTCTTTTGACTCTCCCAAAGGGCTCTTCAGCAGTGCTCACCACTTGGGAGAGTCCACACCTTTTACCTGCAGCTTGAGCAAACAGATTGATTTCGGCATCCTTATTATCTTCGTGCATTTTAAGAAATTCACCTTTTAAAAAGTTAATGACTTGAAATGGTTTTACATAATACCAGGGGAAAGAAGCAGATACCATCAGAAGCTCTCAACCCTGTAGCAGCCCTATTAAAAACACTCCCAAAACATACTTTCCCCACCAATTGGATACTAAACACTGCTTTATTCAGCGTTTTTTGGTGTTTTTTTTTTTTTTTTTTTTTTTTTTTCAAAGCTGCCATTTTACTTTGGAATTGTACTCCACTCTGTTTTACTTAAATATCCCTTCAAGTTTTTTCCTTCATATCACTGGCAATGATCAGTGTCAAGAGCCCACGTTCTTCCACTTGTAGATTTGATGTTGGATGATTTCCTGAACAGGACAGCAGTGTGTGCCTCCTGTGAGCCCCTCAGGCCCCATGTGAGGCATCTATCTTAGCTGGGGCTGCTGGAGCAGAATGCTGGGAGTGGGGTCATTTAAAGGGCCCGAGCTCAAGTTCCTGGAGGCGTGGTCATCAAGATCAAGGTGCCAGAAGTTCAATATATGGTGCGGACCTGTTCCTTATGGGGTAGACAGTGCTGGCTGTGTCTTTACATGCTGGAAGAATAAACAGGCCTACCTGTACCCTCAAGCCTCTTTTTGGCAAGGGCACTGATCCTATCCATAGCACACATTCCTCATGACTGATCTCCCAGAAACCCTCAAGCAAAGTGTGTGTATGTGCATATGTATGTACAAACTCATGCATGCACATGCATGCAGAGGCCAGCATATATTTTCTTTTTTTTCTTCTTCATTTTTTGGTTTTTCAAGACAGGGTTTCTCTGTATTACAGAGCCCTTGCTGTCTTGGAACTGGTTGAGATCTACCTGCTCTTGCCTTCTGTGTATCATCACGCCTTGGGTGGAGCTTTATTCTCTTGAGGCAGGATCTCTTGATGAATCCTTGGAGCTTATAGGTTTTCAGCCAGGCTGGCTGGCCAGCAAGCCCCACTGATTTGCCCGTCTCTGCTCCTTCCCAACAGTTACAGGTGCATTAGGCTACTCCTGGCTTCTTAAGTGGATGCTGGGGATCTGAACTCATGTTCTCACACTTGTGCGAGCAAATGCTTTTACCCACTGAGCTATCTCCCCAGTCCAAGCCCTGCTCTCAGAACCATTGTCTTGGGAGTTAAGTTTCATTATTTGAACTTGGGATGGGGTTAGGCAGAGGTGTTCAGAGCCCAGCGACCTCCAAACCTCAGTGTGTGCTGCTCCCTTTTATAATAAAACCCACCTCTGAGTGAAGCACTCCAAAGCCTTCCTCCTCAGCTGTGTGCTTTGTGAAGTTGAAGGTTCTCACTCTTGACAGTCCATCTGAAGGAAACTGCATTTGTGGACCCACATCAGCATCTTTACATGTCTGTCTGAGTGTTGATGAATTTGTAAGAAGGAGTGCCAATTTTGATGCCAGTTTGTGGGAGATGTTGCCAAGAGCCCAACCTGGCTTCCTTTCACCATCAGTGAGTGTTACTTGCAGCCTGAAAAATTAGCCCTGTGATGGTGAAAAATTCAGCTGAGGAAAACCAGAATCCCTATAGAAGTGCTAATTAATGTGAGGAGATACACAGCCACATACAACATATTTAAAAGCCTTCTGAGAGTGTTTGTGTGTGTGTGTGTGTGTGTGCGTGCTGTAATTGTTTCCTATGGGGTAACCCTTATCTACTGCATCATAAGAAGTCAGGGGGAACATCTTGCTGTCTCTTGGGGTTGTCTAGAGCCCATTCTGCCACTGTGGACAATGCCCAGGCAGGGCAGCCTGCAGAATTCCGGATGTTTTACCACCAAGCATTGGGAGTCTAAAGAATTTCTAGGCACATGGCCCTATAGTTAAGGATATCTCCTAACATCCTGGAGGCTGAGCCTGATCTTGCTGGGAGAGATGATTCTGTGAGGAGAATCACTGATGCTTTCTCAACTCATCTCACAGCTTCTGGACTCTCTTTGATCTTCTCATACCCACTCATGGATGTTGGTATTTGTGCAGCCCAGATGGAAAGAGATCTGGCAGCAGGAGCCCAGGCATAGTGAGCACTGCGGCTCCAGTGGAAAAGTATTCAGGAGCCAATAAATACTGTGTTACAGCTCGATAGAAAGTATCCAGGCCATTGGGAAACCCATAAACACCACAGGCCACAGTAAGCTAAGGTAGCAGCTTACAGCCCTGCTTCAGGAAAAGACTGCCCCAATGTTAATAGCTCTGCTCTGGCAAGGGAGGGTCTCCTGGGCAAAGTTGCTGAAGCCAAAGGCTTTGCTTCTGCTCGCTGCTCTCTGTTCAGGGAATGTAACAACTCGGCCCAGCCAGAGAGGGTCCCCTGGGTGGCCAGAGTGTTACAGCTTCGATCCCTCAGCTGTTCTCTGACCAGACTCCACTGCTGCTGCTCCCATGAAGAAGATCTTCACCCAAACCTCATTCAAGAGATTTATTGGGAGGGAAGAATCCAGGAGAGTGTGGCTGCCTCAGCCTGGGGTGGGAGAGGGCCCCAGGGAAAGGGCTTTGGGTTTATGTAGGGCTTCTTGAGCGGGGAGGCTTTCTAGGGAGATTTCCAGGGTGAGGATTGGTCTGATATTTTTTTCACCCTAATTTGGTTTTTGGTTTTAGGACAAAATGTTTCTTTCACTGGCTCTTTGGGGCTTTTGGGCTCTAACTTCAGGGCCAGGGCACATTTCTTTCACTGTCTCAGGTCTTAGAGCCAGGGTGGGCTTTTTTGACTGGACACTTTTTTCTACAATGGAAGCTTACCTTTCCCTACCAGCTCTCTGGTCTTACAGACCAAGAAAATTTAGATATTTTGGTAGTTTTTGCTTCTTAACATCTTCATGTGAATATGGTTGCATGTGCCACCACGGCACTCCCATGGCCTTGCCTCCCCCACCCCCTCTTGCAGGCTTCCTTGTTCAAGCTAGCTGCCACCAAGGTTCTCCTATCTCCCGCTCCCATCCCACTATAAGAGAGATAAAACATGGGTTTTATACAAGGGTGTGAGTGTATCTGACTTCATGTGAGTTCTGGGGATTTGAACTCAAGTCTTTACACTTGTGGGTCAAGCACTTTCTTCCACTGAGCCATCATCCACGCCCTAAATAATACTGTATGAGTTTAACTGAAGTATAATTCACCACACAAGAAGTCCACCCATTTATTAACATGTGCAAATTCATAATCACACAGCTATCACCACAAGCAATGTTTGAATGTTTCTATCATTCCAAAAAGAAGACTGATTGCCAATCACAAACCATTTCTTTCGGATGTAGGAACCATTAATCCTCTTTCTCTCTGAGTCTGCTCTGCTTTTTTTTCTTGGGAATTTGATGCCCATGGACTGGGAGGTTGAATCCCAGCTGCTGGCTTGGATTTCTCAGGGACTGTAACTGACCAGTGTGTTCTGATGCACTGCCCTTGGGTTTTGACTTCTCATCCCTGTGTGTCTTCTATAGCCTGATTCAAGCAGGAAGGACCACAGAATAAACTGGTCTTCAGAAAACTTCATAGTTAAATCACTGTTTCACCAAGCAGAAGTCAATGGGAGGGAAGAGCATTCTCAAGGTTCCGTGCAAAGAACCTATTTTCTTCTCCTTCCTCACCCTAGAAAGTGGAATTATCTTTGCTACAATTTCTCCAAATTGATTTATACTTGAGCAAATGAAAGCTGGGATGCATTTGGCAGGTCTGGTTTTTGAACCAGTTTTTGGTTTTGCTAATGTTCGTAGCAGATGGTCTTAATTTTGTTGATGCTCTATCTAGAACTCCAGGTTCCCGTGTGTACTCAGTCACCAGCCCTGAGGGACAATTGGCATTTCTCTGAATTAACTGATCAGATTCTCTACCTTTAAGGAATAATAGGACAAGCTAGACAAGGCATGGTGGAAGGTAATTTTGAGATATTTTCAATCCTAGAGACGAGAGGTTTCCCTCTGGCTTCTTCACAGTAAACACATGCCTGTCCCCTTACTTCCCATGTCTTTGAGCTTCTATAGATGGAAAAAAGGTTGGTGCCTCCTGTTGGTATTTTGGGAGTTTTATTTTTATGCCTCCTTGGCGACCTCCCCTGTCTGCAAAGCTCTTGCTGAGGGTGAGTATCTTCAGCAATCTGAAAGTGTTTTGTTAATTCCTGTTTATGGCCATCTCTATCTTTTCCCCTCCTACTTTGTACTTTTTTGTGTTAAATGTCAACATGTTTTTGCAAGAAACAAAGTAACTTTTTTGTAAGAAGAAAGCCTATTTTAAAACACGCAGATAACACAGGGAAGGTCACTCTCAAGTGCCTGCATAGGTCATAAATTGAAAAGATCTTAAGGTTTAAAAGGGAAAAATTATAATGTATTTATTAATGATAGTTTATATATTTCTAGATAAAAGTTTTAATTCAAGAATGTGTTGGGGAGTGGGGTAGGAGGGTGACACTTCTGTCTCATCCATCTTTGAAATTATATTCAGATGGTTTTGGTGTGCATTTGTGTGTGAGAGAGATCTGTATGATATATGTATTATATATATCCACAGATATCCATATATATTCATTTTCTAATATGGTTTATATTGTAGCTTACATAAGCCTTGCAGATCCCTTGTCCACATATTTTTTTGATCACTTGTCATTATGTTGAGATCTGTCCTTTGGTGTATTATAAGTTTCTGTGGTAACTCTTTCCATATTGCTACTGTAAAAAAAGACTGAGTTTTGCTTTTTCATTTTGTTTTGAAATGTATGATTTTGTTTGTTTGTCCTCCTGAAATATCAGTCCAAATTTTAAGACTCTTCTCCCATTAGAATTTGAGTGAAAAACAAATGATTACTTTATATTTTGTGCATGGTGCGTTTAATTTGTATGTCTGTGTACCACATGCATTTCTGGTGCCCAAGGAGGTCAGAAAACAATGTCAGATCCCCTGGAACTGGACAGATATTTGTGAGCCACTGTGTGGCTGCTAGGATTCCATCTTGAGTCTTTGGGAACCCATCCAACACTCTTCCCCTCTCGGCCATCTTCCCAGCCCACAAAGAAAGTTTTTAGTATCAGTGTACTAACTGCCTTTGATTGGCTTTTCCTGTGAGAACAGACACATGCTAGTGTGGGATGTGCTTATCACTGTAGCAAGCATCTGTTCCCCACCCCCATCCCCAGCTATTAGTACCCTAGGGAGAGCCTAGGGTACTACCACTCACCTTTGTAACAGGGAAGTGCTATAGAGGGGACTCTGACCTTGTAGGCCTGAAGGTAAACTATGTTGTCTCTTGGGGAAATGGTTAAATCAAGCACCAGTTTTAGAATCAATGTGGGCGCTCAGGTTCATGTGGTTTATGACAAAGCGCCACTCCTTTTGCTGAAAGTGTCAGTTCCTGTTAAACTGGATAAGAAGGAATTTTGTTTTATCATAAAACATTTAAGAATTCAAGAATTAGATCCTTAAAGTGGGTGTAGTGGCACACACCTTGTAATCCTAGCACTTCAGAGGCTGACACCAAAGGGTCACTAATCCAGGATCTGTCTGGTCTACATAGTGAGTTCAAGGTCAGCTGTGGCTATATAGTGTCAAACAGAAGCCAAAACAAAACAAAACAAAAAATTGTCTAAAATAGGCAGTGTACACTATAACATCTTGATTCTATAAAGTTCTTCTGTTTTCTTATACCAGAAATAAATAACAAAAGAGCAAGCATTTGATACGATCCTAATCACTCTGAAATGGACGTCTTTGTGTGTCTTAACATATTGAGGCGTCCCTTATGGCTGTTTGTGTGGTTCTCTTTTAAAATACAAATTAATATTTCCCAGAAGCTGCCCTTGTTAGGTCATTTATCTTTGTGCAGCACTTGATTCCTTGATGGGGGAAGGCCAGAGCCCTTGCAGGTAGAAAAGAAGGAAGAGATTGCATTCATGTGAAGGAGAAGGCAATCCTGGTGTGGTCACGGACATCCCAGCCCATGGGCATCTCTGTTTAGAACTCTGCAGGGCAGCAGCTCATTGTTCTTACCAAATTTCTAAGTCATCGTCTTCTTCCTCCTCCTCCTCCTCCTCCTCCTCTTCTTCTTCTTCTTTTGCATGCCTAATGTAATGGAGGGAATAGATATGAGTAAGATAATTGGATCACACTCTAAGCCTAAGCACTGTTCCTGAATAGCCTTTTCTAAGTTGAGGAGAATTTGTGGTAGGCATAGAGAATTCTTGTGTTTTATTTTAGACTATAAGCTTAGTAAGTAGCAGAGGTTTATTTTTGTTGTTTTGTTTTTAAATATATCAACCATTTCAGTATACCCTTGGTGCTTAATAAATGTTTATATTCATTAGCAATTTGAAAAGGAAATAGAACTCTTGCAGAGAACTAGGGTTCATTTCTCAGCACTCACATGGTAGCTCATAAACCAACTGTAACTCCACTTCCAGGGAGCTGATGCCCTTTTCTGACTTCTGCAGAAAACAAGGCTCACACATGTATATCCTGATATTTTCTGGTATTTCCAGGCCTATGATCCAAACAAATCTGTCTCACCCTTGGTCCCACAGAAACTTATAAAATAATAGTTATTCAGGGGCTTATTATTTACAAACTGTTTGGCCTATGGTTCAGGCTCATTACCGACTAGCTCTTAAAACTTAACTCAACCCATTTTTATTAATCTATGTATTGGCATGTGGCTCCATGGCTTTACCTGTGTCCCATTCCATCTTGCTTTCTGGGAGACAGCTCACAGCATCTCCTTGACTCCGCTCCTCTTCTCCATCATCTATGTTTGGATTTCCCGCCTGCCTCTTATCTGCCTTGCCATAGGCCAAAACAGCCTCTTTATTAACAAATGATAATAAAGTATATTCATAGCATACAGAAAGACATCCCACATCACACATGGTACTTGCATTCAAGTAAAAACTCATACATTAAAATAAAACAAACAGATCTTTAAGAGAGCCAGTCACATTTTAAAGAAATGAAATCCCTAATGCTTAAAATTAACTTAAGGGCTGGAGAGATGGCTCTGTGGTTTAGAGCACTGGCTCCCTCTCCACATGACCAGGGTTTGATTCTCAGCACCCATGTGGCAGCTCACAACTGTGACTGCAGTTCCAGAAGCTCTGATGCCATTTTTCTGGCCTCCATAGATACACATGCAAGCAAAGCACCCATGTACATTTAAAAAAAATTAAAACAGGAATAATTAATATATGTTTAGCTTATACAACAAAAATAAGGTAAAGCTCTAATAAGTTATGCATGATTTAGATATAAAACTCAAAGACCTATTTCAGTCAATTTTGTTGAATGCTTATTGTGTGTGAGTCAGTAGTCCAGGCTATATTCAGGGCTAACAGGAGGCTAAGGAATGGCAGCAGCAGACACACAGAGCTCAGCCCACAAAGGAAATTTTCCTGATCTTTTGTAAGTTTAAGATCCTGATTTGAGGGTTTGGAGAGATGAGTAGGCAGTTAAGGGCTCATTCTGCTCTTCCAGAGAACCCAGGGTTCAGTTCTCAGCACAGCACTCCTTAGGTGTGCATGTGTACACACACACACACACACACACACACACACACACACACACACACACGCACACACACACACACGGGGGGGGAGATGCACATAATCTAAAAATGCCTTTTTAAAAAATAAATGAGGAAAATTAAGACTCATAGACTCTTGGGAAATATGGATATCACCAAACACCACATAGACAGATGTAAAGAAAGATAATATCTAAAAATAAATTATTGTAAAACATCGCTATTTATATTTCTCCATCGGACATAGGCCTTGCCCCTCTAACTTATCTCTTCTATTCCTTTCTTATTTTACAATCATTTTCTTTTGAAAGCTTTTGAGGGGCTGGAGAGATGGCTCAGCAGTTAAGAGCACCGTCTACTCTTCCAGAGGACCCGGGTTTGATTCCCAGCACCCGCATGGCAGCTAACAACTGTCTGTAGTTCCAGTTCCAGGCAAACACCAAGGCAAATAAATAAATAAATAAATAAATAAATAAAGTTTTTTTAAAAAAGAAAAAAAGAAAAAAAGAAAGCTTTTGAATTAGACCTCCGTAAGCAATCTGTAGAACACAGTTGACCTTCCTTATTGAGTAAGTTCATCATCCCCACTAGTAACTATCCTGTTGTACTGCAGTAATGACAAGGACCTGGAGGCTGTTTCCCCAGCCGTTCACTTTCAGCATCATCGTTGAAATCACCACCCTTCCATCAGGATTTGCCTTTGAATTGCTGTGTCCTCCAAAGCCACCCGCATCATGTAATATAACCTAGGTGGTTGGTGGGGGAAAGGGAAGACTTCCTTTGTCAGCAGAGCCTTAGTTTATCTTGTTGTGGTGGACTGGATGAGAATGGTCCACATAGGTTCATGTGTTTGAATGCTGAGCCCTTAGTGGAACTGTTTGAGAAGGATTAGGGGGTGTGGCTTTGTGGGAGGAAGTGTGTCACTGAGGGTGGGCTCTGAGTACCTCTCTGCCTGCTGCCTTCAGATTAGAATGCAGAGCTCTCTCAACCCCATGCCTGCCTGGCTGCTGCCATGCTTCCCGCCATGATGATCATAGACTAACCCTCTGAAACTGTGAGCAAGACCCCAAATAAATGAGGCTTTTTTACAAGTGTTGTCTTGGTCATGGTGTCTCTTCACAGTAATAGAACAGTGACTGAGACACTTGTTTATCTGACTGTTTAATACTGTGACAGCAGGCTCTGCTCTGTGTAAATGTGTTGCCATGGCACAGCAGTTTTATAGTATGTCCTGGCAGACTACTATGCTCTATTGTGTGGTAACACAATGGGAAACTAACAATAAACAGAAACTTTAAAATTACTACCACTTTATGCCTTTGGTTGGTTTCTTTCTCTGCTTTTCCGTGAACATAGACAAGCCACTGTTTTTACCTTTGGAACCATCCAGGTCTCAAACTAGTAAAACTATAGAAAACTAGTTCTTTTGGTTAGTGTCCATTCACCCTCACTAACAGATTTAGTTTGTTCTAAACAAATCAGCAGACTGTGTTTTGCCTCATTGAAGGGCCTTGAGGGGAAGGACCCGGACATAGTCATGTCATCCAGTACCAGAGCATCATGCGTGCTGGAGCTAAATGTTCTGGCTTAGCTTGTTTTCTCAGAGCAGTAAATACTAAGTACTGAACAGCTCGGGTTCTTTGGGTCCACAGGTACACACGGCAGAGATGAAGTGTCAGTTCCCACCCATGCTCCCGCAGCGAGTAGGGTGGGAGTGATTTTCATAGAGATGCCACTGCACTCCATGGAGATGGAGAGTAAAGGCTCTGCTCCATCCAGGGCACAACCCATTCTGCTCTCAGACTCTCTTGTACAACTTGTACAACCCTCTGAAGGTGTGAGAGAACTCGTCTAGGTGTCTTTTTGTGTTTTTAACTGCGTAATAGGAATTTCTTTATTCCTTTGATCTTTGATTATAGATCATCCTAATATATTGAAAATGTGTATAAAGGGCTGCGGGACAGACAGCCCCTTTGGTAGGCTACTTGCCTGCTCGCATGGAACCCTGAGAGTTCAGTTCCAACATTCTATGGTGGTATATGCTTATAATTCCTGCAGGAGATGGAGGCAGAAGGATGAGAAATTGGACACCCTCAGCTACATAGTGAGTTAGAGGCTAGCCTGCTCCACATTAGAACTCCCTTAAATGTATATTTCATGTCACATATATGTATGTTTATTATATAATTTGCCTTCTCATTAAAAACTGAAAATGTGGACAAAGATGGAAAGGTATCAGTGCAGTTCCTTGTGAAATGTATGCCTTCTTTCAAAGTACAATTTTTAATTAATTGAAAATATTGTCAAACACTAGCTGGGCTATGAGTGTAAGGTGCCGGGACACTGAGATGACGTAATCATTGCACTCAGCCTAGTGTGGAAAGGCTGGGCCTGGTATGGCAGAAGCCATCACATGCCAAGAGGCATATTGCTTTGATCCTTGTTACTTTATCTGTCTTAGGCCAAGAGTCTCACAAAGCTGAGTAATACATGCTTGTTGTCATGTATGCTTTAGGTTAGAAGCTGGGAGAACTAATGTCTGAAACCATGTACATAATGCTGGTGACTCTGGTTAAAGTGGGGTCACGTGGCTTGTCAGAGTGGGGTGCAGAGTCTCATGCAGGAACCATTTTGGTGACACTAATGTTAAGGAGCATGACATTGTGGGCAGCGATTTGACAACCTATGTTAGCACTGCCACTGTACTTTCCCTCTATCTCTTTAAAAAAGTGAGCGGGATCTTGTGGCATAGAAGGCCATAAAATAATGCCTGCCTTATAGTTAATTTCTATAGTGATCAGTCATGATTTTCATGTGTTTTTATTATTAACTCTCTCCATTTTTCCCTATTCTTTAAAGGTAAAGAAATTGTATGTCTCAATTTGCCTGAGTCTAGACTATGTCTAGACTATGTCTGTTGTCCTTGACATTCCTTTTATCTCTCGTTTTTATAATCTCCAAAGTTTCTCCCTTAGACTAAGTTTCCTGATCACTGTGTCTCAAGGCATAGGAGAAAATTAAATGAGGATCCAGCAAATTAGTAAAATTCTTAAGGTCCATTCTAACTGAGCCTAGACACTGAATTGCTCTACAGAGAGTGGATTTGGTCCAGGAATGCCCCAAAGTACATCCTACAGATTTAACTCTGCGGTTCTTGTCATAGCCGGCCCCATTGCAGCAGAGCTAAGAATGTGCATGTTCATCCTGGCAGAGAACAAGGCTCTGACACTGTAGCTGGCTGAGTTTCAAGACTTGCATTCCTCCTGAAAGCCCAGGAGGGTTCACTTGGTGTGAAACCCATTAAGATGGTATTGGTCCCATTTTGAACCATTATCCACCATGTCAGTCACCCAAAGGGACAGGAATTTGGATGTACTATTGTCAGAATTGCTTTAGTGACACAGGAGAGTTTTTGCTCACTCAGCATTGTCCTGATACTCATGTCTGTGCTTTGGAGATGTTTGTATATCATCTTTAGGGCTCCTCCTAGCTAAGTATGTATGTTGATGTATAAATTTTTTCTACATCTCTTGTCCTTTTCTTTCTTATTTTTTCACTTTTCCATTTAAAAAAACATAAATAAATAACTTCCTACTTGCATAGCTCCTTTAGTATGCCATAGAAGGGGATGCAAGGTGATGGGTAGGTTAGATCGCAGCTTCTTCGCTGACTGTCTTTTAGAAAGAGAAGCCAGGACCAAAAGACCTAAAACTCAAAGATGAGTTTCTGATAGTTCTGTCCTTTTCATAGCATAGGGATGGGTGTCACTTTGTGTGACTCCTTGCAATACCCAGTACACTGGTATAAAGTTGTCCCTTGCTTCTGGACTTGATATGGAATTTATAGAAAGACTAAACTGATGCTTTGCAAGTTAATTATACACATTCTTGGTGTTTTCATTGTGGGGCAGTTTGAGAAAAGTTAAGATCAAATGGACTTCTCTACCTTTCTAGCTTGACAGTTGTTCTCAGTGCTTATAAGTCCCAGAGAAATGTGAATAAAGAACAATCAATGGGCGGGACAGTTTTTACTGCTGTCTTCACTCTATTTTTAGAAAGAGATAAGTGTTGTGAAGATCTGCTTTAAAAAACAAACAAACAAAAAACCTCCCATGCTTTAATATGGGGCTCTTACAGAGCCACAGGTTCTGAGGTCTAGTAGGTCTGAGGTGTCATGGTTTCTAATCAGTTCTGAAGGATGCAGGCACCATCGGACCCCAAGCCTCATCCCATGTGTGACACAGCATCAGTAGCAATGTCTCTGGATGCTATTGTACCTTCCCTGAGTTAGTGTGGCACATGTCGTCCCCAGCTTTGAGGATGCAAAGAATTGGGGGTGGAGTTCCCAGAACTGGTTGGGGGTGGGCTGTGAGGACAGGAATGCAGGGGGGGAGGGACAAGACAAAGAGGAAGTGAGATAAGGTCCCCTTCCCTCCTCCCTCTCTCCTAGGGGGGACTGGGATTTGAACCATCCTCCCCTTTACTCTTCTGTCTAGCTTGTGAGACTGTATTCCACTTCTCCAAGTCTCTTCATGTGGAGAGACAAGAATTTGGATGAACCTTGTTCTTGGAGATGTTTCAGTGACCCAGGGGAGGTTTCTGCTCATTATCATTGAAACAGATACTCATGTCTGTCCTTTGGGGATGCATTTATATATGTATTTAATTTTATGGCTTCAAACTTTTAAAATTATTTCTTTTATGCTTGTAACCCACCTTTTGTGTCCCCAACACTAATTTGCGATTTTGACATTACAGTACAGTGATGCTAGAACTTCTGTTTGTGGCTTGCTAGCATTTGTCTGGAGGTGTTAAGAAGCACTTCTAGAAGGTTCCTTGAATCTAACTATGTTTTTGATTGAAAATGGTCTCCTGCCTCATGTTTCAATCTGCATGATTGGCACATGACAAGCTTGGGGTACAGCAGTGGGTAGGGGGGTCTCTGAGCAGTTCAGGATGGATACAGCAGTGGGTAGGGGGGTCTCTGAGCAGCTCAGGATGAGAAACCAAATGTTTTCTGTTGATTTGTTCCCAGTGTTTGTTGTATACAGGAACTGAGCTTCTGAGATAAAATCTGCCCTGAGCTGAGAGTGAAGAGTAAACACAGAAGCTATCTAAATATTTAATAATTTGAAAGGTGAAAGAAAATATGGAGCAAATATAAAAGAATACTGTGTGGCCAGTAATAAAATAGTTATTGTCTTAGATTGCTCGTGTTATGGTGTGTGATGTTGGGTGCGTGTGTGCATGCGTGTGTTTTGTTGTTGTTGTTGGTAGTGTGTGTGTGTGTGTGTGTGTGTGTATTTGGGGGTTTTTTGAGACATAGTTTCTCTGTATAGCCCTTGCTGACCTGGAACTCACTCTGAAGACCAGATTGGCCTTGAACTCAGAGATCTACCTGAACTTCCCAAGTGCTGGGATTAAAGCCTTGCACCACCATGCCCAGCTACAATGTTCTATGATATTAAGTAGCACTTGGAAATAAACTCATACAAGCACAGGGAAGAACTGGGAAACTACACTAAGCATGTGTTCTCAAGGTCTCTGTACCTCGTGAGATGATTAGCAGTTGTTTATCCAGTGCTTGATAGGATGCCTTTGATAAAGACTGAGTACTCTCTGTGTGTGTGGAGACCATATGTACACTCAATGGACTTCTGGGTTGCCACATGCTGGATATTGTAAATAATTCTGTCATGGCCTGGGGGCACAAATATCTCTTTAAGTTCCTGTTTCAGTTTTTTGAAGCAAGTTGCTGGATCATCGAGTGATTCTATGTCTTGTTTTAGGGGGGAGTCTCCATACAGTCTCCCGTTAAAACTGTACTGCTTTTCAATTCTGATAATAGGGCACAGCAGTCCTGTTCCTCTACATTGCCCTCACTTGTTATCTTGGAAGGCAGCTCTGCCCTCCACTACATCACTGATGGGACTTGGTCTTTTGGAGTGTGATGGGAGCATGAGGCAATACCTCATTGTAGTTCCCATCTAGTTCTGCCTTGCTTGACACTGAGAACTTCCGCCAGGTAGCACATTATAAAGTGCCTCCTTGTAACATTTACCTTAAGTAAAAACTTGTTTGTTCTTGGAAGTGTGCACACATACACACACCCTGGAAGATTTATGTTGAGCATAACCGAGCCTTTCTGAACCCAGAGGCAGGCAATAGCTTCAAGGTGAGATCCTGCATGTGAGGTCTGAAGATCCAGTGTCCTTTCCCCGCTGAAGGATTGCTTCTAAGGTCTGTAAGCCACAGGAACACAAGCATGAGCATGTTCCGTTTACCCTGTAGCATATAGATACTGTCTGTTATCACATGAGGCTTAATACTGGTTTAAACAAACTATTGAAAATCAAGCTTCCTGGAGATAGCTTCTAAATCACTGAGAAGCATTGTGTTAAAACCCGGAACCTTTCCAGGCTCCTAGAGACTTGGAGTTTAGTTTCCTCCTGGTGAATCTTCCTGTCAAGCTGTGGTGTTGAGAACATCTGCTGTAAATCGGGGTCTCCTAGAAACTTGTTTAAGGGCTTATCACTGGGCGTGGGTCCTAGAGATATGTCTAATCTGAGGATTTTCATTTTTTTCCTTTTATTGAAAATACTTTCCTCACATAATACATCTTGACTATGGTTTCCTCTCCACTCCCTTCCTGTCTCTTTAGAAAAGATCAGGCATCTAAGAGTAATATTAAAACAGAACAAGACGAAATATAGTAAGATAAAATTAAAAGTGCCATATCGGGGTTGAACAAGACAAAGAAGCAGAAGGAAAAGAGCCCAAGAGAGGGGACAGGAATCAGAGGCCCACCGTTTTGCACACTCCCATAAAAGCACTAAACTGGAACATTTCTTACAAGATTGTGGGAGGCAATGCCCCTACTGCTCTTGCGGGACGCCACTCTAAGATAAACCTCCTTAAAGGTAAGAACCTGAGGACATGTGACTGGCCCCACTTTTCCTAGTGACGGCTCCAGTAATATGGATCAGCTGAAAAATAGCCTTAGAGAATGTCACCATAACCCCAGAGGAAATAAAGGGAAACTTTCTAAGAGCAGTTAATGAGAACATTTTAAATCATTAAACAGAACACATTAAAAGTCCAAGTACAGGAACTGAATTATCTTATATCTGTGCTGTTAGGCTGTTGTTGGTGGTGGGGTTTTTATGTTTTGTTTTCCTCCTGGAACTGAATTCTGTAGACCAAGCTGGCCTCAAACTCACAGAAATCAGCCTGCCTCTGCTTCCTAGTACAAGGATTAAAGGCATGTGTGACTACTGCCCTGTCAGACTAGGGAACGGTACTGATATTTTAACTTACGAAGCACTGCCAGAATACTTTCTCAGCAAGAGCAAGGCACCAGTAATCTGGCCATACTTGTAAATTAAAGTTTAGTTTCCATTACGACTATTTCCCCAAAGACAACTATAAGGGAACCAGAGCAGGCCAGAACATGCCCCTTCATTGTGCATCATGTGAATCTCAAGGATGTTTTCTTCTAAAGTCAACAAGAAATGGAGAGGTATTTGTGATCGGAAGAGGGTCCTCATGCTTGTTATTTCGCTCCATAGTCTGTCACTTGTGGGGGCAGCAGAGAAGTTGATTGTCGCTATTGGCTAAACTTTCACGCCAGAAAGTTTCCTGGAAAGTAATTTTGCAAGTGTTAGTTCTTGTTGTATATGTGCAGGAAGCCATGTCTGTCCCAGCAACCTAGCCGGAACAGAGCCAGGGTGGAGCTCTGAAAACATCTGGAGGCTTCCAGGTGGCATTGGCCTGCCCACAGTTCCTACACACTCTAAGAAAGATACCTGTGTTCTTTTGCAGTGGTGGGTGGATGTGGATGAGCAATAGGGGTCTATGAGCAGGCATGGCACACCCACACCCACACCCACTTTGGGACAAAGCAAGTATATAAGGAGGCAGATGATACCATGGGATTATTTCAAGTAAGGCAGAAAGATGAGCAGCAGATCATTAAGCATCCTAGGAACCTACGTTTTCTTTGTTCCCAAAGCACTGATCTTTTGTTAACTTGTTTTGGAGAAGAGGATGAGTCTTTATCTCCTTTGCTCAATGCTACAAATCAGGCTGGTTTATGATGACCAGGCACAGAACTACTGACTGACTGACTGAATGATTGAATGAACAAACTTGTGCACTTGTATTTATCATATTTTCTCCTTAGCATCTGCATTTTGATTGGTTTCTGTGATAAAAGCACCTACTTCAGCCTTTTATCTGGGATTTACCCAACACATGAAACTGCAAATATAGCTGTGTAGACAAATACAGCCTAAATTACCCCTATAAGCAAACCCAGCCTTCTCTGTCTATTAGAAATGAAAGCCAGTATCTAGGTAAAATTTTAATTTATAGTGTGACTCATAGTAAAGATCTCTCCTTCCCTTCTCCATCCCTCCCTCTCTCCCCCTGTCTCATATAGAAAACGATCTACTGTAGATGGAGGGATCCCATGAGGTTGGATCCTACTAAGCAACATAGTTGCAAAACAAGGAAGGGCCGGATAGATTACCTGCATGGAGGGGGGGTGGTCCCAAATGGTGGGAAACCAATTAGCACCAGAGACCGCTTGGACAGAGTCTGATCCTGAACGAACAATGGCCACACTCTGGCATAACTTTTAATTGTTGTCTTCCATTACATAGCTGACTGTGTTTGCAGAGTCTACAGGAACGTATATGTCATATGTGATGTAATATATATGGTAAGTTAGACAGGGTTTTGGAGGCTTGGTTGAAAAACTATAAGAAAAAAAATGAGCTGTGCAGATTTTAAGATTGGAGCAAAGGTATTTGTGCATCCATGTGTCCAGTTGCTTTTGGTAAGATCTGTTTTCTGCAGATTTATCTAAGTCTCCTTAGGTCATCATGCGATCTTGCTTCATTTACACTCCTTTCTGTCTGTATAAGTCAAAGCAACTGAGTGAGCCTGTGCATCCCTGTACGGGGTTTGAAAGGACCATCACGAGTTGGTGCATGTACATTTTCTTGTGTCAAGGCCTTGTGCTCTTACTGCTAATCTCTTGAGCACAGGGCAAGTTCAGCTGTATCTGCTCAGTCATGCAGCTACGTGACTTGGTAATTCTAAGCCTTTGTTACTTGTAAAATGAAGGAATGGATTTTAGTATTTGCAGGTTCTTAGGAGGGGAAAACAAGGTGATAAGCGTGTTTTAATAAAAACTGTCTAAAATGTAACATAATGTCATCCGTTCTTGATATTTCATACAGATTTTAACACTCAGAACAAAGATATGTCTTACAGTGGATACAATCCCCCTTCTCCCTCCCCAGTGGTTGCTGCAATGCCCACAGAGGCTAGGAGAATGCTCTGGATCTTCAGGTCTGGAGTTACAGGTGGTTGTGAACCATCATGTGGGTGCTGGGAATCAAACCCATGTCCTCTGAAGAGCATCCAGGACTCTTAACCCCTGAGCCATCTCTCCAGCCCTAGTCATTTTATCATCATTTGATTAGTAAAATATGTTTTCAGATCAGCAGCACTTACTGGTGCATCTTACAGTAGCTGAGGTTTTCGATTTCAAGTTTTAAAAAATCCTAGCAAAGGTCCTAAGCATTATGGTACCAGTTGATGGTTTGCAGAACTAACCATAGGGTGTGTGTGTGTGTGTGTGTGTGTGTGTGTGTGTGTGTGTGTGCCTCAGTTTCTCCAACTGCTGTCTTTCATTGGTGTGCTCATCATAGAACTCTGTTGAGTTTCTTTTCATAATTTGTGTCATTCCATCAGAAAAGTATTTGTGAGGTCAACTCTGGTAGCATTTATTCTGTTCGCCGAACTACACTTCGGCGACTATAGAGAACCTCAGTGCCATCCAGTCTCAGAAAATAGAGAGAGAAGGCATATTCTTTATTTTCTTTACTGAAGCATTTTTCCAAATTGAAAAAAATACTTTTTTGTGTGTCAGGAGTCAGTGGTTGGCATTTTCCTCCGGGGAAGAAAGGAAATGCTTAATTGAGTTGTAACAAGGGAATGGACCACGGCCATTCTTCAATGGACTGATAAAAGACTGCATTTCATGAGGAAGAGCAAGTAGGCACAATTGATAGGGCCACCTGTCAGATGGGATAATATCTGGGAGGGTCTGATCCACAGTTTACAGCTGTTGTCAACCCAGACACTGCCAGCTTCCACATCCCATGACAGGGTGTCTTGTTATTTTATCTGTGACATACTTGTGGCTCCTAATTTTAGGCTTCCTTCTTTTTGTTGTATTGTTCTGTTTTAGGAGAGGGTGGGAGAGACCAATTTGGATCTGAGATAAAGATCTCCTGCCAGTTGAGAGAGGTTCAATGAGGAGAGAGAGTATGTGTGTTGGGCCAAAGTCCATGAAGTTTGGCTGGGAAGACTGGGCCCATCTCCATCCAAATACCTTTACACATACTTCATTCACCCCAACACCCACAGCTTGTCTCTTCTTGTCTTTATTTTCCCCTAACAGGTTAAATGGTGGGATTTACAAGCCTCTCTGAATTGACATAAGAGTACAACCCCGAGAGGCCACCGAGAGGCCAGAAAACAGGGATTGGGGTGAGGTTTTTTGTTGCGGCTTTTTAGAGGTGTAATTAATTGACCAATTCCAGAAGCTTGGCCTCTCTCCTCGGTCCCCTTCTTTCCTCACTCCTCCCCTGGAGTCTTTCCAGGCCCCACATTCCTTTTGTAAAAGCCTTACCTGGCAGACATTACAGTCATTTCTGTTCTTGAAAGCTAATGCTCCCTCTGTCCCTTGCCTTTTAACCCAGCCACCTCACACTGTGCACAGGTCACTGCCTTACAAGTTCAGTGCCCCTGTTTCCCAGGAATAATCAGAGCCCTCCTGCCCTGGTATGCTGGTATGCAGGAGCTGGGAACCTGCAGGGAGGGAGTGGAAGGCTTCCAATCTGGTCTCCAAGCCCAGCACTCCGCTGTCACTGGAAGGGAAGAGCTTACAGGGCTTGACAGAGGCGGCCACTAATAACAACAAAAACAAGAGTGAGGAAAATTTCACCAAGGAGCAAAGTTCTCGCTCTGTGTGCTCACCATCAGCAGCCATCTTTCTCTCTATTCTTACTTACAAGTATTACCAACATCCTATGTGAATGGAGGAAGCCTGAGTTACCTGTTAACATGAGATTCATGTTCTTGTATCTCCCCTTACAGAGCAAATAAAGCCCAAATGAAAAGATGAGTCCAGATACTGGTTTATTATTATTGAAGCAACAAAGCCAGCATCATCCATCAGTATATCAGCCAGGGGCAATGCACAGTGGACATCCTGGTTCATTTACTAGGATTTTTAATTAAATGCACAAACACATTTAAAAAAATTAGGCTTAGCATTTGATTGGTAGCATCGTTTTAAAAATCAGCGATACTTAAAATTGTGTACTGAAGCATGTGATAGTTTAGATCTTAACAGCAGTTAGAGATTAATAAATGTTGGCTGTCCTTGGCATTCCAAGTGTCAGTATCACTTATAACACCTGTGGGGTGGGTGTATAGGTGTGTGTACATTCACACACACACACACAACACTTACTGTTAATTTTAAGTTTTTATTTTATTTCTGTGTGTTATGTGCATGAACACATGTGCCGTGTGTGTGTGTGTGTGTGTGTGTGTGTGTGTGTGTGTGTGTGTGTGTGTGTGTGTAGGTCAGAAGACTACTAACTATAGTGGCAGATGCTGATGCTGATGCTGATGCTGATGCTGGCCTGACTGCTCCAGGCTCCCTGGGCCATTATCCCGTCTCTGCCTTCCATCTCACAGGGGTTGCTGGCTTTCTAGCTTTGAGCCACCACATCCAACTTTTGACGAGGGTGCCTGCTCCTCAGGCTGTGTAGCAAGCATTTTCACTTTCTCATCCATCTCACAGCCCTGTCTTGGTTTTTCAAAATCAACTTACACTGAGCATTTTACTGTATCCTTGACAAATCTCCGTGATTTCAATGGCTGTGCCCAGATGGCTTGTTTCTACTGTTATTTTAGCATGTTCTTCTTCCCGAGAAGCCATTTGGCTTCTCAGCTGACACCACTTCCCAGGGAGCTGTGTTTATTCTGGCTCCATAGGTCTTGGGCTAGGATGGATTGACAGGTTTCTTGTGTATAGTTATTTACTTTCTTTGTCAGTTTTTTTATAGAAGCATTTTCAAAAGGCAATGGTTAGAATAATAGCTTTTCCCCCTAGCTTACTTCATGCTAGTTTCAAAGTTAGTAGCTGTTATATTGTCTCAGTGCAGTAACTCGAGGTAACAAAACAGGAAGTCAATGTAAAATCAGAAACGCGTTGTGCAATGTGGAATCCAGTGTCTCCGACTGCATGTCATTTGGAGGTTTGGGTGGCTTTGTTTTAAGAGAGGACTGATTGCAGTGTATAGGTATTTTAGCAAAGTGACTGAATAGAAGAAAAGAGGGACTGGGAAAAGACTAAAAAACAGTTTACCTTTAAGGGACAGGGTATCTGGTTCAAGAACTGTTTTGAAATTGCAGTTGGATAAGTGAAATTGTTGAACGAGCTTAGAGAAAAGCATATGAGCTTCAAAACTATATATATATATACACATGTATATATATGTGTATACACACACACACACACACACATATATATATATATATATAGAGAGAGAGAGAGAGAGAGAGAGTGCACACTGAAGAGGGGCCCGTATCAGGCGTCCTACTTCCTAAATAGTCAATGTCTGGGAGCCAGTTTTCTTTCCCAGGATGTATTGTTTTAGGTCTGGACACTGGTAGGCTGGAGGTCACCCATTCCTCTGGATACTTTGGGCCAGGCCTCACTAGCCACCACCTGGATCCTCAGCCTATAGCTCTCCATTCTAAGCTGCTTTCTCCATTTTGATCACCTCTGTCCACAGAAACAAGGTTTATGTTCTGCCCATCTTGAATGTTCTGATGAGGCTCCCTCTGTCATTTCAGGTTGAAAGCCTTTGGAAACTTGCTGTATGAAATTTGCACAAATCTCCATTCTTTGCTGCATCCATCTTGGGATTTGAACCGGCATGGCTTATACCACCAAAGTCAACGGCTATGGTGCAGGTAAGTACACTCTGGTGACAGGAAGAAAGAGGAGGGAGGGATGGTATGTCTTTTCTCAAATTACTTTTTTATTTCTTTTTTAATAAAGGATAGATAATAATAGTAAGTGGGCTAGAGAAATAGAACTTCACAGCAACTTTCTATCTTGTTGAAGTTATTTCTTCTTTAAACTCTTAGAAAACTTGCCTTAAACACACACACACTCACATACACTTAATTGGGGACTATCAGAGGGCAACTTTGTGGGGTCAGTGGTTGCCTTCCATCATATGGGTACATAAATGTCTTTACCCCACTGAGCTACCTGACCAGCCTTTGCTTTTCTCTTTAAGACAATTCTTACTTAAAAGGTCTGCTGATGTGTAGAAGGAAATGTTCAAATCTTGAATGCTGATCTGAGCAAAAGGTGCACTCACTCATTCAGTGTAGACTTCTCTCTGAGTAATGGTTAGAATGGACAACCAGTTTCAATTCTGAAAACCAATTCCTAGGAGTTTTGTTTAATGGGACCAACCATGGGAAAGGAGGGGTGAGGTGCACAGAAACAGAGCCCAGACACATTTGTGTGTTTCTCCAATGTCAATTTATTCAATAACAGCAAATTCATAAGTTCAGTCAGCTCTATTGGCTATAATTCAGCCAATCTTGATCTTGATGGTGTGGCCGTTCGCAGCCTACGGGTCTTTTATTCTGTCTTATTAACTCTTAGGTTCACACATTACACATAACATAATGATATGAAGGCTACAGAATGGCTTCACTGAAGGCAGAGAGGCAGGGATGGTGCCAGTGAGGTACAGATGGTTAAATAAGATTCCTGACCAGGGCAGGCTAAAGCAGGGCATGCTGCCAAACCAAGTCCTGATGAGTGGTACCAAGTCCAAGCTGTCACCCTGAGGACAGTCTGAAGTCCGGTGCTTATTGATGTGATGCTGTTTGGCTTCTATCAGGTGGTTAGATGACAGGGCCCTGGGTGACACTATGTCCCCATGTTTGCTCTCCCTCCTTTATGGGATCCTGGTGAGGGGTGTCATTTACCATCACCTGACTTTTCTGTGTTCCCAATCAGCTTCAAGTTTAGAGTAACTCTTTACTTGGGTGAACAAGTTATTAGTTCACAATGTATTAGTAGTGGTATCTAAGATGGAGACTAATCCTGACTCAGCATTTGATTAAAATGGAGCCATCTGTTGCTTAATAAAATGGAGTCACTCTGGACAAGGCATAGCCTGAAAGCTACTGTTTCATACAATGTGGAGTAACTTAAGTGTAGAACATAACTCAGTTGCCACAAGGAAGAGACTTTATGCCGTAAACTAACTCCTTTAGTGAAATATGTAACGAGCTACATTTTTTAATCATGCAGAGTCTTACTTTGGCTATATTAGAGTCCTGCATATTTTGAATACCAGTTTGCTTTTGTAAGATTTGAGAAAAATTTGCAGAATGAATGGGGAGAGGGGTCATCCTATTAGATAACCAAAAATGGCAGTCTGTATAAGACAGCATACGGAGAAGATTAATTGCTCTCTTGAAAACTTGCTGAGCAGCTGAATGATTGACAGCGGAGAGCTTTCCAAGCTGACCCAAGGTTTCTAGCTTTGCTGACTCTGAGCATCCTCACATAGCAGCATGTATTCAGGAGGGGCTGACACTTGGAGCTAGGAAACTTGTAGCATTTATGTTCTGCTGCTGTGGTAGCTGTCTGTTTCACTCCCTCCTCCCCACCTCCTGACCTCACCGTGTTCCACCCTTCCCTTCGCCTTCCTCCCAGGGGTGTCTGATGGCAGCAGGAACTTTTTCTCCCACTTAGTTTTCTGCTTACTAGATCTGGGCAAAGTAAGGAAAGCCCTTGGCACACTCCTGTGTTTTTGGATGTGTATAAATGGTTACTGCAAAAGACCCTGCTCTAGTGTCCTTATGTGGAACCCTGACAGATCCTTGTTCAAGACAGCCTCTCAGCCAGGGTTCTCAACTTTCCTAATACTGCTCCTCATGTTGTGGTCAGCCCCAACCTTAACATTTTCTTTGCTATTTGATAACTGTACTTTTGCTACTGTTGTGGATTGTAATGTAAATATCCATGTTTTCCAGTGGTCTTGAGCAACCCTTGTAGAAGTTCAGTCAACTCACCCATGAAG
Organism: Sigmodon hispidus; assembly: GCA_004025045.1. Taxonomy (NCBI): domain Eukaryota; kingdom Metazoa; phylum Chordata; class Mammalia; order Rodentia; family Cricetidae; genus Sigmodon; species Sigmodon hispidus. The sequence continues at coordinate 132,083 of PVIH01000847.1, read as the reverse complement.
GGGTCATGACCCACAGGTTGAGAACTGCTGCTTTTAGCAAATCAATCAAAGTTGCTTAATGGATTTATGTGTATATGATGCTTATTAGATACAAAGTAGAGGAGTGTTATATTATCTAAAAAGAAAAAATGATGACTCCAATCCTTTGTATTACTACCACCCAAAAATAGAATAGTTTTCTTACTTTCCAAACTTTCACATTTTAAATATTTCAATGATAAAGATTTTTCTTGGCAAAACCATTGCTTCGTGTGTTTCTCTGTGTGTGTGTGTGTGTGTATTACACAAGAAATACTTGCCCATGGTTTAAAATGAAAAAGGCTAACTGATTTGAGTAACTTAGTATCATTTTAGATGTAAGCTATATGTTTGTGGGTGGTCCTTTCCCCCAAAAAAAATTCATGGCTATGATTTTTTTTAATTACACTTCCCTTAAATGTGGTCTCCCAATCCTTTTCCTAAAAGTAACTGTTTGGGGTTCATAGAGTGTGAATAGGAAACATTTTATGTTCTTATGAAACAAGGAAAAGTGGAAATAAAAAGCACCACAAGACCAAACAGCACTGTCCCTCAGCTGCTATCTGAAGGACTGACCACACACTGGCAGTGCACAGGGTTTAAACCGGGTGAGTGGGATGAACCTGTGTCCTTCCCAGCTCCAGCTTTCTCCAAGGAGCCCTTGAGATGGGATGGAATAGACAAAGGGTGTTGACTTTAAAATAAGAGCATTAACACTGTAATTTATAAATAATCCTATGGTATGGTTCTGACATAGAGGCAAAGATTATGTGAGGCACTCTCGTTTACTAGCACGGTCCAGCTTAAGAAATAAACTCTGCCAGAACATAGTTATTGCTGAGTACCTATTGTGTGCCAGGTATGAATCCCTGCCTTCTGGGGTTTTGAATCCCTGCTCTCTACGATTGTGTCCAGTGGAAGCCAGGGTCTCCTGTAGGCAGGGATGCTAAAACAGCACATGTGTTCATAGCACAGAAGTGTGTCTGGGGTTCACACTTAACTGGTGATCTACTTCTGCTTGGTAAACCTGGCCAGCCTGCCCCACCCAAACCCTCTCATTTACGTCACCCTCCTTGTCACTCGCTCTTTATGTATCAGTTGTCATCATGACACCTTTTTGCAGAGCTGCTGCTCTGTCTCTGCACAGGCTGTATGCATCTGTCCAAAACACGACTGCAGAGACCTCTCTGATGAGCTTGGCTCATCAAGACTGCACTTGACTCTTTTTTAACTCGCTAGGCAGTAAACAGGGGTTGTTGCTTAGAAAGGCAGCTGGATTTCTTTGGGGTCTCGGAATGAGGACAATCTACTCTTCACCCAAGTTCCCAAGTCATGTCGTAAACTGGCTACACTGATTGATACCTCTCTAAACACTAATTAATGTTGTGAAACTTTAATTAGACCTTAGGATTCCTTTAGAAGCCGAATAACAAGTGGCTGATTTGTCAGATGAAGATAATAACCCGTGTCTTCTCCTCTTCACAAGACAGGTGTGAGGGAAAAAAATAAGCAAAGCTATGAACTTTGCCATGTATTGTTCGTGGTTCCTCTGAGGCAGGGTCGCCCAGACTGCCCTTGAACTCAGTTCTTTCTCCTCCAAAGTGCTGGGATTATAGGCATGTGTCCTCACACCTGGTTTGGAAGGGCAAGAAACAAGGTCCTAGTCAGACGTCAGGGGACAGGGCAGTTTTCCTTGCCTGTTGTCCTTGAGCTCTAGTGTGCTCATGTGGAACCCTGTCAGATGCTGAGATGTAAGTGCAAGCATGTTCTCCTGTCTCTCTCTAGTATTTAAATGGGACGAAGGGATGAAAAGTTAAGTGACTCTTCTGGCCACTGTCACCATCTTTGTGTTTGCTAATGCTTGCCTTTCCTCGTTCTTGGCTGTTCCCCCATCAGTCTTTGTCTTTCTTCAGAAGTCTGGTTATGATGCCTGCTCGCTTATTTAACTGATTGCATTAAATTTTTTAAATTATTGGGGCTGGAGAGATGCTCAGGGGTACAAGAGCATTTTGCAAGGGACCTGGGTTTGGTTCCCAGCACTCAAATGACAGCTTACACACTCTGTAACTCCAGCTCCAGGGTAACTGATCAATGCCCCCTTCTGGCCTTTGCGGCTGCTGACACACAAATCGTGCATGTATATCTGTGCCAGTAAACACTTCTACACATAAAATAACTTTTAACTTTATTTATAAAAATTAATTTGATAGTAATCATAAATTTGTAGGAAAATAGAAGGGAGAATATTTACAAATCCATAATAGGTCTTGTGTTTTAGCATTTTCTCTTCCTTGTCAGACAAGTTTAAGGCTTCAGTAAGCTTTTGTACATTTTAGTATGTGACCCTTGGCTTTAATGCTCTCTGCATCTGCCCAGTCAGTCTTCATGGAAAACAGCTTTCAAATGAATCTTAGTGCCAGCCTCCTGATACGCCCAGGCATATTTCTAGCAGCTTGGTTATTCTTTGCTTTTTGCTATGGTGTTTGGAGAGAATGAGCATTCCCGCACCTTCCCTCATAGAGGATAAAAATGCAGAGATTTTCCTCTTTCTTTGCATTTTTTTTTCCTCTTCCATGATTTCCTGAGTCATTTCACAGAAATGAGAGTTAAGAGCATGGCTTTTTAGTGATTTCAGTAACTGTCAGAGGTCTTGAATCTGCTTAGCCAGAGCAGTGATGTGGCTGTGGATTTTGTCTCTATGCTGATCTCAAATGAGGTACAAAGGGCATTGATAAGACCAGGTCAAGCAGGCAGAGCCCAAGACTCCTGCAGAGCAGGCAAAGCTAGCTGTGGTACCCACAGCCTACTCTGGCCTGTGCAAATATTTTTTCTGGGCAGGCGCACTTAACAAACAGAACTCTGAGCCCACTGAAGGTGAGCCTAGCAGCTGGAATTTCACGTTTAAACACTACTCTGTATTGACTAGCCCGCTGGAATCACTGTGGTATTTGCTGAGACCATCTTTAGAAAGGACACGCAGAACTGTTCGTGATGGTGAGTTCCGGCCCTGTCATCCAGTTACCCTGGCTGGCCCCAGTTTATCTCTGCTTTAAACTACTCCTAACTCTCCTATACCCTGTGATTTTCCAGGGTCTCATGATTCTGTTTGGAATGTGATGCTAGATGCGTGTCCTTATTTGAGCCAAATATTTTCCCTTAAGTAATGTCATCAAACTGTTAGGAAAAGCTGAGGATAAAACTGAGTATTTTTTAATATAAAAATACAGATAGGGGCTAGAGGAGGTCTCTTATTTCAGTTGTCTGGTCTCTCTTCCCTCTTATGATAAAACGTGACTTATGAAGCTCACATGAGTCATTGGCTGAGGCAAGCTGGCCTGGTGCTGGCATTGACAATGTATATAATACCTGCCCAAGACAGTGTGAGAGAACAGACCAAGGGAGATGGATGTGTTAACACCTGGAAAGTGGGATAATTAAAAGCAAAATGTTTTTTAAGATGGAGATTATGGTAATAGTTTTTTTCTTTAATGCTGGTTAGTTTCTTAATATGCATAATAAAGGTTGTGTTGATAGCCTCCTTTTTAATGCACATTAATGTGTATTGTTTCATTGAGTTAAATTAACCAATTTAATGCCTTATATTTCCTTATTGTACTATGAACTTCCTTCCTCGAATTGGATTTGTTATTTATTGGATTTAATTATATTGTGTATTTTAGCTTTTAATAAAACTTAAATATTAATTTATTGAAGGCTAATTTCACACTGAAAGTCATAAATAAAACAAAACAATTTTTCTTATAGTAATGGTCTTTGACAAGGCTGTTTTTGTTGTTGTCTTGTTTTTAGTCAAGTAGTTTTGAATTTCGTGACTATTAAAATGCTAATGCTAATTACAAATACCAGACCCTGGGTTTTGGAGTGTTGCTTGTGTGGCTAAGCAGAACTCTAGAGTTGATCCCCACCCTGGAGAGGCTGTGGAAGAATCCTCCCTGCTCAGGGCTATTGTACTAACTCCAGCCTTAACCTGTAGCCAGCTTTACCTTCCAAGCATTCTTTCTCCAAGGCTTGTCCATCTTAATGGGTTAAGCATCAGATTTCAAGCAGGCGATTAGGGCTGGAGCTAAGCTGGCACTGGTGAGTACCAGCCTCCTTGGGCGTAGGAAGGAGAGAAAGGGACTCCTCCCGGGGTAAGGCAAAGAAAGCCTGAGCTGCAGATTCTACTGTGGTGACTTTAAGAGCCCAGCGAGCCGGCTCAGAGCAGCAGGGCTCTTGCCACCAGGGTTTGGAAATTCCACACTTTAGGACTTTCTCCCATGGTGAGTATTGCCGTTTATTATGATTTGCATTTGTTTGTGCTTCCTCACTGGCTCCAGTGGGCTAGGGAAATCCACCCACAAACAGTTCACCTTTCCTGGAGAATTTCAGTCCATTCATTCCTTTGGACAGTCTCTGAGGGGTTTTTATGAGCTGAGTGGAAAGTGACCGACATAAGCTCCAGGTCTTTGTTTTGGGATTCTTTCCTGTAAAAAGTTACTTGGTTTGATCTGGCAGGAAGAATATAAGCATAGTTCTTAGATTCATGAAAGCAATAAATTCTTGCTCTTTTCTGGAAAAATGTATTAAAATTGCCTTCAATAGACTTCACTAATAAAAAAATTTATTGCAGTCTGGAAATCAGATGTTATAGGATTAATTCAAACTGCTGTAGATAGTCAGAGAAGCAATTTGGTATTAAAAGTCACAAGTACTGTGTTCACTTGAGTTCTTTTTCTGTGACTTCATGCAATTGAAGAAGGTTTTTCTCTCCAAGTGATCTTTTGTATTTTGAATATGCTTTCCGGGGCTGGAGGAATGTCTCAGTGTGTAAAATGCCTACTACACGAATGTAGGGACTTGAGTTCAAACATTCTCATGCCAAACAAAGTAGGATTTTTTTTTTTCCTTTCTTAGCTTCTCTGTGAAATGTATTCTGATCTGTTCATTAGCTCATTCATTTTTATATTTGTTAGGCAAAATATACTGATGTTTAAAAAACAAATTTGGGTTCAGCTTTGGGGCTATACAGTTTATTAGAAAGATTAAAATCAGAAATTTAAGAATATGTGGCCCATTTGTGTCTAAGCACTGGTGATCTCAGCAGGGAGTTCTGTTCAGACAAGTGGTTGCCTCACTGAAACATAATTATGCTTCTATTTTGAGGATTTTTAAAAATACAATGGTCAGATTCCTCAAGCACGCAGTTCTTAGAACCGAAAACAACTAGAATTCAGACTAAGTAAGTATTCAGTCCTTTCTCCTTAATGGATAGAAAGTAGAGCTATAGACAGGAAAACTTTACCAAGGGACTAGCTGTTAGCTTTGTGAGATTTAACTTAGATGGAAAATTAAAATTCTGAAGTCCCAACTCTGCCTTAGTTTATGCAAGCCAGATGTGAAGGATTCAGTGACAGTTCCTTTACCTGCATCTAGGGTGGAGACTTCGTTACATCTTCATCATATAAACCTTTATTTAAGGAGCCTTGGACGCAAATAAGCATTCAGAGGAGCAATTTGCTATTAAAAGTCACAAGTACTGTGTTCACTTGATGTTTTTGTTGTTTGTTTTTCTGTGATTTCATGTAATTGAAGAAGGTTTTTCTCTACAAGTGATCTTTTGTTTTGAATATACTTTCTGGGGCTGGAGAAATGTCTCAGTGCATAAAGTAGCTGCTGCACAAACATGAGGCCTTGGGTTCAGATCCTAGCACCCACATAAAAGCCCGGTGTGGTTGCAGAACCTGTAACTCTAGCATTGGTAGAGCAGAGGCAGGGAGATCTCTGAAGGGTGCTGGCCAGCCAGTGTAGCCAATGAGGGAGAGACCCTGTGTATAAAGACATAGTAGAGTCAGGCATGGTGGCGTGCCCTTAATCCTGGCACTCAGGAGGCAGAGGCAGGTAGAGCTGTATGAATTCAAAGACAGCCTGGTCTGCATAGTGAGTTCCAGAACAGCCAGGTCTATACAGTGAGACCGTGCATGTGCGCATGCACACACATACACACTTCCCATCCCTGCCCTCTCCTGTATGAGATGCTCACTAGTCCAAGGCATGTTGTTTCTTTACCACAGATGTTTGTTAAGAGTTTCCTGAAAAAAAAAAGAGGAGTCAAATGCTTTAAGGTAGAAACTTGTGGGTGGGAAGTGGGGTTCCGGGTATTTCCAGTGCTTCACAAGCCTAGTGTTTGATATCTTTGTAACACTACTGATGCATCAGCTACCTACAGCCTCTGATCTCAATCAGCCTCCTCCTCTAAGTCTGGAGACCCACCAAAGTACAGCTGATTCTCTGTACTTCAGTATTTTTGATGGGCTGGGGTGCTGTATTCCAACAAGGGGACACACATCAAGGAAACTTGGGGGCCACAGCCTGCTCCTCTGCTTTCCTCCAACTGAAGACAAAGGCAGGTTTATCTTTCCATGCCCTGGCAGAGGATACTGAAGTACCTACTGGGTTTATGTCCCACTTACCCTCGATGGTGCCCAGCCCACAAGTGGTGAATCAGTCTGATGATACCCTGGCATTTACAACACTCCAGGGTGGAGATCTGGAAGTCTGTAGGCCAGTCAGGGAGGAGGCATGGTTTGCCTGTGAAACGATTCCAATAATGTAGCTTACAGGAAAAAAATTGCAAAACAAGAAGCCCTGTGCCACCAGATTTTTCCACTAATACCAGGTTTTGTGTAGCCTCCAAATCTGCCCCAGGGGCAGTGTGAGGAAGGTGGCAGTGTGTACAGTCACCTCTCTGTTTATCTCAAAGGGGCCACAGTGAGCCCATGTTTCTCCTCTCAGAGTTAGAAAAGCAGCTGAAGCTATTTGTCCTCTGAAGCCAATGGTAGGACTTTTTCCAGGCACCAGAAAATAGCAGCTGGAACCCACAGTGCCTCAGAGTACTGATCTGAAATAAAGAATCCTGAAGTAAACATCTAGGTTAAAGGGATTTCAAGGCTGGGGGCTTTTCCTCTGTAGGAATAGTCTTTGGTATTCCCAGGACAGCGTGAAACTGAGAAAGGAAACCTTGCCACCAGTGGTGAATGTAATTGAAATGTTGTTTAGCAAAGTGACAAGAAGCTGCAGAAATATTTGAATTCAGAAAGCTTGTACATTCCGCGGCTCACTTTAAAATACCCGATCAGAGATACATTTGGCACAAGCACGCTTATTCCTTATTTTAGGTGACAAACTGGACCCTGGAAAAGTATTTCTCACCAGATTTTGGTTTTGCTTGGTTTGGGATGATTGGCAAGATCCCTGGGTTTTCTCTGATACCTTTTCCCCACTGACTTAAGAACTGTTTTCTTAACTCTGAGCCTTTGTACGGGCCAATTTTGACATAAACTATTGCCTGCTTCTGTGACCATCAGTCCTCGTCCCTGAGGAAACCACAGTGGGTTCAGTGGGGCTTGAGGTAGAGAGAGGCCAGACAACTGTGTAGGAGGGAGGGGTGTCTGCTCCAGCCTGGTGCTGTTCTCCAGCCTGTGGCTTTGCTTGAAGCACTAGCCTTTCCTGCATCTGTGAATGCAGGCCCTTCATAGCCTTCAAACGCCATGACCCTGATCTCCTAGCGAAGTTCACCGATGGATGCTGTGGAATGAATTCATCTTTCCTTTTTAAAATCATTTCTCAACATCTCTTGATTTTTTTAATTATGTTTTGATTATGTATGTCTGTGGATATATGGATGTGAATGTAGGTGTCCTTGGGGTCCAGAAAAGGGTGTTGGATGCTCTCCTGCTAGAGTTCCACGCATATGTGAGATGCCTAATATGGGAGCTAGTAACCAAATTCCAATCCTCTGGAAGAGCTGCAAAGGCTCTTGACCACGTCAGCTCTTCATCTTTGCTTTTCTTAGTTCTTCGAGTGTCTTGTATTTCTATCAAATGATTGCCTCACCTGCTTCCAATGATCGGTGCCCTTCATTGTGCGCCTCACCCACCTACGACAACAGGTAGGGGACATGCAGTAGTCTCTGTAGACTTGTCCTTTCTGGCTTTGTGGATCAGCAGACTCCCTGTTCAGCCTCACACAGATCCCCTGCATTGTACTAGCTAACACTGGACACGTGCTTCAGAGCAAAAAGCAGAATTGTGGGACTGAAATGGGCCCGGCCACTTGCCCTCATTCCAGCCCTTAGCTGTTGTCACCAGCCTGTTCTCCGGAGTCACCTGCTCTGCTGGCTCAGTGACATAGGGGGGGGGGGACACTCTGGGTGCAGAGAGAGGGCCAGAGGGCTGTGAGAGTATGAGTGGCTGGCTGTCCTCCGAAGGCTTTTCAGAGGCTGTTTGGAAACTTCTTTGCAGATGCCATGGTCTCTTTCTTTGTTCCTTTTACTGCTTGTTGACAACCCAGAGGGAGGAGGCAGAGGACCTACTGACCCAAAGTTGGTCAAGGTTATTTCACCTTGTTTGGAAGACTCTTTGGAACTGTGTGTGAGACCTGAGCGGGGACTCTAGAAGTGTGGTCTGCCCTACTTCTGCTGCACTGTTTTCATGGGATAGCTTAAGCTCCGCACATCTTAAGATGTGAGGAAATGAAAAGGTCCCTATTGGTGCACATCCACAGCCTGTAAGGTAGTTCTTGTGAATGTTTAAGGTTTTATTTCCCATATTTATTTCTGTGCCCCATAGGTGATTTTACCATTTTAAAATGTTGGTTTCAGCCAGGCCTGGTGGTACAGGCTGTAATTCCAGACACTGGAAGAAGCTGGGACTGGAGGATTGCAAAGTGAAGGCCTGTCTAGGCTACCAATTGAGTTTAAGGCCATCCTGGACAACTTAGGAGACCATGTGTCAAAGTAAAATGTAAACAGAGGGCTGGGGCTGGGGTCTGGGTTGAGTGCTTGCTGGTAAGGGCCTAGAATTCAGTCCCTAGTGCTGCCAAAAGTAAAAAAATAAACTACAACTAAAATGTTGATTTTAGATCTTGGGTAAACAGACCCACATTTCTTTCTTTAATCTGATGAGGATAATGATGGGGGCGGGGCTTGATGACAGCAGAGAGCAGAACTTGTGGAACCCAGTGGGACTGCAGCTCAGGCCCCCGCTCAGGGAGAAGCAATAAACAAAACTGGCTCCTCTTCCTTGTCTTTTCAGATAGGACAGTGAGATAGTGTCCACACCCCTTTGCTGCCAGGACACACCCTTCTCCCGTTGCATGCTGGGTGGCCTCTCCTGGGAAAGTCTTCCCTTACATTAGGTCTCATGAACAGGTCTTGCTAATCCAGGCATATAAAGAGCCCTCTTCCAACACCCAGGGTGGAGCAAGGTCTACACCCCACATTAGGAACGAGGGTGCAGAGCCTCGATGACTGGCCCTCTGATCCTCTGCAAGTCCTGCCATCCTCGTGGTTGGTTAGAGGTGAGTTGAGGAGCATCAGTGCCATAGGAAGGAAGTGAGCCCACTGTTTTCCTCTGTACAGTTCTCTAGATACCCAGAGATGCACACCCACACCCCTCTGAGGAGAAATGTACTGAGTTCTTCTAGCCTGTCCTTTAAAGGTGAACACCAATCACTGAAGAGGACACAGGAAAATAGCCCTAAGATGTGAGGGTATCATTTTTTTGGCTGTTGACCTTGTCCTTATTTGTTTGTTAATAAAACATCTTGTTAGCTAAACAGCTAAATTTAAATGGAAAAGAAGGCCAAACTAAAATGCAATTAATTAAATTTTTTAAATTTTCAGTTATGTATTTTTTTCCCTTCAACAGGTTTATAAGATGAAAATCACTATCAGATTTTTAAAAGGAGGCCTTGAGGGTGTAGGTCAGTAGGTAGAGTGCTTGCCTGGCATGCACAAAGCCCAGCAGCACCAGGCACTGTGCCTATAAACAAGATCAGAAGTTCAAGGTCATCTTTAGCTACATAGTTCAAGGACAGCCTGAGCTTCATGGAACTAGAGGGGTCGAGAAAGATAAGGAAAGTGATAGGAATAGGAATAAGGTTGGAACAGAGGGATGGTATCAAGATGCATGATAGGAGAGTTCTGGTTCTCCAACCCATTGTTTAATTTGAAAACATTGCCAGGCTATTTTAAATTGCTTCATTTTATATAAAGGTACCAATTGCTTTAGCTTCTTTGGGGACAAAAAAAATAATTAGGAGTTAGGACAACACCGAATATGGACACCCCAATGGGCACACCAGAAACAAGTTCTCTCTGGAACCCCCAATTTCCTTCACACCCCTTTTCTTTCAGGTACATGACTCTTTAAGTACTTGAACTGACTGAGGGGTGAGTGTGTGGTGTGTGTGTGTGTGTGTGTGTGTGTGTGTGTGTGTGTGTGTGTGCGTGCTTCAGCTGTTTAAGGGGTGTGCTGCTAATCCACCTCTAATTCAGAAGCCAAAAAAGAACTTTGCATGCCTTTTCCTCCTGGCTGCAGGACAGAATCACTGGGGGAGTTTTGAAAATGCTGATGCCCAAGTTAGGCCAGGCCCCAGGAGGTCTGATTCATGGTGGGTGTGGAGGTCAGCATCTAACAACAGCTCAGAGTGGCTTAGTGTCCAGGGGCTGAGAACTTTTGGGAGGTTCCAAGCTTGGCACCAGCTCCTTGAATGACAGAGCAAAAGTCGGTTACTGGCACCTCTTTGTGCCCAGAGTCCTGCCTGGATGTGAAATGAGGGCATGGGCTGAGCTGTTGGCATGTCCACAGATACCTTGAAAGGAAATACATACTCGAGTTTTGTTCCCTGAGAAGGGCTGGAGTTGAACTTGCCCTGTACACCAAGGACCTTGGACATAGCCCTGTCTATGATGGAGAGGACAGAGATCTCTGTGATTTTTATACAGAGAGGAAATAAGGAGTATGCTCAGATGGGTGCATGGGCAAACTACTCTGAGTGCCATGGTGGGAGATGCCTCAGAGGGCACTGGAAGATGGTGAAATAAAGTGTTTCTGTGGCTGTAATAAAATACCATGACCAAAAGCAACTTGGAGAAAAAAGGATTTATTTTCCTTATACTTCCAGGTAATAAATAGTTTATCACTGAGCGAAGTCAGAACAGGAACTTAAGCAGGGCAGGAACCGGGAGGCAGGAGGTGATGCAGAGGACATGGAGGGGTGCTGTTTACTGGCTTGCTCCTGTGGCTGCTTAACCTACTTTCTTATAGAACCCAGGGCCACTAGCCTAGGAATGGCCCCTCCCACAGTGGGCTGGACTCTCCTCATCAATCACCAAAGAAGAAAATGCCATACAAGCTTGCCTACAGTCTGATCTTATGGAGGCATTTTCTCAATTGAGGTTTCTTCCTGTCCTGAGCTGCTTGTTCATGTCAAGTTGACATAAAAACTAGCCATGACAGAAGGGAGGGTTGTGTTTATTTTCAGTGCTAGGGGTTGAACCTAGAGCCTTGAGCATTCTAGGCAAGACCTCCACCACTGGGCTACATTCACAGCCCCCAGAGCTGATGGGGTTTTGGTTTTGGTTTTGGTTTTGGTTTTGGTTTTGGTTTTGGTTTGTTTTTAGATGGCCCTTGGAGATAAGAAAAGTTTTTCCAGAAAAAAATAAGCTGTGACCCTTACTCAGAGAACAAATAGTAAATGCAAGTCCCTAAAATATCACTACCAAAACAGTATTGACAAGTCAAACTTTAGTAGTGTTTTTACAGCATTGAGACACTACATCCAGATGCTTTCCTTCAATTTAATTCTTAAGATCAAGGATCTTTTTGGTTTCCAGAGGGGGCATTAATATTTAATTTCCTGGCTCTGTTAGATCAGAATTTTTTTCTGGAATTTAAAGAAAATTTCTCTACAGAAATTTGCCTGGATTTAAATCTTCTCCATGCTTCCAAGATGCCAGCTTCCTTTCCCAGACCCTTATGCCTCCATAAAAGCTGCAGGGTGGAGTATGTCTGGCTGGGCCATACAACATAGTGTCAAGGTGCACCACAGCAGCCCGCTGTCCAAAGCCAGTGCCCTTCTCCTTTGCAGCCACTTTTTCTGGCTACTCCCACCTGTCAGAGAAGCGGCCTCCGAGAATCCTCACCTCCCTCAACCCTTTGCCTTCTGTATGTGCTTGACATAAGATGTGGAGAAGGTTGCACCTGCTTTGTGGGCCTGGTGGGAAGATGAATGAGGTCATCTGTGGAGAAAGCACTTGGATTGGTGCTTCAGCTCTGGGTGACTAATGTCAGAGCAGCAGAGAGTGGGCGGTGGGGAAAGGTGGGAAGCATTGTGGGCAGGCTGTTGGAAAAATGACGACAATTCATGTGTTCCTGATGGAGGGCGAAGCTGGGAGGGCTCTGAAAAATGCATAAGCAAGAAGGGACATGGGGTGGGCACAGGTAACAGGCATCCCAAGGTGTCCACCATGGGATCCACATGAGCACTCAGCTATTTTCTTCACCCGTGATGAGGGGCAGACTGCCAGGGGACAGTCTTGCTGTGGCAGAGCGGAAGGGATTGCAGAGCTCTGAACCCCTGCCCACTGTAAAGTCAGGCCTGTGCCACCACAGCAGCCTGCTGTCCAAAGCCAGTGCCCTTCTTTGCAGCCACTTTTCCTGGCTACTCCCACCTGTCAGAGAAGCAGCCTCCGAGAATCCTCACCTCCCTCAGCCCTTTGCCTTCTTACTTCCTGTCTGAAGAAGGTGAAGAAAAATCGTCCTTTCATTCTGTCTGTGTGGGAACCTTTGTGACTGATGGTTTCCAGGCAAGTGGAACACATATTCTCAGGAGTGTCCCTTCCCGACCTGTGTCATTCTCTGACAAAAGACTAGACATTTATTTGCATACAATAACTGTTGTCCTGCCAGAATTCATGTAGATGCACACAGGTGACTGCACAGCATCAGATACAGGCCACAGAGGCCAAATAATTAGCACCCACTGCCTTATACGCTAAATCATATTCTTACTGGAGCACAACGTTTATCTATAAAAATGTAGCCAAATGCTTTTATAGGATCAATAAACATTATATTTTGATGCTTTCCCTAGTTTAATTATTTTATTGTATGTATATAAGTGCTTTTCTAGCATGTATGTGCACCCATGTGTGTGAAATACCCAAGGAGGCCAGAAGAGGGCGTTGGATCTCGTAGGAACTAGAGTTACAGACAGTTGTGAGCCACAGTGTTGGTGCTGGGAATCAAACCAAAGAGTAAAGCCAATGCTCTTAACCATTGACCTACCTCCTCAGCCCCTTAGGTAATTCTTAATAACAGCCTTTGTGATACTAATACTTAGCTTTGACTCAAATAATGCAACTATAGTACAGAATTTTATTTTTAATAACCAATTTTTTTGTTGAAAGCAAATGCTAAAGCATTTAGGGCAATGGGCATCTTTTAAAAAAGGATGGGTGACTAACTTCATATTTAATGTATGTCACTTTGTTGTTGTTGCTCTTAAAAAAATCCAAAACTGGGAGTGGGGGTGGAGTGAACTGAAGAGCTTCCGCTGAATTCTGTCTCTTACCTAGTGGAGTGTCACTGAGTAAAGTAACTTGGAATTACTGGGGCTTGATGTTTCAAGTCTGTGACACTGAAGCCTTGCCCTCATTGTATTTCTCTTTAAACCAGTTGGTTAATTTGGTTTTTTTTTAAAAAAAAAAGGCCAAGTAAGTGTCATGTCATGGCTTTGGTTGTAAAAGGTTTAGCTTCTCACAGAAAAAATAAATACCGGGAGATAAACAGACACAAAGTCCACAGTGTGGTCACAGTCACGGCTAGAAGGAGAGTGGATGGAAAGGCAAATGCCTGGGGGTGGGGGTAGGGGGTGGACAGGCATGGGGGTTTGAGATGAGCAGAGAAATAGGACAGGGCCTGTAGGTTCTAAACCTCACCTTCTCCTTACAGCTGCCCCAATCATGGGTGAGCTCTGTGGTCCTGTTTGGAACCGGCTTCTCTTGTTGGTGCTCCCATGGAATTCAGCGAGTCTTCCCCAGGCTCACAGTGACCCTATATGCTTTGCTTGAGATGGGTGGCAATGACTGTCCTCCCCCCTTCCCCCCACTCCTCCTTTCCTTGCAGTGATGAACTTAAATCATCTCAGGGACACAAATTTACTTATTTTTAAAATCAGAAGCAAAAGCATAATCATTGATGCCATGGAATCAAACAGAATGTACATGTCCCAGAATTCTCAGCCTTTGAAATTCACATCATCGAAGCTGTGTGTTGAGAGTGCACAGTGCATGGAGTGGGGGTGCGGGGGCTGTGGTTTACAAACAGTGTTTTTAGCATTCAGATTCCAAGTTGCATTAAATAAGAATTGTTAAGCCTGAAGTTAACCTGTAAGCCCCACCTACCCCAAAACCAGGTAACTTCCTGGGATTCTGGGAATTATAATTCTCGAAAAATAACAAGGAAGCCTCATGGAAAACTGGTGGTTTAGGGGTTTTGTCAATAAAGCCCACCTGTGTGTCTCAAGGACACACACAGCTGCAAAGTTTCCAGGTGGGGGCTCCTGACCAAATTCCATCTTGGTCAATATTTAACATTCTAATAAAAGTTTGCTTGAATTCAGCCAAAATGGTGGAACTATTTTTCTCCAGTGAGTTTCAGGATTAACAGAATATCTTCAGAGAGTCTCCAGCCCAGCTTGAGGCAGGCATTAGACCAAATCACTTCCTTCCCAAGCCAGCTGCTGCCCCATAACTCAGATTATAACAAGGAACCTTTCTCCTCTGGCTAGAGAGCTGGGGAAGAGAGAAGAGGAACGGAACCTTGGCTGCCTTTCTCTCTTCCTGGAGTTAAGAAACTCCATTTCTAGTACAGCGTTGCAGAGAGAGAAGGTGACTTGTTGAAGAGGTTGGAGGAGGGGGTCCATCTTGACCTGTTTTTCAGGTAAGATCCGTGCTGCACAGTTTCACTGATTGGTGATTTTGCTCTCTCACATAGCTCCTGTCATGGAATTAGACGCTGTGGCTGTTAGCTGGTCAGGAAATTCCAAAATGGGTATAAATAAACGCTCTGCCATGGCCCCTGGGCTCTGTGCCTGGGAGTGTGCAGAGTCTCTTTAATGCAGAGAAGTTTGCTGAGACTTCCTGCCTTGCTAAAAAGGACGGCTTTTGTGTCCCTGGATGGCTAAGTAGCAATGCCCCAAAAAGACAGGGGAACGTGACATGTGGGTGGGGGCTGCTGGGTCACAAAGTGGAGCTCTGTGTGTTATGAAAAATATTTGCCTTTATTACAGACTGGAAAGAATAACTCGGCACTTGCCTCTGGGTTCAGTGAAAACTTTCCCTTCAGCCAATAGCTTTGGCACAAAGATGTCATTGTAGCACTAGCAGTTAATTTCACACAGATGGTAAAGCTTGAGTTTCTGGGTTCATAATTTACTTAAGTCCCAGGATTTCCCTTATTCTGTAGTTAATCAATCCCTCTTCGGACATTTGTTCCCTCGTGTTTTTCTTTTCTTTTAAAGGATTTATTTATTTCTGTGTTGGAGTGTTTTAACTGTGTGTATGTGCGCCACGTGCATGGCCTAGTGTGCGCAGAGGCCAAAAGACAACACCAATATTCTTAACTGATGAGCACCTCCCCAGGACACACTTCTGTTTTCTCTGGGGAGTTAGTCACCAGGGACATATTAAATCTGGTTCTGGTTTCCTATGTCAGCTCTGTAAGCGCTGGGGTTCCTGCCAGAGTCCTCCCACCCACCCCCATCTCTATCAGTCTCAGCCTGGGTACCATGTCCACTTTTCACAGAACTGTTCCTGTCTCCTGGCCTGTTTCCTAGTTATACTTAGGGTTGTACAGAATTCTTACTGTGTTTTGAAGGGGGATAGGGTTTTGCAATGTGGTCCTTGCTGGCCTAAAATTAAATATATAGATCAGGTGGGCTTTGAACTCTCAGAGATTTGTCTGGCCCTGCCTCTGAGGACTTGGATTAAAGAAAGGTGCATGTTGCATGAATCCTAATTGATCTTATAATAAAAACCTGGAGCCAGATATTGGGGAAAAGCTGAAAAATCAGAGAGATGGAGGAATAGGCCACAGTCATTTCTCACCACTACTCAATCCTGTCTCCATGGATCCTCAGACCAAAGAGTGGGAGCCAAGGGAAGCACAAGGAGTGACCTCCTGCCTTATCACTTCCTTATCTCTTTCTCTGCCCAGCCATATATCACTTCTTGTCTCAACCTTCCTAGTGCTGAAATTAAAGGCATGTGCCATCACTGCCTGGCTCTGTTTGGCCTTTAACTCACAAGACATCCAGACAGATCTCTGTCTCTACCAACCAAGTGCTAAGATTGACAGCATGTGCCCACTTCAATGACTACCTCTGTGGCTCACTCTGTCCTCAGATCTTCAGGCAATCTTTATTTGATACACAATATATCACCATAGGTGTGCTCTGTCATACACGGCTTAAATTGTTTCTTGTGTGGTTTGGTTTTTGGTTTTGGTTTTCTTTTTATTATGGCTATGGGTATTTTGCATGTGTATATCTGTTACTATGTGTGTACCTGATGCCTGAGGAGGTCAGAAGAAAGCATAGTACTTCCTGGAACTGAAATCACAGATGCCGGTGAGCTGCAAGATGGTGCTGGGAACCCAACGAGGATCCTCTCCAAGAGCAGTCAGCACTCTCAGCCATAGATCCATCTCTCTAGCCCAGGCATGGAATTTCTAAATGAAGGTTGAGAAGTGACTCTCCTCTCTGTGAGAGATGAAGCCGGGCTAATTCAGTACCAATTCTCTAACTAGACGGTGAACATTAGATAGAGAGCAAGCAGGATGGGTCTGGCAGCTGAGATGCCTGTAGATTATTGATAAAGAATTGATGATGCATCATCTGTTGGTGATGCTGAACAATAGCTAAAAGGATGTTTGTGCCAGCCATGTGATACCTGCCTCCTCATGCACCTCCCCAGCCCAGCATACCCTTTAATAAGACATATGCTATTCTGTTCCCAGGAACAGTGGCTGACCCTTTCCACTTTCTTTCTCCTTCCTGCAATTGCCTGGCCTCCAACCTCTTAAGTCATGTGCAGGGTGTAACCTAGGACACTCACTGCTGATGGCTTGCTATATTTGGGGTGGTGGATGGCCCAGGTTTGTTGGCCAGGAGGTAACTGGAAAGGTACCTGTTCACAGGCCCTGCTGGAGCTCACCTGGTCTGGCAGCTACTGCAATTAATTTTTGCTTTCACTCAGTCGATAGCATGACCAATAGGGAAGTTTTGTGTCAAGTGTAGTCAGCAGCAGCTGCAGAAATCATGGAATGCTAGTACACCCATTTTACATGTTAAATTATCACTGCGTGTTTTTGTTTTTGTTTTGGGGTCTTTTTTTTGTCATGGGTTTATTGCTTGGCCACAAATAAAGAATCATTTTTAGTGCATGCTCTTGTTCAACAAAATGAAAACTGTACCTTTCTGCTGCTTAGGAAGGCCCTGCTGGAATGACCACCATGGAAATATACTGGGTGGTTCTCAGGTACCCTCTGTGCAGTGTTCAGGTGTCCTCTGTTCTGGGGATCTCCCCAGAGACTGCGGAGTCGCTCTCATTACAGCCATTGTACACCCCTGGGAGAAGAATAGATGTCACTTGGCCTGATACGCTTTGAAAAGTGAGGATGTTTGCCCACTTTTGTTTCACTTCCTTCTGTGTGTTCCTGGTGCTGGTCCAGGCCTCCCTTCTCCCTGCCCAGCACCCATCCTTTGCCCCAGCATATACATGTGCTCATGCCTACCCTGCTTCAGGGCTCATTAACTAGACTGTTGACAGATTCCCTTGAATTTGAACAAGTATCACACATCACCTTAGACCCCAACTTCATGGGACCCTGATAGAATTTGAGGCAGAGTTCAGCATCATTTCTGGGTTATCGGGCTATTAGTGGTCCATTAATTGTAGCACAGACACCACCCCCCAGCATCCCTGCCCATCCTCACAGCAGTGATACAGGTGCCTATTTTTCTAATTATACAGTTGGAGGATAATCTAACTTGCCAGTAACTAGCAAGTAGAATGGGCAGTCTGCCCCAGCTTACCTACTTTTTAATATATGATCTCCTTCCCCACCATACTTATTCATCAATAAATGCACAGATGTGCTGGTTTGGTGTCAACATACACTAAGGATGGTCTCTGCTAAGCGCCAGGCTAGCTAGGCACCGAAGCATTAAAACATATATTCTGCTCAGTGCCCTGCTTCCTAAAACGTTTACAGGTGAGGATAGGGATGAGCCATGTACCTGTTAACCATGACATGGGACACATCAAATACTACATAGGCCCTAGGAGCATGGTGGGACCAAGGTCTGCCCAGAACAGAGTAACTAAGGTGGTATGTGAACTTTGAGGAAGATAAGCCATGTGGCTTAAGCTCCAAAGCACAGCACAGTGGTACTGACAGTTGGTAGAGTCTGGAGAAGTGTGTGCTAGATGGGGAGAGATGCCACAGATAGGGATGGATATTGCTTGGTATGCTGAGGCAAAGTGGATAGTCATGGCAAGTGCCGGACTGAGACTAAACTGGGGAAAACTCAATACCTCAGAAAGGAACTCTGGGTAACATTTTTGTAATGAGACATATCTGTCTACAGAATTGAGTGAGATGCTGTGTATTTCCAAAAATGCCCCCAAAGAAAGGGAACGTCCTCCAATAAATAGCACCAGAGAACAGACTGACTGCTGAGTCTGCAAAGCAAAACATTTACCCACCGAATGACCTCAGAGCTGTTTTGGGGGTTGGCTTGCCTTACTCCCTGAATGCTCCAGTCTGCCTAGATCTTACTTCAGGTGACACTGCATTAGGGTAGAGTCTGCCTAACTTGGCTCTATAATGACTGACCAGCTGCATTCATGCACCTTTAAAGTGGAAAGGAGGGCTGGAGAGACGGCTCAGAGGTTAAGAGCACTGGCTGTTCTTCCAGAGGTCCTGAGTTCGATTCCCAGCACCCACACGGTGGCTCACAACCATCTGTAATGGAATCTGGTGCCCTCTTATGGCATGCAGACAGATCACTTATACATAATTGATCAATCAATCAAAATTAAAATAAAGTGGAGAGGAAGGTCAGAGGGATGAAGGGAGAGGAGGAGGAAGGGATTGAAATTTATCTTTTCATTAATCCAGTGACTGTCTAGACTCTGGCCATATCTCACTTGACAAAAGTGGCTTCTCTCATCTCAGGGCATCACAGGGGCATGATGCCAGCTTTGGTCACTGTTGGCCCCCTCGCTGTAATCATCATTTTTCCCTTCGTGACAATCTGTTTTGTCGTGAGGTTTTCTGAGACCACAGCTATATTCTCATCTTTGGTAGGAAATGTTCCATCCAGCAGCCTCCGCAGCCAATCCTGTCTCCAACAGCCTCTGCCGTGATGGTTGCTGGATGGTAATCTTCTGTTCCCATAATCCTAACTGCAGTCATCAGCTGGCACTCTTCTCTAACATTATGGACTCACTGATACCTATCAGTTGGTTATTATCATTAATTATATTATTTTGATGCTCAAATTATCCAAGTGGCCAATGGGATTCCGGAAGAGTCTCTGAGTCAAGTAGACCACTTGCACTGGTTTGAAATGGTTAATGTGTTGGAAGTTGAAAACACTAACTGACAGGCAGTAGGGCTGGCTATTACTCTAATTAATGCAGTGTCACCGGAAGGAAGATCTTGGCAGACCCAAGCATTCAGGCATAAGGCAAGCCAACCCCAAACCGAGCTTTGAGGTCATCTGGTGGGTAAATATTTTTAACTTGGGGGAGGAGATCATAGTTTAAGTCTCTCCAGGCCCCCTTCTCATTGTTGAGTTCCCCCCCAAGAGAACTGGTCAGGTAGGGTTGGAGAAATTAAAGTTAAGGAATGAATGGTTAAAGGTACAGAAACTTCTGCCGGCTGCCAGGTGAGCCTTGTAGCTGATGCTTTGAATCCTTGCTGCTCCCTTCCCAGGGTATGGAATAAGTCAGCATTCCTCCCCTACACTATATCAGAATGCAGATTCTCTAAATGTCCCCCGCCTGCTTCCTGGCGTTACTCACACCACCTCTGTCCCTCACAGATTAGATTTATTGTTCTTCAATGACCTCAGAAGAGGAAACCCCTCCCGCACCATCTTTCTCCACAGTGAGTCATTGGCTTAAAGAAAAATATTTTCCTTTTTAGTAGCAGAATGGGGCAGCAGATAGAGCCTGGCACAGCTTTGGTTCTGGTGTCTGGTCTTTAGCTCAGCCCACAGGGGCTGACATTTGTCAGGACTTCTCAGTTTCCTCCTAAAGATAGGGTGCAGAGGTGGAGAGATGGGCATCGGGACACAAGTCCTGACTGCCCAAACACAGAGTGTAGGTTTGGATAGTTTAATGTCATGCCACGCTCATTATCTCTCTTGTTAAGCAGACAATACTCCCATGTGAGATTAGAAGAAAATTTGCATGAGCAATCCTTGGAAGCCTACCAGAAGACAGAGAAGGGAATTTTAATATATAATCCTTTGACTACTCTGAGAAATCTTATTAAAATGTCAATGGACCATTTCATTATCTTGTTTAAAACACCCAGTAGCTTCAAGATGCATTTCAGGATCCAAAACTGGTCTTTCCTATCTGCCCTCCTCTGCTGGCATGTTTCTCATCCCCTCCCCCACGTACCTAACAGGCTGCCCAGTAGACCTATCAAGTGTGCTCCCAAAGGTCACTCCTTACCCCTGCCCCCCCCCCATGTGAGGTCCCTATTTCACCTCCACAGTATTTGCTAAGGCAGTATAAGCATGTATCTGTTTCCTATAGTTAAAGTTCTACCTGGGCAGGCTCGCTCCATGGCTTGCTGAGGCAGTTGCTAATCTGTACAAACCAGCATCTGTCTCCTGTGGTTTGTAAATTCTACCTGGGTAGGCTCACTCCATGGCTGTTCTGGTAGCACTAAGCAGCTTGCCTCATTTTGGGTTTTCATAAACATTTACTCTGTGATAAACTGAATCTATCATCCTCCTAATTAGGATGAGCGAGGAAGTATTCCCAGTAGGAAAACTGGGAACGTGGTGGAACTGGCATAGAAAGAAAGGCTTGTGTAGGGATCGTGTGCAGGTTAACAACTCTGACACAGCTTATAAACACAGAGATGAGATCTAAAGATTTAAAGAAAGAAGCAAAAGCTCTCTGGCTGCCACTTACACAAAGCAAACTGAAAAGTTGCTGTTTGCTACCTAGTGTCAGTGGGTCTGGTACATAAAGCTTTTGAAATACCCTTTCACTTTTTTGTTTTATGTGCATGAGTGTTTGGACAGCTATTTAGAATAGCTGTAGGAAAGTTTTGGCAAGATTAAGATAGGCAGTCTGCACTCGGAGGGGAAAGAAATGCAGCTTTCTTCCAAAGGAGCCTGGCACCCTTTTGAGTGCCTGAATAAATGAATGAGTTTTAGCGGGGAGGAAAAGAGCCAGCTTGAAAGCAGCTAAACTCTGTCCAGCACTGGAGCAGCTAGAGGTGGATCTTGAGTCTGAGGCTAGCCTGGGATGCAACACAAAGCCAAGGGACTGTTCCATAAATGCGAGAAAGGGCCTCACCTGCCACACGTTCCTTTTTTGCAGGATGCAGAATACTTCTGTTACTGACATCTCTCTTGTGGTTTCCTATATCGTAAGTGGTGTTTCTCGTGTAGATTTAGTATTGGGAGGAAAGGTACTCTGACATGAAAGCTTAATGCCCAGTGTCTTCTGAACGCTTCCTGCTAGACCTGTTCTGAAGGGCACGGTCCAGCTCTCCTTCCTGCTTTCTCTATAGCACTGTCCATTCTGGAGGAGCTGTCTTGCTAGCTCAGCCAGCCTTCAAATGCTGAAGAACTCACTTCATGAGCCTTGCCTCCTCCCTCCAGTTCATCCTCGTGGCTTTTTCTCCTGCCTCCAGGCCACAGCTGCTGCGAGGTTCTCTGTGATACACCCACATCGGCTGCTTTCACTTGGTCATTTGTAGATTCGCAAATCTGTGGTGATGCCATGCTTCTGATACAGCTCCTAAGCTAGCATTGTTAGATGAGCTGTATAGGTATAATACCCTTAACAAACATAGAGATATATGTACAGTAACAAAATTAATATCAATATATTGATATACAAAATTTGTATACAATATACAAAAAATCCAATGTAAAATATTTAAAGTTAGTAATTGCTTTTTAAAAATAAATTCAATAATCTACCCTTATATCCTATCATATCTGTATTCCTGTGCTTCCTATAAGAGAAGACAATGTGTTCGTGGGAATTAACTCTTTAGCCTCAGCAGTTGGTGAGAATGTCTGATGAGTAAAATCATGGTAATGGTGTGTGAGGTTGTGACACACGGGAGTAATTATTTTTCACATCGTCCTCAGTAATTGGGCTTAGAGCATGCAGCAGGACAAAGGAATCACTGTGTCCTGATGAATAGAGTAATAATATCAGAGCTTGTTCATTTAAAAGTCCTGGGCATGTTATTTTGGAAATGTCTAGTGCTTTTTACTAGTAATAAAGAATAGCTCATTATGGTAGAAATCTAGAAAAAGGATGAGTGTTTCTTACTCCAAAGTGGCATTTTCTCAGAAAGACAAATACTACATATTTCTTGTCTTACACAGAATTTAAATGTAGAAAGAAAAAGACATGAAAGTAAAACAGGAATTCTTTAGAAAAGGGAGCGTGAGGAAGAGACAGGAGGGGTGAGGCCGTGGGGAGTGACCGAAATACATACCTGTGTGTGAGAATGTCAACGCAAAGGCCATAGTTCTACACAATGACTACACACTGATTGAAAAGACAGTGAATCTATAATACCACCACTCACAGGCAGAGGCAGGAGAATCACTAAGCTGGAGGTCTACAGAGCAAGCTCCACGTCCTAGGGCTTCACAGCAAGACTCTTTAAAAAGATCGCCCTATCCCTCCCTCGCACACAGTGTGACAGTCTCATTGAGAAACAGAGGGTTAAGAGGCCACAGCCCAGATGTTGCTGTTTACAGATGTTTGCTCTGCTGAGGGGCTGAGAGACTGTCTTGGAAGAGGGGGCAGACTCTTCCTCTAGGGGGCAGATTCAGTACCTCTAGGCTCCACCCATCAGTAGGAGCACTTTTCCCGGCCTTGTGGCCTTGCCAGTCGTCCCCATGGAGAAAAAAACTGAGCTGAGAATGCTGCTGGCCGGTCATACTCCCACACTGGTTAACTGCTGTCTAAGCAGCTACTTCTAGGTAAAATAGGCAGTTTTAGGTCTTCCCAAATCAAATATTATTTTGAAAGTGAAATTAGTTTGTTTAGAAAGTTGAAACTTTCTGGTCTGAGATGGAATAATTGTTTTAAACATATCTATATCTCAAATTCACTGGTGAATGGAAAAGAACCAAAAGAAAATGCTTCACTGTTCTTGAAGCCTCAGTTGGGCCTTTTTCATGGAGTCTTGGAGTTTTTTACAGGAGGTAAATACACACTGAAGAAAAACCTTATCATAGACTATAGATTTTGATTTCCCTCTGAATTCATGGGAATCTGTCCTGGACTGGGGAGTGTTCTCGGATGGTGGCTGTCACGTTAGTTTGTGGTTACTCCTAATTGCAGACCATACAGATTGGGTAGAGAGAGGAGGTGAAAGGTCTTTTGACTTTGATTTTCAGGTGTGATGCCCGCTGGTCCTAGAAGCTGTGCAGCCCACTGTTAGCAAGGCACCTAGTTACCCAGGCACGCTGGTGCAAAGGCTGGCCAGGTCCCTCTGGGTCTTAACTTCTGCTTTGCATCTCATCTCATATCTCTCTCTCTCTCTCTCTCTCTCTCTCTCTCTCTCTCTCTCTCTCTCTCTCTCTCTCTGTGTGTGTGTGTGTGTGTGTGTGTACTGGACCATGAGCCATATAAGAGTGGAGACCTTGTTTCTTTCATTTACATTATGTCTCTAACTCCTACAGCAGAAAGTGTTACATAGTGAAGGTGAATGGGTGATAGATTTTAATAAGCCTTTAGTCTCAATATTGACTATAAGTTGTACATAAGAATACCTATCTTTTTTGCTCTAAACTTCCCAGGGGCTATTAAGACCTATCATTGCTATCACATATAATAGCACATACTTTTAACCCAGCACTTGGGAGGCAAATATCTGTGAGTTCAAAACCAGCCATATAATGAATTCCAGGTCAGCTAGAGAGATACACAATAAGACTGTCTTTCAAAAGAAAAAGCCCCCAACCTATTTTAACTGGTTCGCTGAATTTAAACTCTCTTTGCCTAGCTCAGTCCAGTCTTTACATAGTTATCAAGGACATTTTTGATGATGCCTTTTAACTTTTATCCCCTGGCTGGTGGCTGAATACTACAGGGAACAGAGAGCCCTGCTCTTGGTCCCAGAACCAGGGCCCTTGCTGGACCCATCCCATCTCCCTGCCCTGACGCTGCTCTCATGGACACAGTCCTGCCCCCTTTCTCTTTTTGTTATTATCATCACTTATCTAGTCTCCAAAACTCAGCTCTTGGGCATCCCATTCTTTTTTGTCATGTATTGTGGGCTGGCCTGTCGATAGCATATCTTTGTGTATGCAACAATGCCTGTGTTGGCATTCATATCCCCAGGTAGCCTACATCTCATTTTATTTCTTATAAATCTTTCCTCCTACTCTTTCAACAGAATAGGATCATTTTTCTACACCCAGTAAGTTTTCAATAAAAGTTATATAATGAAGACAGAGAGGTGCTAGGGGTAGTTTGACTTCAAAACTGCATTCCCAAACATTTAGAAAATTCTCGTAAACACCTGGGCAGCCCTCCAGTTCCTGGAAGGTCAGAAACTGTTGTTTGCAGAATCTCACATAGTTAGTGGAGTTTTAGCCATGTGAAGGTGGACATATTTCTGCTAGTCTAAAAAGGGTTTTGAGACAGCTCAAAAGTCTCTTTATAACTCAGCTACGGATATTTTTTTTTTCTAAAAAGTCATTGTTTTTGAACTTCCTTATTCTTGAATTTACCAAGTTTTAAATCAAAGCTTTAAGCTTTATTGTTGTAATACTGCCTCAGTATAGTTACTTAGCATTTTCTTCCTTTTAAGGTATCGGTAGCCTGCAGTTAGAGGGCAGGGTAGGGTGAGAAAGGACATAAGACAGAATCTGCTGCATCTCAGAATTCAGGGTCACTCTAAGTAAAGTTTATTTCTCTTACAAGTACAGAGATGTAGGCTCTCCAAGAGCTCTAATACTAGCCATGATCCACAAAGCTACTTGAGACCCAGATTCTGATAGGTTTCCTGTAGCCTGATAATCGGTTTCTCTACCGACACACTAAGCCAGATAAAGCCAAATTATAAAGGGAAAGACCAGTTTTGGGGGGCAAAGCAACTCCCAGATGACCCTCCAGCACCCAGAGATGGCAGTGGAGAAAGGGGCGGGAGAGAAATCACATGACCAGTCTAAAGGAGAATGGATGGTGATGCCACAGGCTGGGCTTGTACCCAAGTATGGTATGCTTTTAGGTGGGGGTCTTGAGCAGCTAGCAGCCAAACTGGACTCTTGGCAGTTTTCTGAAAAAGTGGGATTTGGAGAGGGAGGAATGGCCAGATCAAGCAGGGGTAAGCTGGAGATCCCTGCCAAACAGATTCCTTCTAGCACATGGTTCCCCTATCCCCAGGTGAAAACTTAAGGTCCAGGCTAGCAGCTACTGATCTTAGCATCCTATCTGCCCTGGAGGAAGGTATGAGGAAAAAATTAGAAAGATTATTCCTAGGCCTCTTGGGGAAGGTTTCAGTGTGAAGAGGGGTTGTTTCATGAACTGTCTGCTTATGACTACACTAACAGTAAAAGGAAATTGGGGAAAATACTGGTTTTATATTTATTCATCTAAAAATAAGTTAATTCTACTGTGGAAGAGGGATATTACCTGTCTTCTATTGCCACATTCATACATTTGAACTTGCCTAGATTTTACTGCAGTACATTCCTATAGGAACAGTGACTTCTGTGGTAGTTTTCTTTTTTTTAATATCCATAAAAATTTGTAAAGCAGGGTTGGAGACATGGCTTAGTGGTTAAGAGCACTGACTGTTCTTCCGGAGGACCTGAGTTCGATTTCCAGCATCCACATGGTAGCTAACAACTGTCCATAATTCCAAGATCTGACACCCTTACACAGTTATACATGCAGGCAAAACACGAATGCACATAAAATAAAAATAAATATTAAAAAAATGTAAAGCACAAAATATATATCATCCCTAATTCCATACCCTGAAAATAATGATTAAAGTTTTCATATTGCTCTGTCTCCATGTATTTCTGCAGGCCAGAAGAGGGTGCCATGCTCATTACACATGGCTGTGAACCACCATGTAGTTGCTGGGAATTGAACTCAGGACCTCTGAAAAAATAGCCAGGGCTTTTAACCTGTGAGCCATCTCTCCAGCCCATTAAGAGGTTTTTAATGTCTACTTTGTTTCTAACATTTTGTTAATTGGTATAATTTTTTTGAAAATTCAATCTATTGCTCTGAGGATGTTTATAGTATGAGGATGGGGCAAGTTAAGACAAACTTTTGTACAGAAAAATTGAGAAGTATGGGTCGTGGGTATGTCAGTAGGTGCTGTGTAACCACACACAAAAAATCAGGAGGTTAAAAAAAAATAGTGAGATTGTGTCCTGGGTAGGGCGGCTACACCTCTTTACCAAATACTTGAGAGGTAGAGGCAGGTGGGTCTCTGATTGAAGGCTAACCTGGTCTACATAGCTAGTTCTAAAGTCACCAGGGGTATCTCATGAAACTCTGTGAGTAAGTTAATTAAATAAAATATATTGAAGTGAGACTGGACATTTCAATGTAATAAAATACTTGGCACCCAGGATAACTGTGCAGATGACTCTTTGAGAATGTTTGTTTGGGGGTGTTTCTCTATCTGGTTTGTTTCCTTTGATTGCTAGAGAAGAAAATAGAGCTCCAGGGTCCTTTCAGTATCGGGGATTCAGTGGTGTGCTTGGGAAAGAAGTCTGCCTTAGTTAAATTCAAACTGCCCCTGATTTCCAGGGAAGTCCATACTTGGGGATAATTCACAATGACCCAGACCTTTGCTTATCTCTACTCACTGAGCTTGGGAAACAGTTAAATCCAGGCCAGTTAAGCTTTGCTGAAAAGTGTGCTGAGTGGGGAGGGATGTGAAACCTGACACTGAATTCGCCCACTTGTCCCACTGGAAATGCTGCCGCGGGAAAAACCTAGAAGTCATGCCAGCCGCCACCGCCTCAGACATGATTGACTTTTCTTTGTAAAGTCTCTGATATTCTCGCTAGCATGCCTTGCTTGGTTTGAGGCGGATAAAGGGCCTGTTTCATTCATTTTCTTTAAGATTCATGGACAGGGCTCGGCTGTTGGAGGAGAACTGTTGCTTACCTGTCAGGAGGCGCTCCTAGAAGTGCCCTTCAGTGCTGGGAACAGTGGCCAATTGTGGCCCTGCCCTTCCTCAGGTGACCCGGGCTGAGTTTGCTGGGCAGAACACAGACTCTTTGATGAAGTGTCTGGCCCCAGGGGCAGACTGAGCCCTCGGTGGAGAAACTCACATTGCCGGCTTTATTTGGGCTCCTGGCAGAGCTGCCCCCAAAGAGCCCAGGTTTTCCGAAGAAGGCGGCTTCCTGTTTTTATTAAGACACCAGGGGGATGGATGCCTGACTGCTGAGTGTGCTGGCGGCGGCAGCCCTCATTGGTGCAGGCTGGGCCTATGGTGTCCCTGCGGGCCTGGGAGGTGTGTGCACCAGTTGACAGGCGTTCCCATAAGTGGAGAGGAGCGGAATCCGGGCCTGGGGTGCTGCGGCCGGAGACTATCCTGCTGTGTGCCTGCGGTAGGTGTGCTGGGGAGGGGTGGTTCCTGGCTGGGGTGAGCCCAGGGGAGCTCGGCCGAGTGCTTAGGGGGTGAGGGTGACCTGCAGATGGCTCTGGCTCCCTCCGCTGAGCGCCCCACCCCCACCCCACCCCGCCTGGCACCGTACCATGCGCCCGGAACAAATAATGCTTCTCCCCCCTCTCCTCCCCTCCCCATCCTCTGGGTTAGTGGTATCTATCTATCCTTTTCTCCTTACTTTCTTTGGAACTTCAGACAGTTCTAGAAACAGGTCTGGCTGCATAGTTTGAGCTAGCGCACTGCCCCGTGGAGTCGGAAGCTAGGAAAGAGGAGAAGACACATTGTGTTAGCATGAGCTCAAATTTCCAGGCACTGGCGCTCTGGGTCAGCTCATGCTGGGGCACTTATTTCACAGAGAATTCCTTAACATTTGCTCCAAGCAGTTTTAATATTGCTTTGTGGTGGTGGTAGTGGTGGCAGCTGTGGCCTGTGGTAGTTTGGATTTAGGGATTATGTGTATATATGGAATGGTCGTTTGTATATAGATGGAGTGGTTGTGCCCAGGACTCAAGCACAGGCTAACCAAGTATTCTTATCTTAATAGTGTTTGAAATTGAGGCACAAAGAACATGTGCCTGTTTTTATTCCTGTCTAGCAATCTTTTTAAATTTTCCGGAGTTTCAAAAGAAGAGAAATGTGGAAACAAAGGGGGAGGGGTGTGTCATTCCAAGTGTTGAGCATCAGCTTTAATGTTGTAGACTAGGAGAACAGGCAGCGGCTTCACATCCCTGGCCCGATAGTGTAGTCCAGGCAGGGGGATCATCAGGACTGGGGCAGGGGGGCAGATGGCCCCTGTTTTCACTCCTGGCTTTCGGTCCTTGACACAGATCTTGTTAGTATGGCTGTAGAAAAACATATGACCTAATCCTACAGTTTAAACAAAACGACCTTGCTTTCAAATTTGAAGTGCATGGCTCAGATCAGCAACAAGGCCTGTGCTTTGAAAGGTTCCTGTGTTTCCTTTTTTAATGTTTGGTTTAGCCAGAAGTAGAATTTACCAAATACCACATGATCCTAAAGTTGGTGTTTAGTTTGCCCTTATTTCCATTTCTCTTTGGATCTGTTTGGGGTATTTATGACACAAAACCAGGTATTCATGAGTTAGTAAATGTTGTGTCAAAAAACAAGACATGGCAGGGTGGAGGAAACTTTCCTCATGTTAGGAGAGTTTTAAGTAGGGAGACAATGTAAGCAGTAGGTAAAAGTCTGTCCTCTGACCATGTTCTTACACCCAGGCTACCAGAGAATTCACTCCTGGTCCTGTGTCCCCAGCTGGGAAGCAGGAAGTGGTCAGGGCAAAAATGGAATCATGTGGAAATAGTCAGACGCTAGTGGCTTTTTGGCCACTGGCAAGAAAAGTGTCCCAGGCCTTCAGAAAAAGGACCACACACACACACACTCACACTCACGCATGCTGACACCCCTGGCTTCATGCATCTGCTGTGACTCTCTCTTTTTCTCCACTGACAGTGCATTTTGTGACTTAGTGGACACTTCATAAGATGAGAATCTTAATAACTACTCTCTTTTCCTCCAAAGACTTGTCCTCTAGGACAAGTGAAGTCTACATGACCATGTTGTCAGACTTTTTGTGCCAATATGAGCTTGGTTCTTGACCATTGTTTTATAATGTTATGAGCCGAATACTTGGACTGTCCTTTCATTTATTTGTGGGAGTTAATACTGTAGATTGCTCTATGCTGAGCTACATCCACTTTTTATGTTGAAATAAAATCTCTCAATTGCCGAGGTTGGCCTTGAACTTGGAATCCTCCTGCCTCCATCTCTTTACTGTGCCTTTATGATGGTCAGCGTCTCCATTCTCATCCAGAGAGTTGCAGTTTAGAAAACAGGACTGTCAATTCTTAACTCAGACTAGCTTGTGCTATACTCACAAATAATTATTCTTACCCAAATATGCAATGCATGTATAATCATGTTTTCTTCTCTCTCTTAGAAAAAGCAGATGAAGTTCTGGATGGAGATCATAACAAGGAACAGAAAGACCCATATTTTGTGGAGACTCCTTATGGTTTTCAGCTAGACTTAGATTTCGTCAAATACGTGGATGACATACAGAAGGGAAATACTATTAAGAAAGTAAACATCCAGAAGAGGCGAAAACCATCTGCGCCATGTCCAGACGCCAGGGCCACACCTGGTCATCAAGGTGTGTGGACTTCCACTGAATCCCTGTCATCCTCCAACAGTGATGACAGCAAGCAGTGTCCCAGCTTCCTCCTAGCCAGAAGCCACATTACATCAACCCCCATCCCACGGCCACCTGCCCCACTAGAGACCTCACCGACTTTTACCATCCCAGAAAATCGACAGCTGCTGCCCCCTCCCTCACCTCAACTTCCAAAGCACAACCTTCATGTCACCAAGACATTGATGGAGACCCGGAGAAGACTTGAACAGGAAAGAGTCACCATGCAGATGGCACCGGGTGAGTACCGAAGGCCCAGGCTGGCCAGCTTTGGGGGCATGGGCTCTACCAGCTCCCTTCCAAGCTTTATGGGTTCTGGTAACCACAATTCTGCCATGCACCAGCTTCAGAATGGATACCAAGGCAATGGGGATTATGGTAGCTATATCCCAGCAGCTGCTACCACTTCATCCATGGGGAGTTCCATCCGACACAGCCCATTGAGTTCAGGAATCTCCACCCCTGTGACCAATGTGAGCCCCATGCACCTGCAGCATATTCGAGAACAGATGGCCATCGCCTTGAAACGCCTGAAGGAACTTGAGGAACAGGTGAGAACCATCCCCGTGCTCCAGGTTAAGATCTCTGTGTTGCAAGAAGAGAAAAGGCAGTTGGCCTCACAGCTGAAAAATCAGAGGGCTGCATCCCAGAACGATGTGTGTGGCGTGAGGAAGCGCTCCTACAGTGCGGGCAACGCCTCCCAGCTGGAACTGCTTTCCCGCACCCGAAGAGGTGGCGGGGAATTATACATCGACTATGAGGAGGAAGAGATGGAGAGCGTGCAGCAGAGCACACAGAGGATCAAGGAGTTTCGACAGCTCACAGCTGACATGCAGGCCCTGGAGCAGAAGATTCAGGATAGCAGCTGTGAGGCCGCATCGGAGCTGAGGGAGAATGGACAGTACCCGTCTCGGGAGTGCAAGTCTGTGGCTGTGGGTAGTGATGAGAACATGAATGACATTGTCGTTTACCACCGAGACTTCAGGCCCTGCAAGGATACGGCTGTGGGGACGGTCACCGAGACAAGGAATTTTGGCATCAGTGTGACAGAAGCCATGCTTGGGGTGATTACTGAAGCCGACAAAGAGATTGAGCTGCAACAGCAAACCATAGAGGCCTTAAAGGAAAAGATTTACCGTCTGGAAGTACAGCTGAAGGAGACCACCCATGATCGGGAGATGTCTAGGCTTAAGCAAGAACTACAGGCTGCTGGATCCAGGAAAAAACTTGACAAGGCCACAATGGCCCAGCCACTTGTCCTCAGCAAGCTGGTGGAGGCACTCGTGTCAACCAGAGACCAAATGGTTGGCAGTCATGTGGACACAATGGATTCGTGTGTTGGGACCTCTGTGCAAACAAGCAGTGTAGGCATCTCCTGCCAACCTGACCGCAAGAATCAAGTCGTGGGGCCCGAACTGCCTATGAACTGGTGGGTCGTGAAGGAGAGGGTGGAAATGCAGGACCGATGCATTGGGAAGTCTCTTGAGACTTGTGACCGGAGTGTGGGTGTGGAAGTCAGCGTCTGTGAAACAGGCAGCAACACAGAGGCTTCTGGGAGCGACCTGACACTCCTTAAGACAAACTTGAACCTCAAAGACGTGCGGTCCATCGGATGTGGAGACTGTTCTGTTGATGTGATTGTCTGCTTGCCCAAGGAGTGCACCTCCCGAAGCATGAACACAGAGGCATTGGGCCAGGAGGAAGCTGCCATCATGGCGGTGCCTCATACCACAAACCAGCATACCAGTACGACTCTGGAGCAGGTGGACCAGTGCACTAACACAGAGGCAGCCACCCTTGTGGAGTCCGGCACCAACACTTTCCTCAGCACTCTAGACAAGCAGACCAGTACCCAGACTGTGGAGACGCGAACGGTGGCCATCGGAGAAGGCCGTGTCAAAGACATCAACCCCTCTACTAAGACTCGGTCTGTTGGTATTGGGACAGTGCTGTCTGGCAATTCTGGGTTTGACAAGCCATCTGTTGTGAAGACCAAAGAGTCAGGTGTTGGACAGATAAATATTCACGACAACTATCTAGTTGGTCTCAAAATGAGGACCATAGCTTGTGGGCCTCCACAGTTGACTGTGGGACTAATGGGCAGCAGGAGGAGTGTGGGTGTTGGGAATGAGGGGGATCTCTTGGAGGATCTTCCTCAGCCTCAGCTTGCACCTGGGATGGTGACTGGTTTGGATCACTACATTGAGCGTGTACAAAAGCTGCTGGCAGAGCAACAGACATTGCTGGCTGAGAACTATAGTGAGCTGGCAGAGGCTTTTGGGGAGCCTCATTCACAGATCAGCTCCCTCAACTCACAGCTCATCAGCACCCTGTCATCCATCAATTCCGTCATGAAGTCTGCAAACACAGAGGAGCTCAGAAACACTGACATTCAGAAAACCAGGCTGGGTCAAATCACAGGTAAGTGGTACTCCAGGGACCTGCGCATGAGGACGTGGGGAAACTTATGAAGAATAGAGGTTTGTGTAGCTCAAGACTTCAGCAGGAGGTCTAAAGCATGACACTAGCTTTTTTTTTTTTTTTTTCTCAATAATAGCCAAGCATGCATCATGGTGAGGCGGAACAATAATGTACCCATTTTCCAGGATAGTTAGTGACATCAGTCCATGAGGGCAGAGGGATATACATTTTCCACCACATGAATTATCGGGGACACATTCAACCCATAGAAGGAAAGACAGGGAGAATGTTTCTCTCTAGGAAGTAAAGGGTTTTTGTTTTGTTTTGTTTTGTTTTTTAACTGTTGAAACCATTCTTTGGAATTTTGGAGAAAGCTTTAGGATGGCAATGAATTAAAAGCAGGCCAAGAGCTGGGATATATAAGCAGCCTTGCTGATCCTTAGTATCTCAGCTCCACTGGCCTCTGAGGCTTTATATAAAGCTTCATGTCTGTCTTCTAGTTATATATTTGCTCATTTTATACAGAACTACTTTTAAAATGTCTATATTGTTTATATGCATAATTATCAGCAAATGACCAATTAAAAATTCCAGAGTAAAATGTTCTCAGTTAACATTTCATGAGAGGGTAGACACTTTATCGACTTATTAAGATGGTAAATAGCCTTTGAGTTACCCCTTCATCTCAGCACAGGCTCTGAGGATACTTTACAGAGTTAAACCTGGGCCCCTCCCTCTGGGGTCACCAGGGCACAAGCAATAAACAAGAGAGCTGTGTTAGGTCAGAAAGTAGCAAGTACTAAGGAGACTTTGCTTCCAGTTACAGGAACAGGGGGTGAAGTATCTTGAGTGGAAGATATGCTTTTGAGATAAGGGACCCATAGCAAGAACTAACAGTGAGTCTTTTCCCTTTGCTGGTGTTGGTAGGCACATACACTTTCTTCTTTTCCATTCATTGAGATTCCTACTCACCTGTTTTTAAGTTAAAGGTAGTCACTGAGCAACCACCCTAGGATATTTTGTGATGTAGCATCTCCCCAAGAGACTCACTAAAATGACTTCCCTGGAACGAGGTGCTCTAAGTCTGACAGTGCACAGTTCCCTACTCATCCTGGGCATGACCCTGGGCTATCATTCCCTGATACAGTAGTTCTCATGAACCAGCCTTACCTAGGGAGAAGGGTGCTCAGCAAGTGAATTCTTCTGTGAAAATGTGAGATGTTAGTAAGACACCCATAGAAGTCTCAGTGTGCCCCTTTGTATCTAGAAAGGACAGCCATGAAAATAGACTAACATATACCCTTTTTATATCTTCCTGGGTTTAGGCTTTCAGACCTGAATGATTATTGGTTTTTAGTATTTGTGCTGTAGGACAGTGTTTATTGTGAAAGAAAAATGCACATGACAACTGATATTTATGTGGGTTTGTCTTTTAGAACTCTAATTTATATATATAACAAATATATTCTAGTTTTATATTATATATAACTAATAAATATACAGAGGAGTCATTTTAGAATAAACAGAATTAGATTGACATGTGGGCTAAAGTGAAGTCTTACATGTCTGCCTCCTCATCCTTTAAAAAAAAATCATGATCTCAGATGTCGATGTCAAAATAAACTTCTTTACTCCCTCAGACACAGATGGCAGGGGGATTATGAAGACATATTCTCCCCAGCATTTCTTCCTCCTCCCAAAACTGGGATTACTATTTCACATTCTTGTCAGGAATATTCCATGTTATCACTGAAGTAATTTGTGTGGCCTCCTGAGAATGGAGATTGGGAAGTTTTATTTGACTGGGGCTCAGTGTGTTTTGGGCTGTGTCCAGTCATGCTGACATTCCACACATCAGTGTGTAGATCTGACCCTGCAGATAACACCTAATTAATCTGCTAATACACACTAGATCTGTGACAGCTGGAAACAAAAGAAAAATTAGTCACAGTGGCAACCACTATCAGGGCACACAGGATCAACCTTACAGGCTGTCCATCACTCATGGCACATATGCATTGTAACCAACATCTGATGAGAAAGGAATTGGGTCAAGAATTTACCCCGTAGAGGGTGTTTCTACATGTGGGCTGGAAATTCAGGCAGCTTGATAAGGAATTGGGTTTGACCTGTCTCAGGGTATCAGTAGTCACGGGTACAAATCTAGTTCTTTCAAGAAGTTAACCTTGGTCTCTGAAGCCAGGCAGTCCAGATGCTGTCTGTAAAGAGAAGCTGTTTTTGTGCCTTCGCAGGGTTGTGATGAAGAATCGGGGCATGTAGGAGGGAATAATACAGTAGTCTGCAGCGCAGAGCTTAAGTGCTAAACAAACTGGCTGCCTCTGGTGACTGAGTCCTTTCAGAAATGGAATTGTTCAGAAAAGTTGCTAAACAAAACTTGTGCAAATAACCTTTGATTTTTTTTGTTTTTCTTTTATTTTCCTATGTGTGAGTATTTTGCCTGATTGTATGTCAGTGCACCGTGTGAATGACTGGTTCCTGCAGAGACGGGAAGAAACCCTCAGAGCTCCTGAATATAGAGTTATAAACGGTTGTGAGCCATCGTGTAGGTGCTGGGAATCAAACCCAGGTCCTCCAAAGCAGCAAAAGTGCTCTTAACCATTGAGCCATCTCGTCAACCTCCTCCCCTTTTAATCTATAATTTTTGTATTCATAATTCTGGCTTGTGAATACTCTCTTACACACACATGCACACACATCAATTATTATACCTATCCAATTAATTTTTATTAAGATAAAGAAATATAGGTAAATGGGGAGCGAATGATAAATTGTCAGGCCATGGTCATTCAGAAATAAGTAATTAGGCTCAATACATTATTGTACCATATATACAAGTATTATACCTGTCTGTAGACTCATTTTTGTCTAGATTTAAGGGTCTAATGACTGAGTCACTTGTCTACTTGCTAATTGTTGTCATTCCCCACCCGCTCCAAGACAGGGATTCTCGGTGTAGCCCTGGGTGTCCTGGAACTCAGTCTGTAGACCAAGCTGATCTCTGACTCAGAAATCTCCCTTCTTTTGTCTCCCGACTGCTGGGATTAAAGGCGCAAGCCCACCACTGACTGACTACAAACTGTTATTTTAACCACATCATCACACTGATTTAAAATTGCATTGAGAGTATGTGATTGTAAGTCCGTTAGAAGAACATGAAACATTATGCTGTCCTTTAGCACCCCTGTGTGTGCTATGTTTGAGAGTGTGGGTTTGTGGCTTATGTTTTAGAAATATGCTTTCTTTTTCTATAAAATTTGAATTACAAATCATGCTATTCCACCATGCAGAATCATACTATCTCCCATGTATTTTCTCATCCAAGTGGCCATAAACGTTCTCTCAGGATTTGAGGGACAGCGTGTCATTGCTTTGACAGAGCAGAACTGGTGATGTCTAGTAGTAGTGTTTCTCTTCTTCAGTTAAACTGGTCACAGGATGTCAGTTTCCTCCCTCCTCCTGACAAACCCTCATTGTGCGGATCAGCCTAAGAACCCCCCAGGTCAGCCTTCCCAAGTCCAGTATTCCAGGTGTCCACCACCGTGTCTGGCTAAGAGGGAGGAAATCCCTGTTGTTACCAAAAAACTTACTTAAGAAGTAAGTTTTATTTTTTCCTTTATACCAGTGGGATTATATCGAATTAAGGAGTAGAGTTTGCTTCTTCTTTTTTTTTTTTTCTTTCTTCTTCTTGGAAAGGAGAAGAAAATTCTAGACAAATGACTCAGAACTGCAAATACCCTAAAAATATCTAACTGTCCCTGAGCTAATGTAGACAGAGCTTAACTGCCTACCACATGGCTTTTAGAAAATTCATCTTTTACATTCAAAAGAACTGCTACTTAAACAGCCTGTTTGTTTGCATTCTTGATTCTCCGGGGTTTGTTTTAAAAGTTTATGAACGGAAAGACCTTAGCTATGCAAGTTTGTAGAAGGAAATCTTGCCAAAACAAGAGTAGGTTAGAGACTGTTACAGAATTCTGTTTCTAGTGAGCAGTGTTTCTCCTGCTACACCACTATCTATTTTTCTTTTTGTATTCCTTTTTATAAAATGCTACAGGGGCATCAAAATAAGCCAGGCCAGGAGGTCCTAGAGCCTTGCAGTGTTTCAATGGCCTGGGAGGTAGGGGACTGTATGGCCTCAGAGTCTAGAGATCTGGCTTGTTCTCATCCCAGGGAATTTGTGTTTGTTTTGGCAGGGTCTGAGTTCTTTGTGTGGATCAAATGAGAAGACTCATATCTCCCCCACCCCATTCCCTCCCAGCAGAATTTTTCTGCAGAAGTAGCTGTGTGAAAGGCTAGCCATCCATTTCAGCTGAGGGCATTCCTCTGAACATATTTAAACATGTATTATCTGATACCACCTATTACCTACCCCCATCACCAAATAAACACTCCAGTTTTAGGGGCATGTTGGAATAAATGAGCTTAAAGCAGAGGGTTGTTTGTGTCCATGCTTAAGATGGACCCAGGTCCTTGCTGGAGAGGCTTTCTGCCATGGAGCTGCATGCTCAGACTGTGATCAGAGCGTCTTAATCTAGAATCAGTCCATAACTCTAAATATCTTTATGCTTGGACTTTGTTTGTTTTGTAAAATGGTGCATAATTTTATCTGATTTTCAAAAGTGTTAATAGCTAAGTGAAGTGTGGTGATTCATGTTTATAATCTTGATACTTCAGAGGCAAGAGGACCAGATGTTTGGCTATCTAAGGAGTAGTGGGCTAGCCTGGTGTATATAAGACCCTGTGTTTAAAAAAAAAAAAAAAGAAAGAAAGAAAGGAATAATTTCTTCTGGGCTTGTTATACTGGGCCCACATCTTTAATCCCAGCACTCAGGAAGCTGAGACAAGTGGATCCTGGTAGCCTGGTTTATATAGGAAGTTTCAGGCTAGCCAGAAGGAAAGAGCAAGGCTTCTTTTCTTTTTTTTAAGAGCTAGTTGAGCGGGAGAGATGGTTCTACAATCAAAAGCTAGGGCTCACAACCAAAACAGGGCTAGGAAGAGAGTTCAGTGGTTAAGAGTACTTGCCGTTCTTGCAGAGGATCCAAGTTCAATTCCCAGCATCCACATGATGGCTCACAACCATCATAACTCCAGGGCATCTAACACCCTCTCCTATCCTCTGTATCAGGAGTACATATAGTACACATGCATACATGTACACAAAATACTCACAAAATAAAAATAAGTGGGTCAGATGATGGTAACTCACACCTTTAATCCCAGAATTCAGGAGGCAGAGGCAGGCAGATCTGAGTTTGAGGCTCAGGCCAGCCTGGTCTACAGAGTGAGTTCTAGGACAGTCAAGTCTGTTACACAAGAAACCCTGTCTCTCAGTTACACCTTTTCTTAAGTGACCCCTGAAAGATTGAAATTGTAGGCCCAGGTCACTTGACCATTTGTTAATGATCTTGGGAAAAGGCATTCAGCTGTGAAGAAAAGATCTTCAAAGGACTTAACTCTGCTCTCTCCTTTGGCAGCCCTTCAGTTGACACTTGTTTGAAAACTCTGTTCTCTTGAACTGCTGAGCTTCCTAAAGGGTTATTAGTGAGCCGCAGAAGTGTTCTGGAAGAAGATGCTGGGTGGCTTTGACACTTAGTCTGACTGAGTCCTGAAGCATGTAGCTGATGTCAAGCCAAGGGCTAGTGATTGGTAATTTCCAATAAACACAAATGGTTTGCATTCATGATGTCCACAGAAGTGGCAAACAGTCGCTGGCACTGTGCCTTTTCTTGAGTAGAAAGTCATTCATTCTTCAGTAAAAACGTGTAGGCCCTGTACTGCTCCCATCTATTCAAGTTGATCAATAGTTGTACATTAAACATCAACTGTATACAAAAGAGTGTGGTGCTATAACCAAGAGATATATAGATGTACTGTGAATGACTAACTGGCCTTTGTCTTTGGGAAGCCAAGCAAGACACATGTGGCAGAAATGTGAATGTTCACTGGTGGACATAATGTTAGGCAAGTAAAAAGTGCTCAGGGTTCAGCTGTGGTCAAGGCCTCTAAGGTCTAGGGAGGAGAAAAGGACCTTCGCTCCTCTGGGAGGAGCCTGTACAGGGCACATTTTAACTCAGCCTTAGTTAGTGCTGCCTGTCAGCCTGGGATTTCTGGGTCAAGTCATGGGAGGGTATATAATTAAATGTAGGTGGGGTTTGCGGTGAAAAGGAATCTGATTCTTAATCCACTCTAGCGTTGTAATTTCTGAGTGAGTGCCCACTTTCAGTACATGCTTAGCAGCCGTTTGCACTGTTCTCAGGAAAATAACACAATGCTGCTGGAAATGACTGAGCTGTATCTCTGAGCTGTCACAGCTCCAGGGTTCCTCTGGTTGGAAGTAACCATTTGTGTTGCTGATTGCATGCCTCCTCCACCTGGGTGCAGAATTCCAAAAGGAAAGGTCTTGCTCCTCCATCCAAGCCACACACTTTCCCCACAAAGGGACCTGTGTAAACCAGAATCTCCCCCAAGGGCGAGTCTCTGCTGCCCATCCACTCCCAGGAGATTCAGTTACAGTTACACTTTAGGGGAACCACCTAGACATGTGGACGACTTTCATCTGAATCAGAGGTGATGGTTCTGTTCTTCTTGACACGAAAGCTAACTGGTCTTTAAAACCCAGTCAGAATGCTAAAGCTTGGGCCCTGAAGTTCTCCTGCTCAGCTGACCATACTGTTCGGAGTTGCATTTTCTAAAAGCAGCTGGAAAAATAAATAAAAATATGGATGTGCTTGCCAGAGTAGTGAGGTATCAGTGAACAAAACTTTCACAATTTATCTTAGTAAACTTTCAAAAGCCAGAGAGAAATATCACAGAAGAATTAGAGGAAAGGGGTCCTGTAAAATTCTCCTGGCACTGGTTTTCACAAAATTATTTTTCTTATTTAATGCTTTGTTTCTAATGTCCCTAACGTTGAGACTACTATAAAATAAAGTTTACATTTTGAGTTACTTATTTTTCAATGTATTTTGCCTTCGCTGTTAAGATTGGCTACGTATTAAATCCTGTGTGCATTTAAAATTAGAATTAATGCATTGAATGAGTGCTTTTCACTTTCTAGAACATTAAAGACTCACCATCTTTTAGTCATCACTAACCTGGCCAAGTCCTAAAATGCAGCTCATGTTTTATTGCTATCTGTGGCCACTTTAAATGACATAGCAACAAAAGCCATCTCACAGCTACCCATTTCTCCTTCAGTCATTTTATGCTTATGGGAGCCATTGCCACCCAGTGGGTATCTGGACCATCTGCGCTATAGAGCCAGACTTCTGGAGGTTGTTTTTCTAATCACTATTCTTGCATTTTGCTATTGTTTGCATAATGTGTAATGTTCGCTGTGGACTTCTACCGTTAGTGGTCTAGGTCTGTTAACTAAACCAGTTATTTCTAAGACTTCATTCACATCCAAGTTGATGAGTTGAGATTGCGGAGGCATGTACTCTAACTTTTCAGCAGTTAAGCTGTAGTTTTTATTTCATCCTAATTTAATAGTTCTTGATCCTGGCTGCGGAACAAAATCATGAGGAAAGGTTGAAGTACTGATTTCACACTGGGCATGGTGGCACACCTCTTTAAAACAAGCACTGTCTTAAGCCAGCTGAATCCACATAACACATTCCAGGCCAGCAAGAGCTACATTACCTAGTGAGACCCTGTCTCAAAATAATGGTGATGGTGACTCCTGAGCCCACCAGCACATAGTAGCCCTGTTCTGTATTTTTATGAATCCCATCCCTTCATATACATGATTTTCAACCATGCCCGGGGTTAAAATCATCCCATTGGACATTATTGGCCTCTCTGGTTTAGCCTGTCCATCCCCTCTCTTTCTCCATTCTTGTACACTATAGTCCTTTGTCAGAGCTTTATGCTGGGGCGTGTGTCACTCCATATGATGCTCATGTCTGTAGAAGGGCCTTGTCAATCAAGCTTAGGGAATCACATCCAGGCCCTTCAAGTCCAGCCAGTTTGAACACCACCCAGAACAGATAGATTTTCCAGCAGTACAGGACTAAAAAGGATTAGTCTGATGCCTGGAGACCTTGCCCTACCTGCTGGCCTCAGACAGCACATCTGACTTCCAGGTGAATGGCACAGACACTTACCGGTGGACAGCTGTTGTTCAGCACTTTTCTAAGCCCCCCAGAGGACATGGATCCAGATCTGGCAAGAAAGGTTCCAAGGAACCAACCTGCCCTCCCAGGGAGGGAATGCATGGGACCTAAGAATACAGGGCAGGAAGTGTTTCTACAGTCAGCACTACAGAGCAATGATAGAATGTCCTAGAAAAACAGAATTAATGCCAGGCTAGTGAACAGCTTGCTGAGAGAAGACTGCACTGTGGTCACAGCACCACATGGAACCCGTGAAAGCTGCATACAATTCTCTTGTGCAAGTGCCCCATAGCTCACATAGCTCAGCCACTTATGCAGACCATGATGTCAGCGTCTCCATGCCGTTTTAAATATAGCATAATGAAAATCCTTCTATATGTTTCTGTGCATCTTTAGAATAACATTTTTGGAAATCTAATTACTAAATCAAAGTGATTTTGAAAACAGCTGATCCATACTTAGTATAGATTATACAAAACAAATTTTCTATACTTAGTATAGAAAAAGTAGTAAATATTTGAAATTTTTAATTATCATAGCTTATTTTAGTGGCATTTTACTGATTAATCTTCTATAAAGGGATGTTTGTGTATATCGTTATATTTAGCTGGGCATACTGGCACACAGAGACAGCAGGCAGGATCTCTGTGAGTTTAAAACCAACTTAATGTCTCTATAGAAAGTTCCAGGCTTGTGAGGGCTATATAATACGATCATGTTTCAAATAAACATATACATTCACAGATTTAAATGTATTTGCTTTTTACTTTAATCTTATCAGCATCATTTCAGTGTCAGTCATACTGAGAATTTTGTGGCATATTTAATTAAAAGTACTGTTTAGTCATCAAATTTTTCTGCTTTGGCCGGTGAAAAAATGTGAAATGCTTCACATGTAGAGAAGCAATCTAGTAAACATGGTGAGAAAAAGGTTCTCAGGGAAATATTTCTAGAACTCATTCTGTGCCTATGGTATAGTGAGATAGACGGCTCCACTGAGATAGGAAAGTTGGGCGGGGGGATGTGGCCGTGTGGAGATGGAGAGAAGATTCTCCAAGCGGAAGAGCTGCCAAGAAATGAGGATCCTAACCTTTGCGCCCCTGGCTGTGCTTCCTTTCCCCACAAAGACCACAAGAATAAAGGGATAGATGGAAAGCAAGATGGTGCCGGGCCATGATGGCTCGGTGTGTCTTCTGGGCTATGAGGACTCCACTTCCCAGGCCTTCCTGGTGGAGCTATTGCTCTCAGTCCTTGCCCGGGTTTCTCAGCTAACTTCTTAATGGTGTTAGA
This sequence comes from Sigmodon hispidus, assembly GCA_004025045.1. Taxonomy (NCBI): domain Eukaryota; kingdom Metazoa; phylum Chordata; class Mammalia; order Rodentia; family Cricetidae; genus Sigmodon; species Sigmodon hispidus. The sequence continues at coordinate 90,234 of PVIH01000847.1, read as the reverse complement.
GATGGGTGGGAACATGGTTTCCCCACCAATGTGTCAGAGGAAGCCACAGTGGAAGAAAGAGATGCTTTGTGGCTCAGATGTCAGGCCTTGTCAGGTTAACATTGTGGTGACAAGGGCAATGGCTGACGATCATTGAAGGCCTTGTAGTTTGCATCTAGGTGATGTGAATACGTAGTGGGGTTTATTCAAAGGGGAACCACAAGAGGTCACTTGAGAAGAAGGTGAGTTGTGAGAATTGGGTATTTTTTTTAAATAATTTACTCTAAAAAATATTTTTATCCATATTGGTGTGTTGCTTGCATTTATGTCTGTGTCAGATCCCCTGGAATTGAAGTTGCAGACATTGTGAGCTGCCATGTGGGTGCTGGGTATTGAACCCAGGTCTTCTGAAAATGCAGCCAGTGCTTTTAACCAAGCCATCTCTCCAGCTCCGTGAGAATTGTTTTTAACAAAATGACTGTTAGGTGTGTTGAGTGGGCCTAGGACCACATACTCACTCTTTTCTTCCTGAACAGGAAATCCCTTGGAATATAAGCGTGGAGGCCTTCGGTCAGGAGGACCGTTAAAGTCCCAGCCTGAGCAAGAGACCGGAACGGCGGAAGGGAAACTTGTCCAGGGTCATGACCAGTTCCCCACTCAGGGAAATGCTCTGCCCCCAGTGAACCTAGCAGATGGCCAGATAGCCACTGGCCTCTATGGTAAGCTCCTCACAGCCTGCTGCTGGGTTCCAGACAGCTGCCAGCATTCCAGTCCATTATTTATATGTTGACCAGGAAGACAGGTTATATAATTTTTACATAAAACATGCAGAAAATGTTTTCTGCAGTCTTAGCTACAAATTATGAGCTATACAAACAGCCTCCCATTCTTTCACATATTAGTATGCACACACACACACCAATTATCTTAGCTGAAGACAAAGTATACCAATATCCCTACCTTGGTGCCTAAGTGTTCTTTAAGGGTGAAGTGAGACACAACGTCATTTTATAAACATTACAGCCTGGTACAAATGTCCCTTATCACCAGTCTGTTATGTCTGGGCACACTGATAGATTTTTCTTTTCCTTATTTAAAAGAACATTATTAATAGAATGCTGAATTATTTTCTCTGTTTGCACACACTTTCCCAGTGGGTTTCATGCAAGTTTCTCACACAAGCACACTAAGATCTACATTCACAAACATGGGGAAAGAATGCCCACTCATTTAACTGGTGTGGTTGCCATCTCTTTGAATCACTTCCTTTTACAGTATGTCCAAATAATGAGAGTACACTGAAGTCCATCATGAAGAAAAGGGATGGAAACAAAGACCTGAATGGCGCCAAAAAGAACCTTCAGTTCATTGGGATTAATGGCGGGTAAGGCGAGTTGGCGGTGTCTGAATGCGAAGTCACCTGGCTCCTTTACCTCCTCCTTACCTAAGATGCTACCACATCTCCGTGATAGGAGATTCCCTCCTCAGGAAGGTGCACCCGGGCTTCTCTTCTTCTCTCCTCTTGCTGTCTTTAAGGATTTGTCCCCAAGGGTCCCCACTGAAGCTGGGAAAATGACATCTCTTCACCTCTGACCTGGAAAAAAAAAGCTTCAGCAAAACCCAGCAGGGTTGTTGCTCTTCTTTGGATGGTTGTGCTTGTACCCATCAGAATACAGGAGGGAACAGGAAGAGGCAGGCAGCATTGGTCCAGGGCTCAGGGACAGTCATCCACTTCTTCAGAATGGATTGCTTTAGACTTAGCTCTCTGCGTTCATGAGCAGAAGTGTAGGGCATTTCCACTGGAGTGTAGTAACCTGGCCCTAGCCCGAGTTCTTTGCTTTCTAAATAGAATACCTAGTAGTTATTAGCCCAGGTGGTTGGGCCTGTTTGTCCTCCTACAGTAGGATCAAAGCAATTAGTGTATTTCTCAATAAGAGAGCAACCATACAGCATTGGGTATTTATAGTGAGGTGGCTATCAAGAGAGGCTTAACATGATGGTGCATGTTTTACAAATCTCCAGCTTTATTGAATGATGTGGCCCAGAGGATTTCTAAGGGCATGCAAGACAGGAACTATTGGTTACTTAAATCATCCGATCCACTTGACAGTGGGAGAGTGAAGGAGCAAAAACAAGAAGGAAGGATGGAGGAGAAAGTGACTGCAGATCAGATATGGTTTTTTATAAAGTCGCTCTCCTCTCCATTTATTCTGAGCTAGCAGCATCATGTGTCATGGCTTTTTTTTTTTTCTTTATCAATCCAAGTGGAATATGATACCAGTCGTCAACCAGGAGATCTCTCTTTGAAGTCAGAACCCATTGTAAACCTACCAGGCCTTCAAATATAGATCTTCTTTTGAATTCCTAAGTGTGGGCTCTGAACCACTGGATAGGTGTCTACAGGAAGGCAGGAGCTTCCCCTTCGCAGGAATGTCTGTCACTGGGTCTTCATGGGGACACCCTACATCTCCTGAAATCCCAATTGCCACCTAGGTATGAGACAACTTCAAGTGATGATTCCAGCTCAGAGGGAAGCTCTTCTTCCGAGTCAGATGACGAGTGTGATACCATTGAGTATCCTCCCGAGGAAGAGGAGGAGGAAGAGGAGGATGACGACACCCAGGGAATGGCGGAAGGGCACCATGCAGTTAATATTGAAGGTTTCAAGTCTGCCAGGGTGGAAGATGAAATGCAGGTTCCCGAATGTGAACCTGAGAAGGTGGAAATCAGAGAGAGGTGTGGTACATTCCCCTCCCCTCCCCGATTCCTCCCAATGCTTGGTGTGCTTGGGTCATAAAATTAACTGGTTCCGTTTACAGCTACATGTATTTAGTCTTCTCTGTGTCTCGGAGGCATGCACATCTGGTCAAGGGACTAGGAAATACAAGTGCAGGGTATGGTCTCTTTCACAGTCTTAGAATAACAGTGAGAGTAGCTGAGTTGATAGCCTCTTTTGTTTACTGTGCTGTCTAATTTGGCATCCACTGTCCTCTGTAGCATCCATTGTTTGAACACATCATCTTGTGTACAAAGACATATTTGACATTAATGATGGCAGCACACTATTTAAGATTTCAGATTTTATCTTGATGCGAATATCAGAATTGTTATCATAGGACCATTGTGTATGTGCAGGACAGGAGGTTAGCCTCAATCAAAAATCCTATTAGCTGGAAAGGTAATGGGTATCAGTCACATGTCTCTGTTTCGTTGCTCACTAATAAGGAACGCAATAGTAGATGTGGGACTGTCGTAAATATCAGCTGAAAGTAAAATCTCACATGCTTTGGTTGGCTAAGACATTACCTGAGAAGTAGAGTGAGTTTTTAAGTGTGGACTTACTGCTTATACAATTAGAAAAGGTAGAAACACCAGCCTGGTTTCTTATTCTATGAAGTTTAAGTTGAAACATTTCAGCAAACATTTGCTCTGTTACATTTGTCAATGGAAGCTCACTGGCTGCACAAGGTAAGTGTTCCCAGAGGGTTTCAAATGTCTTCTTAGTTTCAAACAGCTTTATTGAGATATTTTCATGTCATTGGATTTTGGGCTTTGCAGATGTGTTGAACAAACTCTTGAGTTACTAGATATGGATTCAACATAATAGAATTATAGTAATATAGATCTCTTTAGCTCTCTAAGAGTAATATACTACTAGTGTATTATATATATATAAGAAACAGTCTCACTGTGTAGTTCTGGCTAGACTGGAACTCACCATGTAGATCATGGCTGGCCTCAAACTCACAGAGATCTGATTGCCTTTGCTTTCCAAGTACAGAGATCAAAGGCGTGTGGTATCACACCTGGCCAAGACTAAGAATATTTTTAAGAAGTTACAATAAAAGAAAAAAAATTTTCCAAATGTTATTTTGTAATGCTCCAAAGGCCAAACTGATGTAGCTGGAAATTCCCCTTATGCAAAGATTTTCATCGCAGAGGCTTTGTGTAGTGATATCAATCGCCAATGTCTGAAGACATCTCCAATCATCAGGACCTGCCTAGGCTGGCTCATGGCCCTGACCTATTAAATGGTTGTGGGCTTTCAAATAAAAATTACTTTTATGTTATGGCAAAGCCTGAGTTTTCTGTATTTTTTTTCCTTCCCTTTAGGTATGAATTAAGTGAAAAGATGTTGTCTGCATGCAACTTACTGAAAAATAACATAAACGATCCTAAAGCTTTGACCAGCAAAGATATGGTAAGTCTGATGATCGGAACGATGCCAGGCCATACAGCATCACCCAGGTGTACCACAATCAGGAATGTGGTAGCCTACCCATGAGCTCTTGTGTGCATGCTTTTCCCTGAGCCATTCTTTTCTAGCATAGCTGGCAGAGCATCATACTGCCCAGCTCAGGGAACATACTGTTTCCTAAGGCCTAGCTTCCGCTCTCCTTTACCCACCCTGTACTTTTCTTGGGGTGGTGGCATCTGGGAGGCACATTCTTGGCAAAAAGAGAGAGAGAGCTAATTGCAGGCAATCTTCTGTCTCCATGTTCTGCTTCTACCCACAGAACTTTCTGATCCAGAATAGCATCCCAGAACTTTTTTTTAAAAGTAAGCGCAGTTTTTAGAAAAAACCTATCTGGGCTGAGGTCAGCATTCCTTTCTGTTAGGAAAATGCATATTGTATTCTGGTATGGAATGCAGACGGCCACTATTTTTAAACAGAAAAATAACTGCACTGTCATTTCAGAGTTGGAGAGATACAGAAGCAGGTAGTGGAGAGGCTGTGATTATCTTAATGGTCAGGAATAGCACCACACAGGGCGTGCAGGTGTTGCTGTGGCAGTGGTTAATCTGCTTTGCTGACAGCTGGATCTGCAGCTGCTTGACCTGACCAGGTCCCTGACTGGCAACTCCGTCTCCAGGGCATTGTGAAAATGTGGCTTCTTGCATTAATTTGATAATAACACAGATCTGAGTCTTTGCACATCAGCAGGTTTAGACATTTGAGGCTGAGTCATCTCAGTCAGCATCTTTTGCTCAGGTGACCTACAAGGCTCTCAGGATTTCGGAGCTATGAAAGAAGAATGAGACCTAAGGAGTTATCTAATCCTAGAAATGTAATTACAATGCTGCAGGCCTGGCACGTTACACTAAAAGTTGGCACAGGCTTGGACATGAATACACAAGCACGTGTGCCCATGAGACCACACTTGCCAAACCTAACCCAAATATTGGTGGTCCTAGGAGATGCGTCCCTCGGGCCTGCAAGAAGGCCCAGTAGGTAAAGGTTCTGCTGTCAATCTAATGACCTGAATTTGAGCCCCAGGACCCATGTTGTGGATGAAGACAATCAATAGCTGCAGGTTGTCCTCTGACTTCCACACATACTTGTGATGTGTGTGTTCTGCACACACAATAAATGATAAATGTATAAGAATATTCTAAGTTTCCATAGAGTACCAGCTACCATGTCAGACTGGTAGTACGAGAATTAGATTATTCCAGTTTGCTCTTTGAGATGAGCCCTCCACTGTAGCTCAGGTTGGCCCAGAACTGCTTGTGGACCCTAAGCTAGTCTCACTAGAGTCTCACTTCCCAGCCCAGTACTGTGGGAGCGTTGGACTTAGTCAGTCTGGGTAAGGAAGCAGTTTAGTTGTGGGTGGGCTAAGTTCTTCCTGATTCCAGTGAAAAATTCGATTGCAAGACCAGTTTAGTAAACAAACTGCTCCAGGATTTTTGTTTTGTTTTCTTTGGGAACTAAAATGCAGGATAGGAAGATCCCACAGGGTCATTGTACACAAGTAGCAGAATCCAGAATTGTGCACCTTGGGTATCTGGCTCTGAACCCCCTTGCACATTGTTGTGACTTGTGCTCACAGTGTGGACAAACCACATAGAAGAGAAGTTCACGTTCACTGTTTGATGCTGCTCTTGAGGCACTGGGTCTCACTAATGCTTGAGGGCGGATGCTGAGAGCATACACTTTGACTATAAAAGGCCTGGTTGCTTGGGCTTTCAGTAGCGCTCAGAGAGAGCTATAAATAGAACTAACAGTATCTTGGTGTTTTGGCAGAGGTTCTGCCTGAACACCCTCCAGCACGAATGGTTCCGTGTGTCCAGTCAGAAGTCTGCTGTGCCAGCCATGGTGGCTGACTACATCGCAGCATTTGAGGCCATCTCTCCAGATGTGCTCCGCTACATCATCAACATGGCTGATGGCAACGGGAACACCGCCCTCCACTACAGCGTGTCCCACTCCAACTTCCAGATCGTCAAGCTGCTTCTGGATGCAGGTACAGAGGCCGCCGGGCTCTTGCTCCTCTAGGGACACTCAGGTTGAGACTTGTCTTCAGGAAGCCGGTTGACCCATGCCTGAGTTCTTTGGCCATCCTAAAGTCTTTTCATTACTCTTCCGCATGACATGGCAAAAATATCGTTCTTGAGTCATGGATGGGAGGCTTCGAGTACACCAAGCCCGGGCAATAAAGAAACAGAATCCAGATCTATTTTGAAAGGAGGTTTTGAAGTTATTTTCATTGCACATCAGCTGTTTTCAAATGAGGTGTACCCCTGCTAATAAACATGACTCACATCTGCTCCTTGATGAATCATGCAGGCTTGGGTCACAGGCTCAGAGTCACAGCTTCTGTGTCTGTGACCATTTCATTTGTCCTTGTACATCAGCCTCTGTGTGGCCCCACAGAAGTGAGTGGTTGCTCAGGATAGCGACTAACAAAGCCGCAATAGAGTCATCACTGTTCCTGACCCACTCCTGGAGAATCTCAGAAATCGGAGGCAGAGGTTCCCGTTACTGCTGAACTATGTTAATGACAAAAACGAGAACCTGCCATCCCAGAATGCAGCCTTGGTTCACATTAGACATGAGGTGAAGGAGCCCCTTGAGAAAGAAAGTGAGTCTTCAGCAAAGTGGTTAAGTGGGACAGCCCCCAAGTCACTTACATCATCAGAACAGTATTTTTGATTACACCACTCACACAGAATTCACAGTAACCCAGTCTAGTGAGGACATAATGCTAACACTGATTTCTATGATGAAATTATTCCGTTTCCTTTATTGTCATTTGATATAATGGCCTGATATGCATAATTCCATCTTGGAGTTGTTAACAGAGAGAAGAGAATCCAAGTATGATTATCGTATGTTACCGTTCTCAGCTTCTGACTCCCCCCTTTTTTTTCTTGGTGTGGGAGTGTGTTGGTGCTAGGTTCCTCAGCCTCCTGCATGCTGGACAAGACTCTGCCTTGAGCTACCTCTCAGGGCTGCATATGCTCTATTTCAGTGCCCATCTTAGGGGTAACTGCTTCCATCTGACAATGACAAGGAGTTACAGGCTTCCTTCCCTCCAGACTATAAACTTTAGCTGGGGATACTGTTAAAATAGGGATGTGGATAATACCCAGGGATGCTGAGAACAAGATTTCAGCATTATTCATGAAATGAGTGGTTTTTCTGCCCTCAGAACTCTAGAATGGATATCTTGGCAAATTGAATTGATTATGTTGTTAGGTGGTTTTAATTAATTACTTCATTTTCTTGGTTTTTATTGCTTACTATTTTGAGTTGACTTTTGGCTGCATAAAAAGTAACTCTGGGTGCTTCAGTGTGGGAGGATTGAAGAACCCAGATCCTGAGGACTTTGGGTACATGAATGTTCACACTTTGCTACCCCCAGTCTTTGCTTTTTACACATGAATCCTCTGTATATCCCATCATGATGTTATGTAATGGAGCGGGATCCCAAGCAGTTTTCTCCTTGTCCCATCTAAATGTTTAACTTGGTGCTTGCTCATTTTAAAAGCTATTTTCTATTACTCTTCACCTTGGTGCTTCACTAAAGCCCTGGAATGCTTCTTGAGAACTAGAGAACAGAAGAGCTGTAGCCCGTGGGTCTGGTGGTCCTTGGCAGTTTCTAGCCCATGGGTCTGGTGGTCCTTGGCAGTTTCTAGCCCATGGGTCTGGTGGTCCTTGGCAGTTTCTAGCCCATGGGTCTGGTGGTCCTTGGCAGTTTCTAGCCCATGGGTCTGGTAGTCCTTGGCAGTTTCTAGCCCAGGGATCTGGTAGTCTTTAGCAGTTTCTAGCCCAGGGGTCTGGTAGCCCTTGGCAGTTTCTTAAAGGACTGATTGCATTAATATTGATCTTACACTACAAGCCCTAGAGTTAGAAGCCATGGATTGATTTTCTGGTCTTGTGTCTGCCTAGATCCCTCTCTAATGCTTACGCTCCAGAGCAAGTACACTTAGAACCTCCTCACACACTGCCAAGCTGTTCCCACCATAGTCACCAGTTACAATGGGGTACACTGTAGTAACTTATTGTCCCTTCTGCTGCTGCCAGGCCTCTGAGACAGGGCAGGAAGAAGTTTCCTTCTTAGTCATTTTCATTCCCAGAGCACTTTCCATGGGGCTCCTGTAAATACCACCCTTGCTCCAAATGGCTCTCCCTAAAGAGATTTCTTTCTTGTAGACGTCTGTAACGTCGATCACCAGAACAAGGCAGGGTACACGCCTATCATGTTGGCAGCACTGGCAGCTGTGGAGGCAGAGAAGGACATGCAGGTTGTGGAAGAACTCTTCGGCTGTGGAGACGTGAACGCCAAGGCCAGTCAGGTTGGTGTCTTGCTTACATTGCTCACCATCCCCGCCCTGGCCAGTGTCTGATGTGACCATGCTGACTGGCGGCATCCTGACAGCCACAGTCCATGCGCTGACCAGCACACCAGTGACTCGGGGGCTCAGTTCACATTGCAGATCTCCCCCTACTTTGCCTGGCCCCTTGGGCAGCTTGCAAAGAAGGACCCTCATACACCCACCGCCTACTGACTCCAACTATCTTACCATCTTGGCTTTATGCCAGAGCCAGAAGCCTAAGCCTAAATGTGTTCACAGTTTGATCTTTAACCTCTTTGGAATTTTCTAGCTTGCTGTACTGGGACATCCTCCCAATGTGCTCTTCCTTAGCTCATTGCCTTTGTGTGTCGTCAGCTCGGCCCCTCCCCCAACCCTTCTGCTCAATCTGTCCTTCTGACCCTAACCTTCGTTTCTTTCATAGGCAGGACAGACAGCCCTCATGCTGGCTGTCAGTCATGGGCGAATAGACATGGTGAAGGGCCTTCTGGCCTGTGGGGCTGATGTCAATATCCAGGATGACGAGGGCTCCACTGCCCTGATGTGTGCCAGTGAGCATGGGCATGTGGAGATCGTGAAGCTGCTGCTGGCTCAGCCCGGCTGCAATGGCCACCTGGAGGACAATGTGAGTACCACTGGGCCTCCAGCCAGGGGTGAGCGGGTGTGGGCCCCCTTTGCTGCTCCATGTGGACTGGCGTTGTCAGCCAGGCCCCTTCTTTTTATAGCCCAACTGAGCTGCATTTACCATGTATAGTCTGATGCTGCATTAGCCAAAAGCAAAACTAAATAAATGGACCTCACCCTTGAGTTCATAAAAGGAAGGAGGTGAGAACCAGTGTCCCCTAATGGAAGTAAACAGATCAGCCCTACAGAATCTCCCTCAGTGGAGACAGTGTGGAAGCAGTCTCTCAGTAGACGTTTGGGTTTTTTCTCTTGGATGAACCACTTAGCCATGCAAATGCCGAGTCACGGCTGAGCAGCAGTGGCATGTCGACATGAATATTCTGTGACACATAAGCCAGGGAGTCCACGCGCTCTCTGGCTATTCCGAGCACATTTTCCCACTTTTGTTTGATCTGTTTCCATCATCACCAAATGAATCTTGTCACTCAGCTCCCAGTCTGTCCCACTCCAGCATGAACCTTACCTGGGAACCTTCTGAGGCAAGAGGACAAGCCGGAGAGACCATGCCTTTGCAGGCAGAAAGCACAGGACTAGCACTTCCGCTATAGAACAGTCTAGGGTCACAGAGCGCAGGCCAAGCTGGTCCTGGTTTTGAATGTTTATCTCTGCAGAACACAGGTTTGTGCCAGAGCTTCCTATGTTTCAAAACACCAGAAAGTTAGAGGGATAATAGCCTCCTTTGCCATGAGTGTCAGATCCTGCTGGGCTCCCTCCAACAAGCAAAGCAGAGGAGATCTTCACTGGGTAGAAGGGCACCACCACCCCCCACCCCCAGAAACACGCAGTTCCCTCCACTTCCTTTGGGAGCTGGAGTTTACAGCTTGCCTTTCCCCCACTACAGTCTCTGTTGCATGAGTCTGGGAGTTTGTTCAATTGCTTTCTTTCTGAAAACTTGTCTCTTTGTAGTAAGAATCCATAACATTGTAGAGACTTCAGAAATCCTGGCTAACAGGCTAAGTGCCCGCTTCTTTATTCATGCACAAGTAGGGCAGTGTTCACCCACCTGACCTCCGGAAGAAAAGCTGTTCCCTGGCTTCACAGTGTGGGAAGGGAGGGGCTGATACTCAACATGGGAATCGTTTCCTGTTGCTATGGACAAAATGTCCTTCCTTCAGATCAGACAAAAATAAGCTGTACTGTGCTTCATATCCATTTCAGGCCCTGCAATTTAATAAAAACCAAACAATGAACAAAAATGTTTCTTTTTCATATGCCATGTCCCCCCACCTCTGGTATGCAATGTCCCCCACACATACCTGATATGCATGCCCCCCCACACCTGGTATTTCCACAAGATGCATGCATGCATGCAAGGTACCGAGGTGGAACATTTATATGTGAATGTGACCTCCAGCATACAGTAGAGGAGCTATAGGCTACAAGATCACAGTGCCCTTGTCACAGGTCTCAAGTGTCTGCAGCTGGCTAGAACGGTTCCCACACACCCTCGCTCTTGCCTGATCATTTGTGACTTAAGAAGAGACTGAAGTTTCTAGCCCCTCTATTCTTATTGCCCCTTCTGGCAGGTGGGACAATTTGATTAGGGTTCCTTGTGAACAGCCTTCAGTTTTTAAGGACCCTGCTGTACATGTATCTCTTGCCAGCACTGCTAGGCAAAGCTAAACTGAATCAATGATTCTCCTTGTGCTTGGCTTCTTATATACAGAGGCCAGTCTCACTTACCTCCATGTCCTCAAGACCGAACACAAGAGACCCAGAAACACTTCCTGAAGGACTGAACAGTTGTCTAAATTTGAGGGACTTCTGGATGCTTGACATTTGAGAGACTCAACCTGGCCTATTGTTTCTATTTCCTCTTCAGGATGGCAGTACTGCTCTTTCTATAGCCCTGGAGGCTGGACACAAGGACATCGCCGTTCTTCTATATGCCCACGTCAACTTTGCAAAAGCCCAATCTCCGGTCAGTATCAGATAGGATGGAACCCACAGGCTGGCAGGTCCCCTTCCCTAGGGGCTTAGTTGACTCTGAAAATGGAAGTTTTAGTGTCCATCATTTCTACCCCATGCCAGAAAAGGCTGGGCCTCAGTTTCCCTTGGGGGACAGCAGCTTTCCTGAGGAGCTAATTCTGTACATAGTGATCCAAATAGCCCAGGTTGAGCTCATGGCTACATGTCACTGTGTTCTGACACTGTTTCTAAAACTGTCAGTGGGCTGTTCACATCTCAGCATCTGCTCAGAGTGGGGGAGCTAACTGGCTCAGACAGCTGGACAGGTCCTGCTAAGCCTGACTGGCATTAGAGCCATGCCTGCGGAGGGTGGACATCTCTCTCTCATTTTTAGCTAAAGATCTCCTGGATCTAGCAAACAGGTGAGTGTCAGCTGTGATGAGCCAGTGTCCTGAAGTCTCTTAATAACTAACTTCCACTTTTTTTCCTTTTTCTGGTCTCTAGGGCACCCCTAGGCTTGGAAGAAAGACATCTCCTGGTCCCACTCACCGGGGTTCCTTTGACTGATTATGTAAACATAGCCCTCCATGTGTGTGCCACCATGAAGCTGCTAATTATTCCTGTTGAGGTGACAGATACTGAATGTATATGGACCATGCTGAGCTGACCAGCAAAGAGAAGTGTAAAGGAATAAGCCGAAGCTTGACACTTTTGCAGGGAAAGCAGAGCCGGTGGGATATGACCAAGCTAGATACAGGCCGTCTCTCTAGCCCTCTGCTCTTGTAAGGCTTGGACCCAGCTCCATGGCCGCTGGCTCCGTTATTTGCAATACTAGGAAGCAGTAGTCTGGCTTGACCAGGCCACTTCTACAATGTAAGCAAGTGATGGGTTCTCCGTGACATTGTAGGAGTTTTGAAATTTTCTACAAATACTTATACTTACTAAATGTGGAGCCATTTTGGGAAGCCTTTCCAGTATTTCATTCCAGGATGCTTTTGGTCATTTCTTGTCATTTTAAAGTAAGAAACTTGAGATGACTTTGATCGTCAGTGACTTGGCCCCCAGGCTGATAATGTCTGGCTTAAAAACAGACGTGGGCTCTCAAACCGTAGAAACTTACAACAAGAAATATTTTCAGTTGGTTTATCTAGGTGGATATATTATATGACTTTTTATATAAAAGATTTCTATATGAAATTGACACAGCATTTTCAACTTTTATATTCCACAGAGTCATAAAGGAATGTGTAATGTTACATTTTTAACAGCTGCCCAACTGTGTCTATATCTGGTGATAAAGGTCAAAATAGGTTAGAGGAGGGATTCAGATTTGCCTCTGGGGAAACGTAGTGTAGTTCTCTGTGTATTTCTATCATGTCACATTTACTTTGGTCCTGTGTATGTATTTAAAATGTTTGAAGTGCCTTAGACTCTTGCCATATTTTCAAAATAAAATTTCATTAAGCTCTTTCCCGTTCCCGGTCATCATTCACAGCTGTCCGCCTGACTCTGATGAGTTATGGCATTGGTCACAAATGCTGATGGATGGTTTGCGCTGCAGAACAAGAGCATCATGGTCTACCGGTCTCAGGCACCAAGGGGAGCATGTCTTCTGAGGGTGCTTGACTCTGTGACATAGGTTCCACATCCCCAGGTTGCATGTCACAACACTGAAATTTAAGGCCTTATTATACATGCCACTAGCCAGGCAACCTCCAGGGAATCCCCTGAGTTGATTCTTCCAGATGCATGAATGCTAGTCCGGAACTAATTTGGGAATCCAACTCCCAGTGGTTGGCTAACGGGAAGCCAGGCGGATTTTTTTTTTTTTTTTAACTTTATTTATTTATTATTTATTTGCCTTGGTGTTTGCCTGGAACTGGAACTACAGACAGTTGTTAGCTGCCATGTGGGTGCTGGGAATCGAACCCGGGTTCTCTGGAAGAGCAGACGGTGCTCTTAACCGCTGAGCCATCTCTCCAGCCCCGAGGAATTTTTCATAAAGATGTTCTGGGAATGGATTCAGGTCGGTCTGGGCCAGCTGACTTCTCTCCACAGCAGGCCTGGGGCCTATGGAACAAAAGTCTGCCCTCTTTTGTGACCTGTAAAAGTGAGCTCACAGAGACTGGGACTTTTTCCCCAAACAGATCTGTGAGCTCTGGGATTCCAACTAAATTTTGGCTCAGGAAGTTATTAAAGCCTAAATCCCATGGACCAGAAATGGGTACAATAAATTAATGTGGAGGGCTGAGGGGCCTGTGAAGTCAAGTGACCTGGGGCTTCGTCTGTCCCTTAATGACCAAAAATGCCTTTTGAGCAAAGAGCTGTTTTTGAAGAGGTTTATAATCCTGAGGATTTTGTTTTACTGAGAGGTTAAAAAAAAAAAATTAATAGTGTTAATGTGGGGGTGAGGGTGGGGGGGGTCTAATACAGTAGTGGTGTTTACCTGACATGCACAAAGCTCTGAGTTCAATCCCCAGCACTGACCACAAAAAGGGGAGAGGGGAGGAACCTTAAAAAAATACTGTAAACGAGAAAAATGAAATGAACAAACCCTTGTGCACTGATAAAAACAAGTGCTTATTTTATCTCTGAGTAAAGTCTTACACATTGTGTATCTAACCTCTGGGTAGTACACACTGGCCCAGGCCATGTTTGCTCTCATAATATTGGGCACCTTGAATGTATTTTATCTTGGGATCTCCACACATTGTATACACAAGCCTGATTATCCCCATTGGGAAAGCTGTGGTTTATGGAAACAGGACTTTGTAAAGGGACTCTGAAAAGCTTGGGCCAGGCCCCTAAGTGAGGGTGGCCTTAGGGAGGAGACAGCCAGCTTGATCTTCTGATCCAGTAAGAATAGACCAAACTTTTAGGTATCACCACTTTCCTAGACACTTCTGCCCTGGAAATTCCAGCCTAAAGCTAGAATTTTCCCTACAGCACAAGCACAGTAGGAACTTTGAGACCCTGATCAAGAAAATCACACTGACAGCATGTCCAACCACTGTTAGGACATGTGACAGCTAAATTTCTCTTTATGGGGACATAGTTTGCTTCTAGGGAAATCTGTCTGAAACACACTACTGACTCAAGTGCCCAAATATGAAAAAGAGCTGACTGAGTGCTGAGCACTGGCATGAAGTACAGGTATGAGGTGGCCAGGCAGGACCCCTGAAGCTTTCTGGATTAGTAACTTCTTCAAATGTCTCTTAAAGGTCCTTCTTTATTAGAACGTCCTCTCTTGATCTCTGCTAGTTCCTCTAACTCTGAGACCAAGTTTACCAAGGTTGACAGTCCTGTCATAGACAGTGACCCCAAGCTGCCCTCCTTATCTGGAAAAGGAGGGAAGGCCTGGATCTTCAGGCTGCCCCTCTCACCCATGCGCCTGCAGTTTGGGGGGGTTAAAATTTTAAAAAAGATTTATTTATTTATCATGTATACAGTATACAGAAGAGGGCACCAGATGTCATCATAAATGGTTGTGAGCCACCATGTTGTTGCTGGGAATTGAACTCAGGACCTCTGGAAGAACAGTCAGTCAGTGCTCTTAACCTCTGAGCCAGCCCTGGGTTTTTGGTTTTTTTTTTTTTTAATTATATGTGCATTGTTAGACTTTTTTGTTTGGTTGGTTGGTTTTTTGCCTGCATATATGCCTATGTGAAGGTGTCAGATTCCCTGGACTGGAGTTACAGACAGGTGTGAACTGCCATGTGGTTGCTAGGAGTTGAACCTTAGTCCTCTGGAAGAGCAGTCAGTGCTCCTAACCACTGAGCCATCTCTCCAGCCCCTCTAAGAGGAGTTTTAACCCTGGTTTTGTAATGCTGAAACTATTGTAGATATGCGGGAATCCTTGCAGATGGAGAGAAAACTGCTATTTTTCCCTCAAAGGAATTGAAGAACAGGTCCCCACAACCTTGTTTTACATCTCAGTGCCTCTAGAGGACTTGCTGAGAATGGCCTAAATCCCACTACAGTGTGCAAGTTTTGCATCCACAGAGCAGATAAGGATGTCCTGGAGAGCTAGTAGAAGCATATTCTGCCTCTCCCCTGGAATCTGGTGCCTTGGGTCTGCAAACATCCCAGGTACTTGTCGGTGAGAGGTTCACCCTGAGAATTCCTTACCAATGACCAGACACTCTACACAGATGTTTTTGCAAGGAAGACAGGCAAGTTGGGTGGGGCTGCATCAAAACCAGGACTCTGTATCTGTGCTGTGCCAGGAGCCCATCTGTGCTTAGTTTCTGTGTTGCTTGTCCATGAGCAAAGGCATTTATGAACCTGGGATAGTCACTTATGGTAGGCCGGTAACCATGACTACCACCATACCAGTTTTTTTCTATGCTTTGTTACCACAAGGCATATGACTGGCTGAACAGGCAGGCTGCCCTTAGTATGTTTTTCCAACTTTATCTTTTCCTTCTCCACTTCCTCGAGCTGGAGTATGTGGTTACTTGAAAAGGCCATGAACCTTTGCTTTGGCTTTGAAATAGTGATACTTTTCCATTTTCTTTTTACTAAAAGCACATTTTTTTTTAAAGCCCTGGCCCTTAGCAGGAAACAATTTTATTTTAAATTCGGCAGAAGGAAATTACTAATCATACGTTTACTCTGCTCTTATTCAGCATGGCTGTAATTTAGAAGCCAGCAGATTATAAAAATATAACCAAAGTGCATTTTGTTGGAGACAGTCACCACAAAAGGATGTGGTGAGCCCTTGGCCACCGTGCTCCAGACCTACCCAGGACCCGCTTCCTCTGGCTGCAGTCACTAGTGGTACTCACGGGGCTGAGAGTTAATAGTGAGCCCAGATGGTATCCTGGATTTGGCAGGAACGCTGTGAAGAAGTTGGAGGACTGAGTGCTGGTTTTGCATACTTGTACAGAATAGCTGGTGTAGAAGACATCCAGGTAGTGTTGGGAAATCAGCTACACCTCTGCCTCTACTGTAAATCCTTCGGTAAGAAAATGAGACGTCTGCCCCTTGCTTTCAAATCATGGGACCTGCCTACACAAAAACAAGCTAGTAGGTGTTTCTCTCCCCGTAACCCAGAAGGAACCAGTTTATGGGTCCTTGAGCCACCTAGAAGGGAAAGGCTGGCCGATAAAGAAAGAGAAAAGGTCTGATACGGGTGAGCAGGAACTGTCAGCCATTCCTAGTAGCTTAAATACCACAGAAGACCAGGTTCCAGCCGAGATGCTCACTTGTTCCTCCTGTGTTAAGAAATCTGGCTTGCTAGGAAATACTGGCTTGGCTGTATGAAAATAATCAGGGAATAAAGACAGTATCCACTGGCTAGATTGAGTCCTCAGAAGCTTTGGCAACTCAACTCATCCACCCCCAGGCCTGCCTGAAGTAGCACTTTCCAGAAAAATCCCGTCTCTGACAACGTGCCTAGTAGGATCAGGCTCTGTGTTTGGGTTTGAGAAGCCACCTGCCCCGGGACTGAGGGGTTCCAGTGTGTGGCTGGTGAATGCTAGTGAATGGATGTGTATAAAGAGTAAGGCTGTGGAAAGTCAGGAGAAAGTTGCCATTAAAGAGGAGATGCCTAGGGCAGGGGGTCTAGGAAGGAGCTCCTGAGCTTCTGCAATGGCAACCTCCCCGCTGTGGGGCAGCTGCCGTGTTTAGATCCAAAGGTCAGAAGCAAAGAGATAGCAGGCAGCTGGGAACCTGAAGCTCTTGACCCCAGCGTGTATCTGTGATGTCAGTGACAGCCCTGCTTACCAGGAGTGCTGATGGCCACTCACAATCTCTGATTCCAGCAAGCAGGGCTGTTCTCAGATTGTCTGGTGCTTTTAGTAGATGGAGCAGAATAGGGTGTACTTCCCATCCCATTCCGAAATTAGCTTTGGCCATGGGATTTGCTCTGCCAATGCAGCATTGGCGCAAGTAATGTATCAATTCCAGGTGGAAGCTTTAAGAGCCATTGTAAAGGCTGGCAGTGCTGGTGCACACCTTTAATTAATCCCAGCACTGGGGAGGCAGAGGCAGGCAGATCCCTGTGAGTTCAAGGCCAGGCTGATCTACAGAGCGATTTCCAGGACAAGCTCCAAGGCTACACAGAAAAATCTGTCTCAAAAATTTTTCCAGATTCATCTCGAAGTCAGTTCCTGGAAGTGGGTAACAAGACACTTTGTTGGTGTAGGCAGCAGGGAAGCTATCACCGAGGACTCTCAAACAACACCAAAGTTTAAGTGAGTCCCAGGAATGACCAACCAGTATCATCTAGTTGCCCAGAAAGAAGGTCCCCTACTGTGTGCAGTGCATGCCTGGGCCACTTCTGTGTCGCCTGGATTGTAAGGCAGATTGCATCTTAGACTTAAAGCTCTAGTGCACATAGAATCCTTTGGTGGGTTAATGAACCAATCCCCCAGGTTCCTGTTTACTCGGTCTAAGACAGGCCTAGGAATCAGCATTTCCACATAGTTCTCTGCTGATTCAGAGACCACAGTGTGAGCAGTACATCTTCCCTTACCTCAGCTGCAAAGGCTTGTCTGACAGGAATCCTGCAGGGCAGAGGGAACACCTCGGGGTCCATATTTGTCACCTGGGGGTGGGTGTCTCTTGTATCTTTCAGAAACTAAGCCTTAGCAGTCACAATGCTCCTGTAGAATTTGTGCTTCCCAATTGAAAGACACTTCTGAATGGAGGCCTTTTCCTATGACAAGCCTTCTTTTTCTATGGCTCAGACAATATCGCCCGTGTTTACAAACCCTGCATTCATCTACAGCTCACTTTCAGAACTTGCCCAGCGCTCATGACTTAAGTCACGGCTGTCTTGTAAGAAGAAAGAAAATGACTCCCGTTCACATAGACCCAGTCTTGCCTCACAGCCCAGAGTCTATGCATCGGCTCCCCTGATGAATGACCCCTTAGAGCCCAGTTGGTCTCCCCTGAAGTCCCAGTGAGGATCCAGTAAAACCACACAGCTGCTCTGTTAGCAGCTGCCCCTGAAACCCATCCTCTGTCCTCACTCCATCACTGGCCAGAAGCACACAATGGTCCCTACACTGCCAAGACAGAGGCCACTCTAGACATGTGTCCTAGCAGCTGAGACGTACACATCTGTGAGGGGAAAGTCACCAGAGCCCTTGGGACCAGGAGCCAACTGAAGGTGTCCCCTGTTCTGAAGGCATACAGGGCATATCACAGCTCTAGAGTCAGAGGCTTAGTTAAAATGAGGAGGCAGAAAAAAAAAAAAATCAGTGTTTGGCCGAGAAACTGGAGCCAGCGTGTTTATATTCTCCCTGTCAATAAATTAATCTCCAGGACTCTACTCTAAGAAGTACAATCACTGAGACTGATTGATAGACGGCCTTGATGACCAAAAGAACATCAATAAAGTATGCATCATTCAATCACTGTCAGGATATAAGGCCAGACCCATAATCAAATACCCAGAAGCTCAGGGTCTATCTTACAAATTCTTTTTTCCCCTCTGAGACAGGGTTTCTCTGTGTAACCCTGGCTGTTCTGGAACTCAGTCTGTCTGTAGACTAGGCTGGCCTCGATCTCAGAGATTTGCTTGTTTCTCTATCCCTCCCAAGTGCTGGGATTATAGGTGTGTGCCACCATCACCACCACCACCACCACCACCACCACCACCACCACCACCACCACTGACTGGCCACTCTTACAAACTCTTGATCATGGCCTTTATGAATTTTGCTTGTTTGTTTCAGTTATGGTGGCTTTGTCTATTCAGGTTTGAGTTTTGGTTGTGTGTGTGTGTGTGTGTGTGTGTGTGTGTGTGTGTGTGTGTGTGTGTTGAGATAGGGTCTTAATGTGTAGCCCTGGATGGGTGGCCTCTTGGTTCACACTAACTATTGCAGACTCGTGCTAACCCTCCTGTTTCAGCCCCCAAGTGCTAGGATTATAGATATGAGTGACCAGGTCCAGTTTGTAAATGTTTGTAAAATGTTACAAAATGAACTTATTTTTCTGTGTCCGAGTTCAGCTAAAGAGGACAATACAGTTGTCAGAGCACTAGATCTTGAATTAAAAAATGTGTTCTATCAAAATTTTGTCTATTCTTCTAGTCCATATTAATATTAGAAAAGCAAAGAACTTCCTTTATTCACCAATAACCTTTTTAACTATCTGCACATTCACTGCACATAGAGAAAAACTCTATCCAGATACCAGCTTGATAAATGTTAACCCATGCAATGGTCTGATCTATTAGGTAGCCAGAGTTATCTGAATTTCTACAAATTCAAGGAGTCAAGTTTGTGGGCTTTGGCTCCTGTTTGCTTGATACCTGATAAAGTCACCTCATGGTTATCTACCAAGATATTGGGCATGTCTACAGAGTTGAAAACCGATGGAAGATGCTCAGCTTGGAGCAGCACAAGAGAACAGTATATAGGAACTTGTTTTAAGAGAGGAAGTTGTTCCTAATAACCCTTTAGAAAGCCTGTCCAGTAATACATTTATCTAATTATTCTTTATCAATAAAAACTCAGGAGTTAGATATCAGGGTAAGAACATGATCAGAGAAGCAGTGAGGAAGCAACCAGTCTCTCTCTCTCTCTCTCTCTCTCTCTCTCTCTCTCTCCACTACCAGCACCACTACCAATTAAAGAAAAGGAGGCTGTAAATTTAAAAGAGAGTAGAGTTTGATGGGGAGGAAAGAGAGGAGGAAAATAATATCATTACAAGATCAAATTAAGGAGGCTCAAGGGATAGATTGCTCAGGGGTTACGAGGTGGTTTTGCCCGTGAGAAGAAACACTACCAGCTGCCGCACTAGAGTTTATTCGGGTGCAAGGGAAGAGAAGCTGGAGGAAAAAGAGGAACAACCCTCCTCTAGCATCTCCTTATAAGAGAACAGGTGGACATAGATTTACATAGCCACGTCTAGGGGCGTGTCCTCCTTACCTACCATGTCAGGTTGTTGGACTAGCACGGTTACCTAGCTGCTAAGTGCCAGGAATTCTTACAAAGAGTATTGCCTGCCCTTCCAGAGGTCCTGAGTTCAAGTCCCAGCCCCCACATGGTAGCTCACAACCATCTATAATGATATCTGGTGCCTCTCTATCCTGCAGGCTTTACTGCATGCAGAACACTGTATATTTGATAAATAAATCTTTTAAAAAATCAAATTAAGCTGGGCAGTGATGACACATGCCTTTAATCCCAGCAATTGGTAGGCAGAGGTATGCAGATCTCAGTAAGTTTGAGCCAGCCTGGTCTACAAAGCAAATTCCAGGACAGCCAAGACTGTTACACAGAGAAACCCTGTCTCAAAAAAAACAAAATTAATTAACTGATTAATAAAAATAAAAATTTTAAAAAATTATTAAGAATGTTACTAACATACTTCCACCCCAAAAAAGAAAGATCCCCAAGGTAGCCTCAAGACACCTGGCCACATTAGGGCTAGGACAGTTTTATGAAAGGGAAAAAAAGCATTTGTTGGGGGTGGGAGGGACGAAGTCTAACCTCTTGGAAAAAGAGAGGCACGGACTGAGTCAATGCTTACCATAAAACAAGACAATAAAACAACCCCCAGGAGACATTAAGCCAAGAAAAAGTTTATCCAGTTAAATCGACTAAGTAGACAATAGTTCCGAAGATAAACTGAGTCAGCACCTATGGTCCCTCTATGAGGGGGCTTGTCTAGGGGCGTGAGAAGCTGAGGGTCCCAAGGTCCCAGCCAGTTAAAGGAGCCTGCAGCACTTTACCAGACCAATTTGCTCCTCGGTGAGTCCTGACCCATCAGCTCCCCCTAGTGGCCAGCTGCAAACACACCCATGCTCTAGCATGCTAATGGAGTTTCTCACACAGGATGTAGGGTTTATAAAAACAGAAAACATCCTCAGTCTTGGGTTGCACTGCATAGAATAATAGTATCTCTTCATGAAGATTTACCTGTGTATGTGTTACAAAGTAAAGTGCAGTTTAACATGTTTGCAAAGCCAGATAGAGAGCATAGCTGTCCACAGCGGCTCCTGGCAGGGAAAAAGGGCAACATCATCTGAATGTGCCTATGTGGACTCCTTTGGGTCACAGACTTGTGGGTGAGGCATCAAAGTGGGAGAAGGGACAGTGCCTGGCCACTGAGGGGCTGAAGGGGACCATCAACCAGGCACGCAGAAGGAAGAAAGCTCAGTACAGCAGATTCCCGAGACAAAAGCAGCAAGGATTTCCAAGGATCCTCACAAGTGCCCTGGGAACAGAACACAGGCTGAGGAGTTTGTCCTGAGCCCTGTCGGCAAGAAAATGATGGGCATGAGGCACCGGAGAGGATCAGCAGTGTTTGTAGCCAGAGCTATGTAGGATTTGCGGGGTAGTGTTATTACTGCTTTTCTATTATTCCAGTACTGGGACCTGAACCCAGAGCCTCACTGACCTCTACTTTGTGTCTGCTTCCTTCTGTTTGAGATGTCTCGCTTAAGTCGAGTCATGTGACAGCTGTCATTTGTAGCTGATTTGTTTAACTTGGCCTGTTTGGAAGGTTTATTCATATTATAACTTAGTCAAAAAATTGTATGATTGTGTGGTGATATATTGTAAATTTAATAAAAATAGTCTTGAATGTCAGAGGACACAGCCATCCACAGAGCCAAGCCCTAAAGGTCAGGGAGTAGTGACCCACACCTTCAATCCCATCACTAGGGAGGCGGAGGTCCTCTTGATCTCTGCAAGTTCAAAGCCAAACAGAGCTAGGTGCTGGTGGCACACACCTGTAATCCTAGCACTAGGAAAATTGAACCTGGAATTGAAATAGCTGGGCCGGGAAAGAAATATAAGGTAGGAGAAGGCAGAAGTTCCCCCCTTTGCCAGCACACCCAGTCAGCTGGTAGAGATAGTTCAGCCTGAGGAGTTGGCTGGGTAAAAACTGGCTGTGGTTGGTTCATTCACTGAATCTCTGATATTTCAGCTTTCCCCCAATATCTGACTCTGGGCTTTATTATAATACTAAATAGAATTCTTGCAATACGCATGTGCCCATCTTGCTTATAGAACTGCTTGTAGACGAACCAAAAGCTGTTATCCCCAGCTATAGCATCGCTGTATTTTAAGTGAACGGACTGACACAGAGATACTCCCATGACTCTTTGCGAAGCCTGATGAGAAAGGCCAGGAATTTCTGTGCCCTCTGGGTGCTCCTGAGGGCAAGCTTATCTTGCCACCATCTCACATTGTCATTCAGTGAAAGGGACAAATGCTCTTTAAATTCAGCTACCTACAGCCTGCTCCTGAGTGTGGTATACACACCTGGCCACTTTCTCCTCACCATAATCCTAGGAGACAGCTGGGCGCCATTATTTTTCCCTTTGTGTAAGATTCCAGACAGGAAGCATCAGCTGCGGTGCCCTCCATCTTCCCTACCCTGTGGCCAGGATAGGACGGCAAGCTGAGCTATACTCCCGACCTACATCTCGGTCCTATGCCCACCAGGGCTTGGGAAACAGCCTGCTGCAACTGTAAAGACCAAAGGACTGCTGGGTTATGAGATCCTCTAGCTTCATATGACCTCCTTGATACAGTCTAGACCCTACTAGTCTACACCTGGTCTGATTCTGAGCATGCCTTGGCTCTCATAGAACAATTATCCAGGATTCCATTCATTTCCCCATCCCTCCATCCCCCCATCTCCTCCCCTCCGACCCCGAGTCTTGCCTCCAGTCAACTGCAATGATTGCAAGCTATTGATGGCCATCGATGTACTAAGCCCAGGAGTAGGACATTAGTTTTAAGAACTCTGCCCTAGTTATAGTTAGGTCATGAGATTTCCTAACTATGGAGACAGAACTTTCTAGAACAAAAGCAAAAGAGTCCATGACTGCTTTCTTTAAGCCAGAAAGCAAGCAAGCAATGAGGCTATCACTCCCACCCTCAGGATAAAGGGAGGGAGTTTGCTGTCACCAGCAGAACAAACAAGGAGCTTCATTCCCCAGCTCTGGGGAGAAAAGATATTATTAGAAAGCTTGCGTTCTCAGGGACACTGTGTCCTTGAAGTGTGGTGTCCGGTTCTCTGGGTTGTCATTTTAGGAGGCAAATCTAAGGACATCAGTTGATCAGGTAAACAGAATTTATTTACCTGCCTCTGTACCTTAGGCTACAGCTCTGATAAATCCCTCAAGGTGCCCTTCCCAAGCTCCCAGCTTGCTTTGGGAAAGTCTCTGTGGGCCAGGCAGGGCTCACTCAAGGGCCTGGCTGACTCCCTAAGGTTTTTCTCTTTAACCTTTCTTGCCTGCTAGGGTTAAGCCAAGTTTTCTGTCTCAGACATACGGTGCCACAGAACTCATGGTTAGCCGCATTGATGTCACATGTCTGTAATCCCAGCATATGGAAGAGGGGAGGGGGATGGGAAGGCCAAGGTGTGGGGGTGTAGAAATATCACTGCAAGATGGCGGACAGCCTGGTCTACACAATGAGTTCCATATCAGCCAGGCTATTTAGGGAGACCATAACAACAACAACAACAACCCAAATAAACAAAGCAAAAAACGAGGAGGAGGAGGAAATTACGAGAGGAGAGAGGTGGAGGAAAGGAGGGAAGAAGGGAGGGAGAAACCAGGGTGATACAAAGCACAAAGTAGGTAGAGAGGGGGTGGTGATGGGCAGTAGACAGGGTCAGAATACTGGGGTTTTTTTCTGCCAGAGACTGGCATCTACTGCTCCTGACCCATTCTCTGGTACTCACTGAAATACCTCCCATGCCCAATGTGTACACAGCCTTCCCTGTGAGACCCTTATGACACAGTCAGGGACCACCCAAGAAACAGAGCCAATAGAGCACAGAGAAAGTGGAGCATGAGGGATTGAGCCCTGAGATTCTTGAAGCCAACAAACTCTGCAATGTGGAGGCGCTGAAGAGCCAATGATGTGGTTCTTTTCTAGTCCAAACTCAAAAGCCTGCAGGCCCAGGGAGAAGGATGGAGACCAGGGAGAGGCTGGAGAGCTTCCCCTTCCAAGTCTTTGTTCTACTGGAACCAAACTCTAGATAGGATGGAGATGTCTTTCTCTATAGATAGGATGGCATATATCTTTTTCTATAGATTGGATGGTATATATCTTTTTCTATAGACAGGATGGTATATGTTTTTCTCTCTAGGTCTTTTATAGAAACCCCCTCACAGACACACCCATAGATGACAGTTCATCAGCTAGATGGCATTTGTTTATTTGTTTTATAAGACAGGATTTTTCTTAGTAGCCCTGGTGTCCTGGAACTTGCTCTGTATACCAGGCTGACCTTGAACTCAGAGATCCACCTGCCTCTGCCATCCAAATGCTAGGATTAACAGCATGCTGTCTTTAGATGGTCATTCTTATTCAAGCTGATGCACTAAATTAACTACCACATTCCTCTTGCCCAGAGTTCTTCAAAATTGAGTATCCTGAGATCCTGAAGCCTAACATTCTACCTTGTCCAAGTTAGGACCACAAAGAATCCATTCCCATAGGAAACCAGCAGTCCTTACAGGCTATAGCAGCCTGCCTGTAGTGTACAGATTCCATACAGTCACACACACAGCCAACAACCCTATTCTATTCATATTCAGGTCATATGACTTGTTGATCATGAAGAAATTTCTAGAAGAAAGGCAAAAAGACTCTGCAAATGTTTTCTCTGAGCCTGTCACATCTGGAAAGTCAATGGAGCCTGTGCTAATGGAGGCACTCTGTGACCTGTATGAATACCATGAGAATGCTGGTAGTTCTGCATAGGGGGACCTCATTTTCCTCTTCAGTTTGGGCTGCTTTTCATGCCTTCTTTCTCTCATTAGCATTTCTCTAGGAGAATAGAGGTACTCAAATAAAAGCAAACATCATTCTCAGGTACCCACAAACAGGGATAATGGCTAGGCCCTCATGTGCACTGGGCCATCACTTCAGTGCTATTTGAGCCCATCATGTTGCTATGATGGGATGGGACAAGCAACAGAATGCAGCCCAAGGTTAGCAAGAAGTTTCCTCCAAGGAACCTCTAGGCCAGTGGTTCTCAGCCTCCCTAATGCTTCAACCTTTTAATACAGTTCCTCATGTTGTGATGACTCCCAACCATGCTGCTTCAGAACTATAGTTTTGCTACCGTTATAGATTGTAATATAAACACCTATGCTTTTCTATAGTGTTAGGGAACCACTGTGAAGGGGCTGTGACCCACAGGTTGCTCTAGGCTAGCTGTGGAGGGCAGAGAGGATTGCTGCTCTCCAAGGGCTAAGATCTCTGGCAGGCAGCAGACCCTGGGCCTCACCTGGGCTCTCCTCAGTGCACGACTCTGCAGTCTCACCGCACTGAGGGGCATTCCAGAATGTTCAAGACTCATTCCTGTGTATTTTAGCTTCCCTTTCTCTGAGGCAGTTGTCTTAACCTGCCTCCCAGACAACAGGCCCGCCACTGTGTTGCAGGCCACTCTCCACACTGCATCACCAAGCTGTCCCAACATCCACCAGTTTCTTCTCCTTTTTCCTACATCAGCTTCCCCAGTTCAGAGCATCCCAGTTTCTCTCCTGGTTGCCTGGGGCATGTGTGTGTGTGTGTGTGTGTGTGTGTGTGTGTGTGTGTGCGTGTGTGTATCTAGATTAGTCTCTCCTTAGCCTCTCAATGTGGTCACATTAGTCCCTCTTAAAGCTCTGCTCAGTTCCTCCCAAGGCAACATGTGGTTTCCTCTGAAGTGAGGATTAAGTCCCATCAAGTTCCTTCCACCTTCTCTCTGTGCCAAACCAATCGCCAAAGGAGGAGGTTCCGCCCCTCATCTATGCTTAGAACTCCTTTCCTGTGAGTTTAGTAGAGATCCCAGGTCCCCAGGTTCCTCATTTTAAACATTGGGTGCTAGCTAGTCTCCTTTGCAAAGAACTGAATCACAGCCCTTAGCGAGAGGGTCTGGTCACAGAGCAATGGATGCCTTAATGTGTCAGTCACAGTGCTTGGAGACTACCAGGACTGATCAGGATTGAGCCTAGTATATCAATGCATTGGGAGATGTATCCAGTTTAATCAAGGACTAAATAATCAGACTATTACAGATCCTACATGTAAGATCCCAAGCCATAGGATTGGAAGGCGTGGCTTTGGGCCTAGGCTTCTCTTCCTACCTGTGGATAATGTCTCCCATTCTCATTTCTCATTAGGCCAAAATCCTAATGCTGGATAGTTCTGTAATATTTCCTAATACTAAAATAAGCAGCCATCATGGCATTCAAAGTAGAATGCTTTAGATGTCACATAGTTAAAGGTAGGAACCAATCACTCTTTAAAGCATTTGCCAGACCACTCTGAAAAAGGCAGAGTCCCTGCTAGGCCACTGGATGCACCTAATTTGTCTTAAAAAAGGTTACAAGAGGGCTTTCTGGAGCAAAGTAGGTCAGCTCTCGCCCTTACTTCATTTACCCTGCAGCAAACTCACAGGATGAGCCTGCTTCTGCCCGTAATTACAGACACTCAACGTGATTTGAACTTTCGCACCAACCTTCTCAGATACTTTTGTGCCAAAACAAAACAGCATAGAACTCAGCTTCTTCTCCCTTATAAATGAGAGTCTGTACTTCTCTTTCCATGGGCAGAAGAACAACATTTTCCCTCCAGGACCACTAAGGAAAAGAGAATTTAAACAGCTCTTGTTTCTTTTTTAAAAAAAAAATAGTAGGTAGGAATTAAATGAAATTTATCATTAAATGTAAGTGGAAATATCACAGGGTTTGATTTAAGCTCTTTTTTAAAAGAAGGGATTTAAATGAAATTGTTGCAGTGTTGAAGATGTATCTGGGCTCTTTTCTCATATTTTCATGCTGGCTTTTCAGACTTTAATTCCTCTTTTGTACCCTGAGTAATGTTAATGGTTTGAATGAGATATTCTCCCACAGGCTGGTGTGTTTGGTTCCCAACGTGGTGCTGCTTCAGGGGAATGTGAACCCTTTAAGGGTGAAGCCTCAGGAAGAAGCTGGCCACTAGAGGGCGACCTTATAGGTTAGCCTGGTAGGGTTTCTGGCCTAAGTTCCAGGCTTCCAGGTCTACCAAGATGTAAGGAGTACAAGGCACAGACACCTGACACCACAGACACCATGAACCCTGCCACACATTCCCTGCCATGATGAACGACTGTGCCCTGGTGAGCCAAAATAAATTCTTGCTCCTTAAGTAGCTTGTCGGGTATTTGGTGACAGCTGTGTGAAAGAATAAAGAACCCCGGGTAACTATTTAATAACTATACCTAGCCTTTTCTTCACATACTAGTTAAAGATTTACAGCTGGACATAAAAACCTGTGGCTACCATACAGGTCTCAGGAAGCAAGACATATCTGGCAGATTTGGGTCTGTGGAGCCCAGTGGTCCTCTGCCACCTAGTGTCCACATAGGGTACTGCAGCCTCCTACATATGACACTTCGAAGGATGGAATCCCCCCTTCTCCCTTTTTCATGGCTACCACCCTCATCATTCAGCCAACCCAGTAGTGTCATGAAGAACAAGTATCACCATGCTATGAGGAGGAAGCATGAGCTCTTGGACTAGTCAGAATGGCTGGGAATTTGCCACATTCTCCACCTGAGACTTGGAGCAAGGCTATGCCTTTCTTAAGCTTTAGTTTCTGAGCCTGTTGAATGTGGATCATAAGGATAATACCTGACTTGTGACCATTGCTCTTGCACAAGGACCTAATTTTGATCCCCAGAATTCATATTTAACATCCAGGCAAGCACTTGTGATCCCAGCACTGGGTTGGGGGGGGGGCGGGGAGATAGAGACAGAAGAATCATCAGCCTAGCTTAGTAGGTGAGTTCTAGGCCAATGTATGACCTTATCTCACAAAGCAAGGGGATAAATCCTGAAGAAAAACCTAAGGAGTCCTCTGACTTCTGCACAAACACACCTGAACACATTGTAAATGTTAAATAATACAAAATACTTATCAGTCTTATACCAATGACTGCTCAGGACAATGGAAAGAGAGGGAGGAAACAGAATAGCTGGGGTGGGGGAGGGGACGGAGAGGGGGTGATGGACACAGTTTAACTTCTTCCCTAGTGCTTTGGGAGTCCATTCCTCTGAAGTGTCCAGAAAGGGGAGAAGTAGATGATGGCTGCCTGAGTGGGGCTGGTTTTGAGATGCTCTTTTTTTTTTTTTACTTTATTTGTTTATTTGCCTTGGGGTTTGCCTGGAACTGGAACTACAGACAGTTGTTAGCTGCCATGTGGGTGCTGGGAATCGAACCCGGGTCCTCTGGAAGAGCAGACAGTGCTCTTAACCGCTGAGCCATCTCTCCAGCCCCTTGAGATGCTCTTATACTCCAGTTCCTAATTCACAACAAGAAGAAACTGGACCATTTGGATTTGGACTAGATCTCATCTGAATATCAGAGAGTACTTGATCCTCTGGAATTTGATTGATATTCTGGGAGCATTTACAGTTCCATTGGTGACCCTAAACTAAGGTACCATGGGAACAGGCTGTGGGTGGGAGAATCCATCTGAAATCCAGCATGAGGCCAGAAGACACTGAGACTATGAGTTGTGAACTCCCAGAACATTCAATGATTCTGCCATCCATTGGGTCCTCTGCAAATGCAGTTAAGAGCTGTGACTTCACCCTAAGCAATCCTTCCTTAGGGAGATTCTGCTTGAGCTGAATTAGAAATCGACCTTTGCTGGCTGAGGTAGGGTCTCAGGTGACAGTCAGCTGAACTCACTGATTGCTGCCTTGACCTGCTAAATTTGAAGACAGGCAGATGCTATAAGGAAATGGGCCTTTGATAATTGGTGAACTAGCCCTGGGAAGGCACAGCATTATTAGAATGGGCTTCTACAGAGATGTGTTTATAGAGCTCTTGCTGATCACATAATGAACATGTATATAGGAGTAGTTAGACATAACTTTGATAACTGTTAAATATTGAGAAGTGATGCACTTCATCCTGGCAGGGAGTTGACATTCTCTCGGGAACAATTTCCACATTAAATATATATTTAAAAAGAAGCTACAGAGGTAGTATCTCATAAGCCATGGGCTTCATCCCAGCACCCCTCTCCCAAGACCCCCAAACCCTATCCAAATGTGGCAGCTCACACCTGCTGACCCAACTAGCTGAGAGGCTGAGTGGGGGCTGTCACTTGGGCTTAGGATTTTCAGGCCAGCGTGGGTAACCTACTGAGAGACCATGTCAAAATCTTAAAATAAAAACAACAGTCAGAGGGATGGGGATGCATCTCAGTTGTCAAAGAACTTGTCTAGTGTGCAGGAAGCTCTGGGTTCAACCTCTAATCAACACTACATAAAACCACACTTGGCAGCGCATGCCTGTAGTCCCAGCACCCCGGCAGAAAGATTGAAGTTGAATGAAGGTCATTCTTGGCTATCTGAGTTTGAGGCCACCCTGAGCTCCCTGAAATTCTGCTTCAGAAAAAAGGGGGGGGCAAAGGGAGCTAGGAAGACATGCCACAGGCTAATTTCAACATTATTTATCTGTAATACTGAGCCATACTGTATCTAAGCTAGGCTCCCTGGACCCCGTGGAAAGTCTTGGGGTTTTAAGAAAGGGGTTGAGTACAGTTTCTAGAGTTGGGGTGGTATCCCAGGCAGGTTGAGGTAGGGCAGGTACAGCAGGGGGCCCAGCCTCTATGGCCTCCATGTTCTGTCCTCCTGGGCTATCATAGGCTGACATGCATGAGAAGATCCACACAGGGATTTAGAAGTAGGCTGACAGCAGGTGCAAAACTTGGCTTTCTCAGCAGCCATTGAGGTCACCCATTTCTACACCCTAGTCTAGAAAGCTAAACTCTAGCCTTGGGCTAGCATGTAATGGTTTCGCCTCAGCTTTGAGGATGACTTTCAGGTGTCTCAAACCTGGAGAGGAGCCACATGAGACAGTGGAAGAGAAGCCAGCAGCTTCTGCAAGGAAATAAGTCCAGTTAGCGAACAAACCTGCTGGCTCTCCAGGGCAGTTGCCGTAACTGAAGGAATGAACGCCTGGGAAGAGGCCGCAGGGTGCTTGCTTTTGCTTCCATTACAGATGTCAACTCTTGACCCTCACTGTTCATCAGCATCACCTGGAAAATGTGTTAATCTAGACTGTGACCACCATTCCAAGAATAGGCATTGAATAGGTCTGAGATGGGCCCAAGAGAATGGGCTTCTACTGAATGCCTGCCCAGGTGACTCCGCTGGTCAGGAGCAAACATACAGAAACCACCTTTTGAAGCACCTGGCTACACTATCCAGCATCCACCAGTATCTCCTAAGCCTCTTAGCCTCCCAGTTAACACTTTGATAAACCCTTTTTCACTTTAGCTAGCTTTAGGGAATCCCATTATCTGCAGCTGAGCTCACAAGCATGTAACAATGCTCTACTATTTTAGAAATTCATCAGAGAAGTCCCTCCTCTTCACCTGAGCAGGGGCCCATGAGGATACTCTGTCACTAACTCCATGTCCTATCACAGTTACAAGACCCATGAGGACACACTCCTTATCGCTATACCCAAATAATTCCTTCTATTCATTCTCTACTTGCTACAAAAAGCATGTCGGGAATCTTGACAGACGGCAGTGGGATTGGAATTAGAGTCTATGAACTTTAAAGCACAAGTGTCTTGGATCTAGCACTGACTTAGCTCCACAGAAGGAAAAGTAAGGAAGAATGCTAGTGGTGGCACACGCCTTTAATCCCAGCACTCAGGAGGCAGAGGCAGGTAGGTCTCTGAGTTTGAAGCCAGCCTGCTTTACAGAGTGAGTTATAAGCAGTCAGGGCTACACAGAGAAACCTTGTCTCAAAAAAACAAAAACAAAACCCAAACCCAAAACAAAACAAAATAGTTCACAATTGATGTGGTGGTTTAAATAAGAATGGTCCCACAGGCTTATATATTTGAATGCATAGGCACTAGGAAGTGGCAGTATTTGAGAAGGATTAGGGGGTGTGGCCTTGTTGGAGGAAGTGTGTCACTGGGGTTAGGGTAGACTTGGAGGTTTCAAAAAACTCACACCAGGCTCAGTGTGGATCTCTCTCTGCTTGTAGATCTGGGTGTAGCTCTCAGTCACCTCTCCAGCACCATGCCTACCTGTCTCCATGTTCTCTGCCATGATGATGGACTAACCTCAGAAACTGTAAGAAAGCCCCCAATTAAGAGACTCCATCCAGCCGCTGAAGAAGAAACATGTAGGACTGCAGGTACACAGCCAGGTAGATTAATGGAAATGGGTTGAATTAAGATGAAAGAGCTAGCTAGCAATATGCCTGAGACATAGGCCAAACAGTATGAAATTTAAAAAAAAAAAAAAGAAAGCCCCCAATTGAATGCTTTCTTTTATAGGAGTTGCCTTGGTCATGGTGTTGCTTCAGTGCAATAGAACAGTGACACCGTGACTAAGACAACCAGCAAAAGGAAAAGACGGGGATAGGGTGTAGCTAGAGGTGAGGTATCGCTCGCTATACAGACAAATCTCTGTGTTGAAGACCCAGCATTAAAAGGGGGGAGGGGATGGTGCCAGATTCCTCTTTCATACTCAGTATTGTAAGATTTGATCCCTTTTTCCTTAAAAAAAAAAAAACTTTGTGTGTGTGTGTGTGTGTGTGTGTGTGTACATGTATATATGTGTATATAGAGTCCAAAGGTAAATTTTCAGTGTAATTCCTTAGTGTGTGTATATGTGTAGAGGTCAGAGGTCAACTTTTAGGGCCATTCCTTTTTTAAGAGACAAGATGTTTTAATGACTTGGAAGTCATGTAGGCTAGGCTGGCTGGTGATCTCCAGGAGCCACTGTCTCTGTCTGCCAGTGCAAGGATTACACATTCATGCCAAAACACTCTCTCTCTCTCTCTCCCTCTCTCTCCCCAACATGATTGTAGATGTCAGAGGACAACCTGAGGGACTCAGCTCCCCTCTGGGGTATGGAACTCCGACTGGCAGACTTGGCAACAAGCACCCTCACTCACTGAGCTATCTCATTGGCCCCTAGAATATGTTCCTTTGGATAAAGCATCTTGATGTAAAATTAATAATAATAATAATAATAATACCACATAAATGAGCCCATTCTCACATTGTGTCAGAGTGGCATCTATTTAAAAATGGTTAAAAGACTTTTATTTAGCCAGTAAGTCATAGACCATACACACACACACACACACACACACACAGAGCCCCTTAGGTAAATGTCTCTTCAAATAGGTTTTTAGATGTGTATCATTTACTTGATAAAGCATAGAGACCTATGGAGAGGAGTTATGGTCTGCTGCACAAATAGGCATTTGGACAGCTTTAAAAATGCATACTCTTTACACCCAAATGCCAGGGAAATCCCCAAGGAAAGTGGTTATTATGAGCAAAGAGCAACCGATTTTCAAAACCAAGGTGGGTACCTGGTCCAGTGGTCCTTAAAGCTGCCTTCTCCAAGAGCTATATGAAGAACTACTGATTTCTGTATTTAATAATACCAGTCACTGCTGTCCCTGGCTGAGAGTGGGGTCCTTGCTCACCAAGAGGGGGTGGGACACTCCTCCACCCCATAGCTCAGGCTGGCTCAGTATTTTCAACCTCCAGAAAACATTGCAATCTCCTGGGAAGCATTCCCAAGCTCGACAGCCACCCTCCATCTGTGGGGCTGGGTGGCTGGTGATATTTGCAAGCTCATCTTGTAATCTTCATGTGTGACTTGGGATGGAAACCCCCAGGATAAACAGAAAAATCAAATTCACACAGCTAAAGCCTTGGAGGATCCTGGTGTTCCAATCATGTATTCTCTTTAAAGACATAAAAAGTCTGTCCTTCCTTCCTCCCTCCCTCCCTCCCTCGCTCCCTCCTTTCCTTTCTTTCAGTGGGTGGGTTGTTGGGTGAGGGGTTGAGAGGAGCTTTGCTATGTATCCTTGGTGAGACTAGAACTCACAATGTAGACCACGTTGGCCTCAAACAGAGATTGGCCTGCCTCTGCCTCCTGGGTGTTGAGATTAAAGGTGTGGATCTTTATGCCCAGATTTTCTTTCTTCCTACTATAGTAGGAATTTACCTCCCATTTCCCAGTTGTTACTCATGTTTCTGCAAAACTAATGAGAGGCTTTTCAATTGGAAAAATCAGATACTATCACCAGAAACACCTTAACCACGGATTATCTGGGAAAAGCAACTTGACAATGAGAAGACCCTTACCCTGGCTGGCAGGACAGTCCCTGGGTTCTAGAATTCTAGAAACAGTCACATTCTTGTATTCTGCAGGTTTACCTCTCTAGAGGCTGAGACTTGGGCCATGTACTTCCTTGTGAAGGCTGGAGCTTGTGGCTTGGCTGTCTGTGGGGGTCTCTGCCTCATGGTGTTCCTTCATAATAATCTGTCTCATTGGATCAACTCCCTGTAGAGAGAGGCCAGCCAACACCTTCTGAGTCTTTTCCTTGAACTGTAGACATAAATATGGATGCTCCTTATCCACGACCCACCTAGGGTTAAGGTTACCATCCATCAAGGTGGGTAAGGTCTGATGACAGGTGAAGGGGCAGGGTCAGCAGGGCTGGTCACATTGTGCCCACAGTCAAAGCAGAGAGAGATAAATCTGTCTTTTAATATGACTTCATGTTCTTTCTTCTCATCAACATGTACATAGGACAACAGTGTACAGTAATTATATAACTACAACACAAAACACCCAGAAAACACAGGGGGAAAATAAGTTTCCATTTTCCCAAGACCAGATCAGTTGGTAGTGGTTTATGTTGTCTGAGGTTGTTTTCTCTGTATGTAAATAAGTGTCTATATATTTTAAGATTTTGCACTCTGAATTTTTTGTATTTATTTTTATTTTATGTGATTTGGTGTTTTGCCTGCATGTATAACTGTGTAAAGGTGTCAGATCTTGGAATTACAGACAGTTGTTACCTGCCATGTGGATGCTGGGAATCGAACTCATGTCCTCCAGAAGAACAACAGTCAGTGCTCTTAACCGCTGAGCCTGCACTCTGAGTTTTGTAGCTTCCTGTAATAATATCTACTTACATGGCTACTTAGAGAAGGGGGGTTTATTGCCAGGAGCATGGTGATAAGCGGGCAGGCATGGTGTTGGGGCAGCTGAATGCTCACGTCCAATTCCACAAACAGGAAGAAGAGAGAGCACACGGGCTGGTGGGGGGCCTCTGAAACTTTAAGCTGGCCTCAGTAACATACCTCCTCCAATAAGGCCACACCTCTTAACTCTTCCCAAATAGTCACCAAAGGGGAACAAATATTTAAATGCCCAAAGCTCGGGGTGGGGAGGTGGAAGGGGGGTTGGGGAGGGTGCATCTTATTCAGACCTCCACAGTCTGAGTCCTGTTGCTGTAGCAATATCCAAAGCTGGTTAGTTAGAAAGAAGCAAAGATTGACCTATGGTTTGGCAGGCTGAAAAGTTCCAAAGTGGGTGGCTGCAGTTGTCAAGGGTCTTGTGCTTCCTCAGGACATCGTCCAGGAAGAAGCCATCAGAAGAGCTGGGAGGGGACAGAGTTTAGAGGGACCAGCTGGCCTTGAAAAGCATTGCTACAAACACACATTCCTGAGGGTGAAGCCCTCAAGACCTCATTGCCTCTTAAAGACCCCTACCACTTCTCAAAACCTTCATATTGAGAACCAAACTCCAACCTGAGTTTTGGCAAGAGAAATGCCACAGTAAACAATGGCTGTTTTCTGTTAATTTTTATGGGAATAAATGAAGTATAGTTTTAAGTGATGTAAGTATGCCCAGAGCAGAAAATGAAGAGCCCTCATCTCTCAGCAACACATTCTTTAAAGAAGATCATGTTTATACATCCTCTGAAATG
Organism: Sigmodon hispidus; assembly: GCA_004025045.1. Taxonomy (NCBI): domain Eukaryota; kingdom Metazoa; phylum Chordata; class Mammalia; order Rodentia; family Cricetidae; genus Sigmodon; species Sigmodon hispidus. The sequence goes on along the minus strand of PVIH01000847.1, from coordinate 55,334 downwards.
CATCGTAGGATGATGGCTCAGGTCTGAAATTCATTTCTGCTTAAAGGAGCCTCATTTCCATGTCAGAATATGCCAACATGCCTCATTTGGTGTTGCACTGAAGGAAAAGTCCATGCTTCAGGTAACCCATTTCCTCGGAAGATAATAAAAAGCGTTTCCATCAAAATGACAAATAAACAGAGCCCAGGGATTGCTCAGCAGGTAAAGGCACTTGCCACCCACCCTTGAAGGTCAAACCAGGGACCAACATGGTGGAAGAAGGAAGGAGAGAACCAACCCCCTCTTTGTTCTCTAACCTCCACACACTGGCCATGGCCCATCCACTCCCAGGTGAGTAATCTACAGGATCCCCAGCTTGGGCTACAGTCTTGTTCCTGGAGCCTCTCTGGATAATACCATGACTACAGAGAGCTGGGAGGAAGCTGTAACAGAATCCTCCACCCAGTGGTACCGCTGATGACCAGATCCAAACGTTCTCTTAGAAGGCACTACTTTCTATCAAAGATTTCTGTCTCCTGTGGCCTAGCCTGTTTCCCTGATGGGTTCTTCTGTCAACTCAGATATGAGAGAGAAAATGCTCCAGTCCCAGCAGGTGCTTTGTCAAAAAAGCAAGAACACTTTAATTCATTGCTGTAAGTACATCTGAGTATGCTATCAAACCATGGATCCAGAGATGGTATCCTAGGCAATGCAGCCTGAGAAATGATCAGAATTGTTTAGAGACATCAAAACTTCAGATTCTAGAGGCCAACAGCCAGCTTTGAAGCTTGAACCTTTACTGGCTACTGCTTTGGATAAATTTCTTCTTAGTTCCAATCACCAAAATGAGGATGACCCTTGTGCCTTCTCATTGGCTGCTGAGAGGACCCACTGAGCTGCTGGTAGGCACTTAGGAGCCCTGGGAAGCTCAGTGAATGTCAGCGGCTAGCACTGCTTTCTCTTCCTCACCCCACACACACTTCCTCACCCCCCTCACTTCTTTCTTTCTGGCACACAGAACTGAACCCAGGGCCTTGCATATGCTCAGCATCTTCTGCCACACAACTGTATCTCCAAGCCTTTCTCACCACTTTATTATTATTTTACAGGGTCTCCCTAAGATGTCCTTGCTGATGTTGATGTCATTATATAGCTCAGACAGGCCTTGAATTTATGATCCTCCTGCCTCAGTCTCTTTAGAAGCTGGAACAAGTATGCTTTGTGTCATTCCTATCAACAAAAACAATGGTAGCTGCCTAAATAAGTGATCTGATATTATACAACCCTCAGAAAAGTATTAGATATTTCTGAACTATAGGATTAGAATTTGGTTTTTGTTTTTTACGTATTTTAAGAGGTTTCCTACAGGAAGATCAATTGCTTTTATAGGCAGGAATCTTGCTTTCTAATAAAAAGACATCTTCAGACACATGCTTGCTGAAACATGAGTCAGTTCTTTTTCCAGTATGTCGCCTCCAGTGGAGCAGTCAGCAGCAGGGTCAGGGTCAAGGTCACCCCAGTGGAGTGGTCAGCAGCAGGGGTCAGGGTCACTCCAGTGGAGTGGTCAGCAGCAGGGGTCAGGGTCAAGGTCGCCTCCAGTGGAGCAGTCAGCAGCAGGGGTCAGGGTCAAGGTCACCCCAGTGGAGTGGTCAGCAGCAGGGGTCAGGGTCAAGGTCACCCCAGTGGAGTGGTCAGCAGCAGGGTCACTCCAGTGGAATAGTCAGCAGCAAGGGTCAGGGTCACTCCAGTGGAGTGGTCAGCAGCAGGGGTCAGGGTCAGGGTCACCCCAGTGGAGTGGTCAGCAGCAGGGTCAGGGTCACTCTAGTGGAGAGGTCAGAAGCAGGGTCAGGGTCAGGGTCACCCTAGTGGAGTGGTCAGCAGCAGGGTCAGGGTCACTCGAGTGGAGTGGTCAGCAGCAGGGCCAGGGTCAGGGTCACTCGAGTGGAGCGGTCAGCAGCAGGGGTCAGGGTCAAGGTCACTCGAGTGGAGTGGTCAGCAGCAGAGTCAGGGTCACTCCAGCCTGAACCCTTTCCTCAGACTGTTGCTTCCCCTCTGCTCATCCTGTCTGTTCCCATACTCAGTCTCTTGTTCAGACAGCATCCCATGAAGTTACTCAGGACCTACTACAGATGTTGACAGCATTTCACTGGCCACAGACTCTTAATATCTCTCACTAGGAAGAAAGGCAAAGAATGGCTTTCCCAAGGGTGGCTTTTTCGGCAACACCTGGACAATGAAGGACACTGTTGAATAAACCGGAAGGAAATCTGGTGACTCTGAAATCCAAGCACATTTCTTCATTCAGTCCAGTTCTCATATTCATAGACATCTTGAAGAGAATGTCCTTACCTCCTTGGACGAGACTTGGGTGAAAGGCACACAGATGAGCAAGCCTGGCAGGGGCAAAGTGGAGCAGACTGCGTGGTTACAGGAAAGTCTTTAAGGAAATGACGGGTCACAAGAAACCACTGGTGAAATAAGCTTCTTCCTTAGTGAGGGCAAGAAAAATATCAAGAGACCTCCAAGGACCATATATGTCTGACCTGCTCATTCTGGCTGGAGGATGAAATAACAAATGTCTTTTTGAGTTCAAAGGGCACTGGCTTGAGAAAAGGAAACAATTAAGGTTTACATCTGAGCCCAGGTTTGTAACAAAGAAATTGCTTCCTAATTTAAAAATTATTCATTCCCACCTCATGCCCTGGCCTCATCCCAGGAAGTAGCAACTCAGCTGTATCCAATGAGGAAAAAAAAGATAATAAATTAAAGAGTTGCAATTAATTGTGCACTCCAACTTAAGAGGCTGGGCTGCTGGCCCATGCCTGAGTGGCCTATCAAATCAAGCTCCATTATGACTGTGTTCCACATGATGTGTGTACTCACGGCTGAGTGCTGGGACCACAAGGCTTTTCAGATAGAAAAGCATGTAAACTTAGCATAGATTGTAATAGGAGTCTATCATTTGTACAGGACCAGGCAAAGTGCTGGAAATGGCAGTTTAATGAGACATGCAGAGTGGCTTAGCACTCAGTCACCGATTCCATTATTCCCCTTTCAAAGGCCACTGGAAACAGCATGACAAAGCTGTTTTTCAGATGCCTTGCTTTTTAGGGGGTAATTCTTGCCCATTTCCTTGATCTTAAAAAAACAAAGACCATTCTTTTGACTCCCATGAGCAGCAAACATGTACATGGTGCCTTGACATACATGTAGGCAAAATACCCATATATATGTAATAAGATGAAAATGTTAAATAAAATAAAAAAGCAGAAGTATCTAGGAAACCAAAACCCCAGGTTTCTTGACAACCAGATTGTGACCAGATCCATACCAAGAAAATAAAAAGAACCATGGGGACCCTTGAAACACAATGGCCCCACAGGACCTGTGATTTCCTGGCTCTTTCTGGCTTCTGAGAGATGTGGAAGCAGGTGTAGGTAAGAGCCCTTGATGAAACACAGCAAGAATTTGCTGCTCCTCAGCCTGTCCTTGGCCATAGACCCCTGAAGGTGCCCTCAGCAACCCCAACAGGCAAAGGTTTCTCTGCTTGAACGGCAAATCTAATTTGAACAGGGTCCTAATTCTTTCATTTGCTCCCCTCCCATGTTTTCGTCTTCAAGCCATAATTTCACCTGCCAACTCAGGTAAATAGCCTTTAATAGCACAAAGGCTTTGAAAGGTTAGCCTGGCCTTGATTCTGTATTGAGATTTTTGTACTCTTACTGGTGAGTGAAACTAAGAGGGAGATGCCCCAAAGGGTCACCTCCTTGTTGTACTCTTGGGAGGGAAGGTTGATTATGCCCACTTAACAAAGCAACCAGCTGCCACTTCAAAGATGTGCTGTTTCCTCTTCTCATGTGAACGAGCCAAAGGAAGCAAGAATGTCTTATTTACCAACCACCTCTGCTTCTCCCCCTCCCCCATACATCTGTGCAGCCTGGTATGAGGGGGTCAGTGAAGGAAGCTAAGACTTGGGAAAGGAGAATTTGCAACTGAAATGGACTATGACTTTCTCTCGAATTTAAAGGAAAAAAAAAAAAAGGAACAAAATTCAAAATGACTGTAATACACTATACTACGTGGAAGCCTGGAAAGAAGAGGGTATAGATTCTATAAATGCAGACTGGGGCAGGACCCTTTAACAACATTCTAGAAAGTACATCAGTGTTAGTGAGCTGACTTCTGTGCTGGATTGACACAAGCTAGAGCCAATGGAGAGGAAGGCGCATCAAACGAGAAAATGCCTCATTAAGGTCAGGCTATAGGCAAACCTGTAGGGCATTTTCTTAATTAGTGATGGATGGGGGAGGAACAAGCCTATGGTGGGTGGAGCCATCCCTGGGCTGGTGGTCCTGGGTTCTACAAGAAAGCAGGCTGAGCACACTATAAGGAGCAAACCAGGAAACAGCAGCCCTCCACCGCCTCAGCATTAACTCCTGCTTTCCGCTTCCTGCCCTGTTTGAGTTCCTGCCCTGGCTTCCCTCAATGGCCTGGAAGTACAAGCCAAACCCTTTCTCTCCAAGTTGCTTTTGGTCACGGTGTTTCATCCCAGCCAATAGTAACCATAACGAAGACAACTTTGTAACCTGAACTTTGGCAGTTTGTGGCCCTCAGATCCATTGCAAACATCTGGTTTGCTATGCATACTGCGATTTTATGAAACGCCTGAGGATTCGCCCATATTTTCCAAATGCACAAGGCATGATTAGTCCTAATCCACTAACTGGGTCACAGCTTATGAGGCTGTGGGTGGGATGACTGAATGGTAGGGTTATGAATAATTTGACAACATAGCAGGTTTCTAAATGTAAAACAACTAAAACTTAACTTAAAGTCATGTAATGGACCCAAGGTATTCTGGGAAGCTCTCAGGCCTGTTGTTTTACACTCTTCACTGCAGTGTTGGTTCTGGACACAACATGTACACTTTGCACTGAATATGCCACCATTGGACACAATGTCAGAGAACACTGTCTGCCACCCCTGAGCTGGGACTCAAGGCTACTGTAGTTTATTCTTCTCTAGAGCAGTCATGTTCATGGTGTTGTTGCTAACATACAAAGATTTCTGCTTTTAAAGGAACTGTGGTTTGAATAAAAATGCTCCCATATGCTCATATTTGAATGCTTGTTCCCCTGCTGGTGGAACTGTTGCAGAAGGTCTAGGAGGTGTGGCCTTGTTGGACAAGGTGGGTCATTGAGGTTTTAAAAGGCCATGCCATTGCCCGTTAGCGCTCTCTCGCCTCCCTCCCTCCCTCCCTCTTTCTCTCTCTCTCTCTCTCTCTCTCTCTCTCTCTTTCTTCTCTCTCTCTCTTCTCTCTTCTCTCTCCCCCTCCCCCCGAACTCTCAGCTACTGCTCCAGCACCATGCCTGCCTGTCTTCTGCCATGTTTCCCAACATGATGGTCATGGACTGACCCCCTGAAACTGTAAGCAAATTCTAAATAAGCTTTCTTCTGTAAGTTGCCTTGGTCATGGTGTCTCTTCACAACAACAGAAAAATGACTCAGACAGGAACAAAACAGTTTAGTTAGGAAAACAAATCTTTTCATATCTTCCTACCAGCATCTCTCAGCATGCAGCCATCAAATTACTCTCTTTATACTAAACTGTCTTAACAATGATGTTAAAAACTTGCTGTTTGAGAGGCTGGAGAGATGGCTTGGTAGTTAGGAGCGCTGACTGCTCTTCCAAAAGACCCAGGTTCAACTCCCAACACACATAGTAGCTCACAACTGTCTGTAGCTTCAGCCCCAGGGGATCTGGTGCCCTCTTCTGGCTTCTGACAGAGACATACACATAAAATAATTTTAAAACTTGCTGTTTGAGTTTCATTAACAAATTATTAAATGAATGTTGGTGGGGCTGGAGAGATGGCTCAGAGGTTAAGCACACGGATTGTTCTTCCAGAGGTCCTGAGTTCAATTCCCAGCAACCACATGGTGGCTCACAACCATCTATGATGACATCTGGTGTCCTCTTCTGTATAATGTATAATAAATAAATAAATCTTTAAATGAACTTTGGCTTAGAAAGTAGTACAGAACTTCCAACAATTTTGTAAATAGTCTTTAAAATATGTCTATCTTTTTGTACTACATATTTATGAAATATCCTCCAGATTCTTCAGTTTCAAATATCTGTCTAAGACTTAATACTTTGTGTAAAAATAAATGCATGTATCTTATTACTATGTAAACCTGCTTTGTCATTATTTTTATTTTTTAAAATAGATTTATGTTTATGTGTATATATGTGTGTGTTCATTTCATGTGTGTTCATTTCAGTGTTTAGGTGTTCACAGAGGCCAGCAGAGGGCATCAGGTCCCCAATAGCTGGCTGTGAACAAATGTCCAGTCCTCTGGAAGAAAAGGACTCTCTCTTAATCACTGAGCTGTTTCTCCAGCTCTGCTTCTGTTTTTATTTTTTTAAACATTTATTTTTATTTTTTTATTTTATGTGAATTGGTGTTTTGCCTGCATGTATAACTGTATAAGAATGTCAGATCTTGGGATTACAGACAGTTGTGATATGGATGCTGGGAATCAAACTCAGGTCCTTCAGAAGAACAGTCAGTGCTCTTAACCACTGAACCATCTCTCCAGCCCACTTCTGTTTTTAATGAATGGTGAAATTATATCATACTATAAAAATGTACCTGAGTTGTTTTTAATTTTTTTCTGATTTACTATCAGCAAATGTTTAATATATCCTATTTTATATATCTACAGATGTTCCAAGTCACATATAATTTTCTGTGGCAGAAAGAGATCATAAGAGGAAAAGTTGCCTCAGCCCTGTCTTAGCTACCCAGCAGGTGGAGGAGTGCACTAATGCTCCAGGACCTAAATAACCAAAGGTGCGGTAGCAGGATGCTTCCTTCCGAGGGCAGCAATGAGGGTGCGTGCCAGGCCCTCCATCAGCTGCTGCTGGGTACTGACAATTTCTGCTGCTCCTTGGCTTAAAGGATCTTTACATTGACATTGGTTCCCTTTCATCTTCCCAAGCTATTTCTCTCTCTCTCTCTCTCTCTCTCTCTCTCTCTCTCTCTCTCTCTCTCTCTCTCTGTGTGTGTGTGTGAATACAGATACATATATGCCATGGTACATGTATTGGGGTCAGTGGACAGTTTCTGGTGTCAGACCTTGCCTTTGCTCTGCCTTAATTGAGACAGAGGTTTTGTTTTGTTTTTATTTTTTCCCATCGAGTGTGCCAGACTAGCAGCATCGAGAGCCTCAAGGGACTCTCCTGTCTTTACTGCTCACCTTCCCATGGGACACTGAGATGACAAATGCAGAATAATGCTACATCTCTGTGGGCATGGAAATTCAAATCAGTCCTGAAGCATGTGACGGGGCCTCCTCACCCACAGAGCCACCTCCTCAGACCCAGAATGCTCTCCTGGCTTTAACAAAGCATTGCTCGGTGTCCTTGGTTGTTGATGCCCAGTGCAGACTAAAGTTGGGTCTCAGAATGCCATTCTTTCTGCCTGTGTGACAGAAGTATTCTTGACCCAAGCTTTTAAAGAATAACCAGGGGAAGCCAGGCAGTGGTGGTTCACACCTTCACTTGAGAGGCAGAGGCAGGTGGATCTCTGTGAGTTCATGACAGCGAGGGCTACACAAAAACCCTGTCTCAAAAAACCAAAACCAAAACAACCCCCAAAGAAACAAACAGCCTCCCCCCCCAAAAAAAAAAAAAAAAAAAAACAAGGGACTGGAGAGATGGCTCAGTGGTTAAGAGCTCTTGTTGCTCTTGAAGGGGATTGGAATTCAGGTCCTAACACTCAGCACTCACATGAATTCTCACAGAACTCTGTAACTGCAGTTCCAGGAGATCTGATGTTCTCTTATAACCTCCTTGGGCATCATGACTCATGCACATGATGTGTGTGTGTGTGTGTGTGTGTGTGTGTGTGTGTGTGTGTGAGTGTGAGTGTGTGTGCAGGTAAAATACTCACATAAAAATCTAATTTAAAAAAAAGAATAACTACGGTTGCATGCAGAAGCATAAAAAAAAGATGTTGATGACTTTCAACAATAGTCTGGGCCTAGAGGTAGAAGAATGAAGTCATGACTACTTAAAAGAGCAGGGCAGGAGGAGGAATTTAGAATTTGAAGCCTATTTAGGCTATATAGTGAGTTGAAGTCCAGGACAAATTACTTAGTGAGAAAAAAATAGGAAACAGAAAAGGGCACGTAATGAAGCAAATTGCTAGCAGATTTTTACAAAGATATTGGAGCTAAGATTTCTATCTTTTTTTCAAAGACAACATTTCTCTGTGTATCTCTGGCTGTCCTGGAACTTGCTTTGTAGACCAGGCTGGCCTCGAACTCACAGAGATCATCTGCCTCTGCTGAATCCTGGAATGGAAGGTGAATGCTACCATGCCTGATCTAAGTGGTGCTGGTGATGAGCTGAGGGCTTCATGCATGCCAGACAAACACTATCAGCCACACCCCCAGATTTATTTTTATGATTTCCATACAATTATTCTAGTATAAAAGGAAAAGAGACAAAACAAACCGTCAGCCTTGTGTTGTACAGAACCTCCTCTGAGGCAAACTGCCTCCGTCTTCAGGAGTCCAGCAGAGCCTAGTGACCATAGATCACCACAGCTGGCCTTGTGGACCGGGGTCATTCCCTCTTGGAAGGAGTAGGGATTTTATGGAGGCCTCGCCTGAGTATCCAGCCTCCAAACCCCTCCCAGTTCTGCCCTAATTGCATGACCTCAGGGTCTCTGGAAAAGATTAAAAGATATAGAGGGGATCGGGATGAGCAGAGGTGAGCCCTCTATGTGGCTGTGGTAATCCCTCATTCCTGATGGGTAAACACTGTCTAACGTAGCCTTTTAGGAAAGAGCGCAGCATCCTGGTAGATAACCCCTTACCTATGCTCTGTAAGCCCAATAAATCCATTAGTCCCCAGAGTAAACTCTGATAGAGTCCTGCCTCAATTTGTCATTGGAACCCAGAGGGGTTGGGATGAGGTGTTTTCTTATCTTCCCCTGGGAAGGAATTTAAGCAACACCTTCAAAAAACATTTATAGGAACATGAGAGAAAGAAACAGTCCTGGTTCATGCTCCAAACTGAGATAAATTTATAATTAACTCCCATAGTAAATTAGCCCCATAGTTCCCCAAAGAACGTATTTTTATGCCCACCTTTTGAAATTTTAGATTGACTTCAAAGAGAAATTGATCACATTAAGTCATTCAATCAGCCCATCTGTAGGGGAGGAAATGAGGAAAGCTGGGTTTAGGTGGGTTCATTTCAGCATGACTCGACCCTTCATAAATGCCATGATGCTGCGATTTCGATATCTTCCTGTTTGTGTGTTAGAACTCAGTCCCCAGGGTGACTTCAGGATGGGATTGCCGTCCTTAGAAAGGGTGTGAGAAGTGAGTCCACTTTTTCTGCTTTTGTGCCATGAGAGGACACAGCAGAACATGAACCATCCAGCCAGCCACTGTCACGGTCTTGGGTTTCCTCGGCTCCAGAACCCCGAGCCCCTCCTGCGGCTGTTTCTAAGTTACTTTATGCTGTTTTGTAGTGGACCAAATGGGCTGAGACGCATGAGCTTGTACCTGAGAAGCTCTGAAGATGCTTCCTTATGGCAAGACTAGCTTGCCATGGTTTAAACAGGGCTAACCTCAGGCAACAGAACCCCCAAGTAAGATCGCTAATCGGGATGCTGGTCACGTGACTTGTGTACATCCGCTAAAACAGGTACCTGTAGAAATGTGTGGACTCCTCAAATTCTCACTAGATATTATTCAGGGATACAAGAGATAAATAGTGAAAGAAAATTGCTATATTTGGATGACAGATGAGTTTTAAAATTGTGTTGTATTTGTGTGCACGTGTGGACAATTTGGGACACTCGGTTTCACTTCTTTCCAACATGTGAGTCCGGGGAATTGAACTCAGGTCATCAAGCTGACAGCAGGTCTCTTTACCCAGTAAGCCAATGGTTCTTAACTCTCCTAATGCTGTAACCCTTTAATAAGTTTCTTCTGTGGTGATCCTCCAATCAAAATTATTTCATTGCTACTTCATAACTGTAATTTTGCTAGTTATGAATCGTAATGTAAACATTCCCCTGTGAAAAGATCATGACTCCCAAAGGGGTCAGGACCCGTAGGTTGAGAACCACTCCACTAAGCTATCTCAATGGTCTCATTGAGGCATTCAAGAAAGATTTCTTGTTTAAGTAGCAAGAAGAGGTAAGAGAGAGTTTTAAAAAAAGAAAAGAAAAAGAAAACAAAGACTATTCAACCAAAAAATAGACAAGGACAGGAGGACTCCTCCAAATGACTGGCCAGTTTACACCACCCACACCGCACTGCTGACACGGGCCCTGATTTCAAGGGCTGGTTCTCATCCTCCGACAGCCCACAAAACCCTCCAGTTCTTCTATTTCCCAAGTGGCTGAAGGTTCAGAGCTGTTAACTGATACCGTCTTGCTTTAATTAGTGAAAGGCAGTTTTGTGAATCAGCCTCCACAAGGCCCTGCTCAAGGCTCCTGGAGATCCCTTGCTCCTTTTACTCAGGTGCAGAGTGAGCCTCCCTACCACAGTCCTTCTCACATATTCTTTCCAGCTCGCCTTGAGAAGTTTGGGTGTCTGTGTCTCCCCAAGTGTGAATACACTCGAGGACACATGGCAGTTCCCTGCTGCTTTATGCTTGGAGGTCTTCCTCATGACCGTGAATGGATTCTCATCACTGTATAGAGAAGGAAACTGAGGCACAAAAGAGATCTCTATGTTGCTTTGAGTGAGAATGGCCCCCATAGGCACATATACTTGAATGCCCGGCCTCCAGTTTGAGAAGGATTAGGAGAGGTGGCCTTACTGTGTGTCACTGAAGGTGGGCTTCAAGGTGTCAAACCCCCTGCCATGCTCACCACTCTCTCTGCTCAGTCTCACTCAGCCTGCCTGCTGCTTGTGGAGCAGGCTCTAAACTCCCAGAAACTGCTTCAGCCTTGATGCTCATAGACTCATCCTCTGAAACTGGGGGTACGTAAGACCCCAGGTAAATGTTTTCTTTTCACTTGCCTTGGTCATGATGTATCTTCATGGCAATAGAATCGTAACCAAGACAATATCTTACTAGCCCAAAGCTACCAAGTTAGGAGGCCATGAACCAACCTTCAAACCAGGTTGTGTAGCTTCAAGGCCCCAGTCTTGTTATCTTCTCATCCATTCAGTGAAAACTGAGGTATCATTTCCCACATAGGTTGTGCTGGCTTGAATGTGATGAGCTGTCTCTTATCATCTTAGGCATTTGATTACTTGGTCCCCAGTTGGTAGTGCTGTTTGGACCTTGTTAGAGAAAGTGTATCATTCTCTCACCTTCTGCTCCAGTTGCCTGCCTGCAGCTGCGTCTCCCACAGAGAGGGTGATGAACTTTTGTTCCTCTGGTACTGTAAGTCCAAGTAAACCCTTCCTTCTATAAGTTGCCCTGGTCATGGCATTTTATTACAGTAGCAGAACAGCAATGAAGACACTATCCTTGGGGACTGTCTTAGAGTCCACTGTGCTGGGTTGTAGCACTGTTCCTCAGGAACCCCTTCGTGCTCTTGTCTAGGATTAGGTATGGGCTGTGGAAGATGCTCTCATGGATGAAGAAGGCAAGAAGATTAATGGAGGGGACGTGTTTCTTCCTCTGGTTTTCTCCTGGCTTGGTGACCAGAGGTTGCAGGTCTTTCCTGAAGCCATTGTCTTATCCAGGGGCCAGTACTCTCTGAATTCCATCATTGTTCCTTCTCTGTCACCCTGTCACATAAGGAGAAGGGGGCTAATGGCCCCTGTGTTACCAGATTCACAGTCTTTTCATTCTTAGCTCTCCTTAACTCTTCTTGGATCTTTGTGCATTGCCCTTTAATCACATTGCCTCCGTGTTCCATCATGGGCTGGGAAGAATGGGAATAAAAGGAGAGATGTTCCCAAAGACTAACTTTTAACAGACACTAAGGACCTCAGAATATGCTGTCCTCTGCAGTGGATGCAGAAGCTTGGGGACAGAGAGGAGTTAGTATCACCACTCTGCTATTTAGAAGATACAGAAGGGTTAGGAGATGGCTCAGTGATTAACAGCACTTGTTGCTCTTGCAGAGGACCTGGGTTTGGTTCCCAACACTCTCATGGTCGCTTACAACTACCCATAACTCCAATTCCAGAGGAATCTGACACCCTCTCCTGACTTCCTCAGTCACCGAGCCTGCATTTAACACATACACACATATGGACAAACACACACACACCAATATGAATTTTAAAATAAAAAAAATACTTTTAGAGCTGGAGCACTTAGCCTCCCAGAGCCTTCTTGATTAGGAAAAGTGAGCCACACTAGACTGTGTTCACGGAGTTGTTCAGAAGTATAAGCAGACAGTGAAGACAAGCGTTTACTATAACAAAGCAAGTGTTCCTGAGCATTGGCTGTGCCCAACTCTATCCAGGGTACCGTGTGGCCAAGCTGAAACCCTTTCCCTGAGATCACTGAGCCCCAGAGGGCTGCTAGGGACTCAGGAAGCAGCTCCTGGAAGGCAGGGGGTAGGCAGGGGTGAGTGGGTGGCTAGGGATGGCTTCTAAGCCAGGAACCCTAGAATTCAAACCCTGGACAGGTTTCTCTTAAACAGTTTCTTCAACCATGGGTGGAAGCAATCATATAATCTCACAGCTCTATTATTAAAGCCAAATGAATGATTATTACACAAGAAGCATTCAATTTTATTTTCTTTCTTTTAAGTTGCACTTTCTTTTAAATGGGTTTGAACATAGCATAGATATATCAGTTGGTCTTTTGGGAACTTTGTAAGGAGTTGGTTGGCACAACTGTGACTGTTAACAAGACTAACATTTGTGAAATGCTAACTATAAATTAAGGTAGAATTTTTCTTCCTTCTTTATTTTTGTTTTGGATTTTGGTCTTTGGAGACAGGCTCTTTTTAGGTTACCTTGGCTCTCCTGGAATTTACATAGACCAGGCTGACTTGGAACTCACAGAGATCTACCTGACTCTCTCTTTTCAGTGCTTCTGGAAAGATTAAAGATTTTTAGATTATAATCCTTTTACTTTATTTTTAACTGGAAATAAAGTTATTTTCATACAATATATTCTCATCATGTCCTCTCCCTCTTCTTCCAGATTCTCTTTACCTCCCACCCTTCCAATTCCACATCTTCTTTCAAGCTCTCTCTCTTAAGAAAACAAATAAGCAAATAAAAAAGACAAATGGGGGCTGGAGGAATGGCTCAGTGGTTAAGAGCACTGACTGCTCTTCCAGAGGTTCTGAGTTCAATTCCCAGCACCTACATGGCAACTCATGACTGTCTAGTTCCAGGGGACACTCTCACATAGACATACACACAGGCAAAACACCAATGCACATAAAATAAAAATAAATAAATTATAAATTATAAAAAGACAAATAGGATAAAACAAAATAAATAAGCAAAAATAAAAGAAAGAAAAAGCATGAGAAGCACACAAGCAAAACCCATAAAAACTCGAAAATAGAAATCATAATATACAAACAAAAGATCAGTTAGAAGACATGGTGATAAACTGTATATTTAATAAAAATTATCTGGAATATCAGAGGACAGAATCACCCACAGCCAAGTCATGAAGGTCAGGGAGTAGTGACTTATACCTTTAATCCCATCACTAAGGAGACAGAAATCTGTCTGGATCTCTGTAAATTCAAGGCCTAACAGCCAGGAAGTGGTAGCTCACTCCTTTAATCCTAGGTCTAGCAGAGTTGAACCAGGAAGTAAACTAGCTGGAAGGAGAAAGAAATATAAGGTAGGAGAAGGCCGAAATTGAGCATTCTGTCTGAGCAACCAGTCAGGCTGAGGACCCGTGAAGACAGAACTTGCCCTGTTCAGCCTGAGAAGTTGGCTGGGTGAGAATTGACTGTGGTCTGTTTCCTCTCTCTGATATTCCAGCTTTTCCCCAATAAAAATCTGGCTTTACGAAATAGAATTCGTGCAATAAGGCAGCTGAGTGTTGCTGCACACCTTTAATCCAGACCTTAACTGGATCTCAGAGTTCCAGGCCAGCCTGGCGTGAAGAGTGAGTTCTAGGACAGCCAGTGCTGTTACTGAGAAACCCTTTATTGAAAAACCCAAAACAAAACAAAACAAAAAAGAAGCCCAAACAAAGCAATATGAGGAAAAAAAAATCTCCAGAAATACCTTTGAGTGTGTTTTGTGTTGGCCAACTACTGCAGTGCATGGTGCCTGCCCTTACGATTTTTTAAATCATAAATTATGTGTATATGGTGATGTGATTGTGTCTAAATGAAAGTTTGCACATATGACTGCTGTGCCTGTAGAGGCCAGAAGAGGGCATCAGACCACACAAAGCTGGAGCTACAGATAGTTGCAAACTGATGTATATGCTGGAAACTAAATTTGGGTTCTTTGCAAGAACAGTATGTGTTCATAACTGCTGAACCATCTTTCCAGCTCTAAAAAACAAATGTTTTTAAAGGCCAAAGTGTTAGATGCTTTGGTGTGTAGTCCTCAAAAATCAAACTTTGCTTGACAAAAATAAAGTGGGGTGTGTGTGTGTGTGTGTGTGTGTGTGTGTGTGTGTGTGTGTGTAAATGTTGTTTTGGGTATCTGAGGATGTGGATCCTTTGGAGTTGGAGATATGGAGATACATGCCTGAGTTCTGGGATCCAGACTTGGTTCCTGCCCCCTCAGTGAGATCAGTGCCTTGATAAAAGACATCCCAGAGAGTCCTCCTGTCCTCATTGCTCCAAGCGAGGACAAAAGAAAAGGTGACAGTCAACAACCACAAAGCAAGCTCTTAGAAGAACATGGCCAGTCCCATGCCCTGATTAGGACTTGAAGCTTCCAGAATGCAGAGAAGCAGCTGTTGTTCCAAACGCCCATTTCAGAACAGTTTGCTTCGGAACCTGAACAGATCGAAGAGGGTAAATAAAGACAGGAAAGATATGCTGCCTTGTGGCAGAACCTACTTAAACTATATCTAGCAACAACAACAACAAAATGAATAAACTATTTTTCATTGATAGGGTGATTCTCCCACCTTGTTTGCTGTTCTATCTTTAATTTCATGAATGATGAGAACTGCTAGATTTAGCCAATCTTTTTAAAAATGTGACCATTAAGTTGTAATAATTCAGTATTAAAAGTAATTTCCCTAAGAATCTGTTCTGTTGTCAATAGCTTCAGTACTAACCATGCATTAGTCAAATTCTGACACCAAACTCATACACCGCACCAAGCACCTCAGTTCATTTCACCCTCAAGAACCTTATTACAGGTCCAATGAAACAATTTTTATTTATGATGATGACTTATAGTTAAATCTCCAGCTAAGACCTCTTCTTTCAGGAGCCTGTGTCCTATTCAAAACGCCATCAGTTTTGGAATGGCAAGTTCTTTGCCTGTTCATCCAATGAGCTTGAAATAAGAATATTAGTGCCTGGGACCTTTTGATGTGTCTTGGTGCACATGAGTGACTTAAACAACTATGTCCCGTGTGACTGTGTGCACACTGACATGTACGTGAATGTGTCGGTCAGAGCACAGCTTTGTGCAGTCACTTCTACCCTTCTTCTTCTTCTGTGTGGGAGTGGGATCTAATTCAGGTTGCCAGGTGTGGAGGTCTGAATGAGACTGACCCCCAAAGGCTCACATACTGAATACTTGGTCACCAGGGAGTGGCACTATTTGAAAGGATTAAGAGGTGTGGTCTTGGTGGAGAAAATGTGTCACTGAGGGTGGGTTTCAAGGTTTCAAAATGCCATGCCAAGCCCTGAGTTCTCTCTCTGCTTGATCAGATCAGGATGTAGTTCTCAGCTCCAGCTCCATCATCTGCCTGTGGGCCACCATGTTTCCTGACATGATGAGAATGGATCAACCTCTGAAACTGAAGCAGGCTTCCAACTAAATGCTTTCTCTTATAGTAGTTGCCTTGGTTATGGTGTTGCTTCACAGAAATAGAACATTGACTGAAAGAGAAGTTGGTACCAAGGAGCGGGCCGTTGCTGTGACAGGCCTGACTGTGCTGTTTATTAGAGGGATATGGAAGACTTTGGGACTTTGGACAGGAAAAGTGGCTGAATGCTTTAAGAAGGCCATTGTAGTAGGAGCATGGAGGACACTGGTACTGAGAGAGATGTAGATTGTTGCTCACGAGGCCTGTCTCAAGAGGTTAGATGGCAGAATATTAGTATGTGGCCTAGAGACAGTTCTTGTGATGTTTTGCAGAAGAATGTGACTGCTTTCTGCTCTTCCTCCCCACCGCTCCCCTTCTGCCAATCTGCCTGTAGCTAGATTAAAATGTTTTGACTTACTGGCTTTGGCAGAGGAGATTTCAAGGCAGCCTAGTATTGACTGTATCATGTGGTTGATAGTGCAGATCTATAATGAAAAGAAGCAAGCCAGATAAGGAAATACAAAATATATAGTTTGATGTAACTAAGACCAATACTCAAGGAGAAATTGCCTTGAGTCTCAGAAGAGACTTGGAGATTTTATGCCATGTTGAGATTGTGATAGACTATGGGGTCTTTTGGAGTTGGACTGAATGCGTTTTTTGCTTTATGATATGATTACAAGCTTATAAGGGACAGGGAATGAATGTGGTTGTATGAATAAGGATGTCCCTCCAGTGGGCTAATAATATAGTTGAATCCTTAGTCACTAGAGAGTAGAACTATTTGAAAGGATTATAAGAGGTGTGGCCTTGCTGGGGAGCATGTGTCACTGAGAGTGATCTTTCTCTCTGTCTGCCTCCATGTTAACATGCTTCCCACCATGATGATTATGGACTAAACCTCTGAAACTGAAGCAGGCCCCCAAGGACATGCTTTCTCTTATAATAGTTGCCTTAGTCATGGTCTCTCTTCATAGCAATAGAACAATGACTAAGCCACTAGGTTACATGGTAAACCGCTTACCAACTGAACCATTTCAGAAGTCCTCCTTTGTTACTCTTTAATCTTTGATATAACTCTTCATTTTAAAAGTGGGACTGCTGAGGCTGGCCTATTCAGTTCAGGGAAAATACAGGTAAAACCCCAAGTATCACTGAATATGGTTGCCAGGACAACAGAACTCAGTTCCAGGATCTATAAATAGGTTTGTGACTAACCAGAAAATACAGGACATGTATCATTCCTTACAGCTATTTCTTCTGCGCAGTTTCGGCCTGAGTACCCAGGGCTCATCCTTCAGGCCTCCACATGGAGCTAATTCCTCAGAGAAATCCTTTGGTGCTCCTTTATCACTCTATCAGCTGTCCTTCCATTCCTTCATCCCAGCCTCTGATGGACATTCATTCCCTTTGTTCCTGACACCACAAAACCACAAATGTGCAGTTGGACCTCTGTGTCTTCTGGTTCCAAGTCCACGGATCAACAAACCACAGATTAAAAGTATTTGATCAAAAAATTGCACCTGGGCACTGGGAAAAAAAATTGTTCAGTACTTATGAGCACTTACTGCCCTTCCAGAGTACCCAGATTTCATTCTTGGTACCACTACAGTAGGTCATATCATCTGTAACTCTAGGTCCTTTTCTGACCTCCCAGGCACCAAGCATGCCCATTGTGTTCATAAATACATTCAGGTAAATCCTCACACACATAGAATAAAATCAATCTTTTTAAAAATTGCATGTGAGGACAATAGGCCTATGTCAATGGTAAAGGTACTTGCCTAGTATGTGAAAGGCTCTGGATTTGAGCTCCAGCATATAGAGGAAAAAAGTATCTGTAAAAAGGACAAACTATGTCTCTTTATTAACTTATTTATGTTGTTTATTCCAGAAGCAATGCCATATCACAACTATTTGCGTAGCATTTACATTGAATTAGGCTTTTAGAGGTGTTTTATAATAAATAGTGGGCTATGAATGCTGTACCTGTGTTGATGAACCCCACCCCACCCCCACTCCGCAAAGACCACCAGCTCCACAAGGGTCAGTTTATTCTTTTGGACAGGTTTAAATGAACCCAGGCTGAAATCCTTTGTTCCAGTGCAGTGGAGGGTTTCGGCCACAAGCTCAGAGGTGAGGGGTTTTTAAAGAAAAGCATATGTAAGCAAGGTGCTACACATCTTGGCATTTCAGGATTGGGTACAGGAGTATGGAGCACAGTCACTATTGGCTACACTTTCAGTGAGAACCCAAGCTCTGAATCTACTGGCTGAACTAAGTTTTCAATCCATTGGCTGTCAGGTGCATTTTTGAGATTCTTCTCAGATTCTTAGACCTCAGCCCTGCCCTCAGGCATCAAATGCTCTTTTCCTGAAATAAAGTTTTGGGTTTTTTATTATTATTGTTATTTATTTATTTATTTGCCTTGGTGTTTGCCTGGAACTGGAACTACAGACAGTTGTTAGCTGCCATGTGGGTGCTGGGAATCGAACCTGGGTCCTCTGGAAGAGCAGACGGTGCTCCTAACCGCTGAGCCATCTCTCCAGCCCCTGAAATAAAGTTTTGTAATGATAAATTCATGCCTACACATGATATGGATGGACATAGTCATAAGCAGATATTTGTCTTTCATATTAGAGACCTGAGCACCTATGGATTTGCACATTCATGATGGGAAACAATATCCTGAAACCAGCAGCCCTGGACAAGAAGGGTTGGATAAATAGAGTCATTTCAGTGACTGCCCCAGCAGTGGGGCTGTGTCATTAGGAAACTCCATTTGTGTCGGTTTGCAGACTCTGCTTTGCTTTACAAGCAGCACTGACTCCATTCCAAGCACAAATGCAGACTCAGGATGACTCTGCACTTTAGTGGGCATGCTCACAACACCATCTGTTTGGCACCTCCCACAGGCACAGACAAACTGATCAATAGCTTCATCCTGAAAGTAGAAATGGTCTCCACTCTGTAAACCCTGGGAAACATTTCGGCAGTTCTTTAAAGTTAAACAGAATTAACACAGAAGGTAGAAATTCCACGTCTAGGGATTTATCTGAGAAAAAGAAAAGCATGGGATTTTACCAAAGACCTGTATATGAACACTGTTGCCTCATCTTTCATAATGTTCAGAATTGGAACCTAAGTTTTTACTGATAAATACATACTTCATACATTAAATAATAAAAATAGATTTTTAAAACTAGAATATTAAATAAGAGAAAGGTTGCCTGAAGTTTCTGGCCTGGCCTAGCCCCAAGGTCTGGACCTGCCCACAGCTGCTTAATCCCAAATAATCACTCAAAGGCTTTTATTAATTACAATTGTTTGGCCTGTGGCTCAGGCTCATTACCAACTAGCTCTTACAACATAACTCATTTCTATTAATCTATGTCTTACCACATGGCTAGTGACTTACTGGTACTTTTACATCTTGCTTCTTGGGCAGCTTGATCAAGTCTCCCTGACTGACCTGTAACACAAGGTTTCTGGTCATGTCCGGCTAGAGGTCCAGACTTGCCCATGGCCACTCAGGCCCCCTAAAATGACTCAGATGCTTATACTAATTTCATGCTGTTTGGCCTATGGCTCAGGCATATTGATAGCTAGCTCTTTCATCTTAATTCAACCCATTTTCATTCATCTGTCCTGCCACGTGGCCGTGGCTTACCTATTTTGTTACATCTTTCTTTCTCATTGGCTCAATCGCATCTCCCTGACTCCACCCTCCTCCTCCTCCTTATACTTCAATTTCTCCACCCACTTCTACAGTGTCTGCCATGACCAAAACAGTCCTTTATTCACAACATATAGACATCCCACATCACTAGCCCTCTTTCTCCTTTATCTACGCTTGGATTTCCTGCCTGCCTCCAAGCTACCTTGCCATAGGTGAAAACAGTTTCTTTATTAACCAATAGTGATGCATATTCACAGCATATAGAAAGACATCCCACATCAAAAGGTTCAAAAGACCTTAGTGTTATGTAATTCTCTTTCATTTAGTACCCAAGAGACAGTAAATCTCTGAAGCAGCTGTCTTGGGCTAGGAGTGGAAAGAAGTTACTGTAAGCCCAGGTTCAGGAATGAAGAGCTGAAGGGCTGCCAGGGGGTGGGAGGGTGGGTGTTCAGCGTCCAGGTGTAAAAATCATCCTTGAGGGAAATCAGGACAAGATCTCAAGCAGGAACTGACACAAAAACCATGGAGAAAGCAGCTACTTACTGGCTCACTGTCTGGCTCATTCATCAGCTTTTCTAGCAGGCCAGCTGCACTTGCCTAAGGATGGTACTGCCCACAGTGGGCTAGGCCCTCCCACATCAATCATTGTCGCTCAGCAGTTTATTCGGGACATTTACAATTGTTTTCTCTTTGTCCTTCTGTCTTCTTCTCCTCCCCCGGGAAACCCCGCCCACTGACTAAATACTCTCAGGGCATCCAATCCCAATAAGCCATGTGGGCACAGCTCATAGGTCCACATACACAACAACAAACCACGCCCCAGGCTCAAGCCAAATAAGGAGTTGTTTATCAAAGGAGAGCACTCACCCATGGGGGGTGGAGGCCGGAAATCAGCACCATCTTTAGGGTGCAGCAGCAGGCAGCTCTCTACAAATCATCACCCAAGATCATCTTTTACAGAGGTGGCCACAGAGAGATATGATCTGGGCAATTCCTCAATTGAAATTTTCTCTTCCCTCAGGACTCGAGGGTGCATCAAGTTGAACTAAAAACTAACCAGAAATGATAGTTTCATGTCTACTTTCAAGCTATATCTATAACTATCTAATTTATAGGGAAATTTAAAAAAAGCATTCATATAAAATCTAGAAACTGTAATAAAAGAAAACACAAGATTTTTTGAGCTAGGACCTCATTATATACTTGTTTGAAACTTGCTATGTAGACCAGGATTGCCTTAAGCTCACAGATCTCTGCCTGCTTCGTTCACTGTGGGGATATGTTATATATGTAATAGAACCAGTCTGGCATATTAGAGAAGAGAGCTACCCTCAGTCAATCCAGGAGAATCAGAGAGTGGTAACTCACACCTTTAATCTCAGCACAGAGAAAGATCGGGAGTGGTGACCTATGCCTAAAGACCAGCAGATCTGAATTTGAGGCCAGCTTGGTTTACAGAGGGAGTTCCAAGCTCCCAGGCAGGCTGTGGTGGTGCTATGCCTTTAATTCCATGACTCCAAAGACAGAGATCTTTCTGTGTTTATGTGAGTTCAAGGCTAACTACCAAATAGTAATAGCCCACGAGTTTAATTTTAACCTGGATGTGAAACAACTGAACTGACATTTAACAAAAGCAAGCTAAAATAAAATTGATGAGAAGGGCATGGAAAATGCAGAGAGCAGTTACATGGTACATGCAGATGTAAGAGGCATGAAGAGGAACAGCTGGGATCCTGCAGTTCTTGTGTGTTCTGTCTCACTACAGAATAGACATGGATGGTGCTGACAGTTGCACGACCATGTTACTAGATTAAGGTCACTGTGTGGTTCACTTAAAATGGCAAAGTCAAAAAACTAAGTATGCTCTACCACAATAAAAACTTAAAATATGTGCAGCCTAGTGCAGTTTATTACTATATATTAACAGATGTTATGAAACCCTAATGAGGGAATGTTTTCTTTATTAGTAGGAAAAAACCCCTCTGTGCCTGGAGCGTTTGCTGTGAGTTTCTCCTGATTCTTCTCTAGTTACTTCCTTCCCAAAGTCTACCAATTACTAGAAATGGACTAACACTTGACAGTGGAGCTCTGGTCTGGGTCTCCTCATGACCTTGACCTTATGCAAGCCTCACACACTGTCCTGCACGCATGGACTTCCAGGTTGATGGAAGCTGAACAAAGACCTAGAGGTCAAGGGGAGGGCAGGATGCAGAGCAGGGCAAACGGGAGGGGAAAGGCCCAGCAAATATCTGCTCTCGGCCTATCTCTGGTTCCCTCTGCTCCTTCCTCCTCCAGCCTAGTCAGGAGGCCAACTGGAGACTTAGGGCACCAGGAGGTACATCCCTGTTCTCACTCTCTCTCTCTCTCTCTCTCTCTCTCTCTAGTATAACAAGGCAGAGAAGGCACATAGAGGTGAGGGAGCTTTCCCAACATCACAGCAGCTGAGCCAGGGCTAAGATGAAGCCCTTGGATGACCAGGCCTATTCCAGGCCTGCACTGTGTGCAGTCTCGCCTCTGATGCCTGGGGTTTTCTGGTCCCTCCTCCTCCTCCTCCTCCTCCTCCTCTTCTTCTTCCTCCTCTTCCTCCCCTTCCTACTAAAGCACAGCTTTCTGGAGGTTTAATTCACCTTATCAACTATACACAAAGTCTATAGTTCAGTTAGTTTAATCATATTGAGAGTTATCACTGCATTCATTTTAAATCTTTATATTTTTCTTTCTTTCTTTTTTTTTTCTTTTCTTTTTTTTTATTTTTTGAGACAGGGTTTCTCTGTGTAACTTTGGCTGTCCTGGAACTCACTCTGTAGACCAGGTTGGCCTCAAACTCACAGAAATTCATCTTCCTCTGCTTCCTAAGTGCTGGGATTAAAGGCATTCGCTACCATTAACTACCTGGCCAATTTTTCTTTCTTTCTTTTTCTCATTCTTTCTCTCTCTCTCTTCCTTCCTATTTTAACTTTTAAAATTTTACTAGAGGCAGTTAAGTGTGAGTACTTGCAGGCTGGAGAGATGAACTCAGAGGTCCTGAGTTCAGTTCCCAGCAACCACATGGTGGCTCACGACCATCTATGGTGACATCTGATGCCCTCTTCTGTATACTGTATATGTAATAAATAAATCTTAAAAAAAAAAAAGAGTGAGCACTGTTGTTGAGGATCTGGGTTAATCCCCAGCACTAATATGGCAACTCCCAACCATCTGTAACTTCAGCTCCAGGAGATTTAATGCCCTCTTCTGGCCTTTTGGGGCATCAGACACATATGTGGTACACATACATGCATGCAGGCAAACACTCACATGTATAAGATAAAAATAATCTTTAAAAAATATTGTGTGTACATGTATGTACATGTGTAGGCACCTGTGTCACTAGCATGGGCGTAGAGGTCAAAGGACAACTTTTGGGAGCTGGTTCTCTCTTTCCGCAAGGCAGGTCCTGGGAATAGAACTCTGGTTGGCAGGCTGGCCTTGTTTTAAACCATTTTATTACCAAAGAGAGAATGCTGTTCCTAACAGTAGTAACTAAGCCACACCTTCCTCCACAGATGAATGAGAAAGAATTCTCAGGGTCACAGCATAACACCACCAGTGTAACACAAGAACTAATCCCTCTCATGTTCTACATATTTCTGTAGTCTGAGTATTCGATGTCTCATTTAACTCAGTCTCCTTAGTCCAGGACTACTGCGCTAGTTGAGATATGAAATGCCCAAGGAGTCTGCAGCTCTCTGAAGGCATGCAGATAGTGCTAAAATTCCTTCCCATGGAAAGGCATAAACAGCATCTATCCCTTCTCCTAGGGTCCTAACTGAGGCAAGTTTATGCCAAAATTCTCCCTAGGGAACCAATGAGTTTATTGGACTTTCTTATAGAGCATAGGTGAGAGGTTACTTACAGACACTGCACTCACAAGAGGCTTTACCCACAAAGAAAAAGACCTTTCCAACAGAAGGTTCCATAGAGTGAGCGCCCCTCCAGTTGTCTTGCCAAGCCTTTATACTCTAGTCCCTCCCTGAGGCCAGATGCAATTAAGGCAGAATCTCATACAATAGGTGGTAGGGAGTGGCTGGGTACCAAGTCTTGTGACCCGCCCCACTCCTCCAAGAGAGAGTGTAAACAGTCAACAAGCCCAGCTGGGATGATTGTTTTGCAAGGGGGCACGGGCTGAATTCCTCAGGGTGGAGCTGGCTTGAGTCACAAGACAGCCACTCACTACATCCGATTATAAGCACAGAATGCAAGTTTGCTCACCCCAAAGCGCACTAGACTGGGTCACCTTTGGCAAAGACAGTTTCCGT
This sequence comes from Sigmodon hispidus, assembly GCA_004025045.1. Taxonomy (NCBI): domain Eukaryota; kingdom Metazoa; phylum Chordata; class Mammalia; order Rodentia; family Cricetidae; genus Sigmodon; species Sigmodon hispidus. The sequence continues at coordinate 31,459 of PVIH01000847.1, read as the reverse complement.
GCGGGATTTCTCGAGAATGTGGAAAAGGTAGCATTGCTGAGCTTTTACGGCCCTTTGCTTCCCTAGTCCAGATCCTCCTCCTTCACCTCCTGTATATCACACATTGTAATCCTATTTCTGGTAGCAAATGAACACGGCCACTGGATCAAGGCTGGAAAGTGAAGCTGGCATCATACATCGGATATAGCAGATAAAACACCTGAGAGAAACAATTTTTTAAAAAGAAATGTTTTGTCTGGTTTCTGAGGCTTCAGTCCAGTCCAAGGTCAACTGGCTCCATTGCTTTTTGCCACAGGCTGAACTCTGTGGGGCTGGATGTAGAGGTAAGTGATCAAGAAAGGAGAAATCAGACACCCTTCTGAGGCATCCTCCAATCAGGTCCCACTTTCCACTATTCCTGAGGTCTCCCAGTAGTGCATGCAACTATGAAGCCATCAATCTGCTTCGGAGATGAGGGCCCTCACAATACAATCCTTCCCCCAAAGCCCCACCTCTGAATGCTGCTTCTATAGGGGACCAGGTGTTCAGTACAGGAGCCTCTGCAGGGTACCCCCAAGTACAAACCAGAACAAGCACTAAATAAAGAAAGATCCTTGGATATTGGTAGGGAATCTCTCCCTGTATGCAGTGAACACACATATGTATTTGTATTTGTGCAGGAAGAGTTAAGAGTGAACCCACATGGCTGGAGAGATGGCTCAGCGGTTAAGAGCACTGGCTGTTCTTCTGGAGGACCTGAGTTCGATTCCCAGCATCCACACGGCAGCTCACAACTGTCTGTAATTCCAAGATCTGACACCCTTACACAGTTATACATGCAGGCAAAACACCAATTCACATAAAATATTAAAAATATAAGAGTGAACACACAGTATGTATTTGCTTATACATACTCATAATAACTGTGAATGAAAAAAAAAACCCTCAAAAAATGTGAAACCCACTTGAGTCTAAAGAGGAGGTTGCTGACAAAGGACAGTGATGAGAATTTTACTCCAGAATGAATTCAGTAAATGTATGTCCTGTTAATTGTTATGCCTGCGTGTAAAAATTTCCACGATTGCCACCAGGGAGGCTGGACACACTGTAAAGAGTGAGGATTTTATTGTTACATAGAGATTGTCCCACGAACCTGGGTCCATAGCCTAATTCCGGCACAGAGGAAAGGCTAAGGACCCTGAACCCTGATGGGTGAGGGTCTTTAAAACAAAACATACATAAGCAAGATGCGACAAACCTTAGCATTCCAGGATTGGGCAAAGGTAATGTACAGCAGTGATTGGCAAGAATCCAACTTTTGAATCCATTGGCTGCTGTGTTCACTCGCAGACCTGGGCCCTGCTCCCAGGTATCAACATGAGAATGAATTCAGGTCCTTACAAATATATGTATTTTATATATCATATATGTGATTTTATTTTATGTGTGTTTTCTGTACATTGTTGTAGAAAGTTTCTCCTTGTGCCTGTTTGGCCCCGGGAGGTTTGCGACCTGGCGCGCGGCAGCAGCGATTTTTATCCCCCAAAGAAATGAATCACAAGCTTATATCCTTTAAACTGTTTAGCCCATGTCTTATGCCCATTACTAGCTAGCTCTTTCTTCTTAAATTAACCCATTTCTATTAATCTTCCCGCCACGTGGCTCAGCCTGTGACTGGCCGGTACCTCTTACATGTCTGTTTCTCTTGGGGGTCAGATGAAGACTGGCAAACTCCACCCTTCTTCCTACCTGCTTGTGCTCTGATTCTCCACCCACTTCTACCGTGTTCTACATGGACCAAAACAGCTCCTTTATTTACATTATACAGAGAATATTCCACCACAGTACATCCATAACTTCTTAGTGCTTTTAGAGGTCAGAAGAGGGCACTGTATTTCTCTGTAACTTAGTCACTGTTCTATTGCTGTGAATAGACACCACAACCAAGGTAACCCTATTTATTTATTTACTTACTTATTAAAAAGTGTTCATTATCATCATGGTGAAGAGCCTGGAGGTACACAGGTAGACACTTTGCTGGAGTCCTACAGCCTGATCATGGACAGCAGGGAGAGAGGGAACTGAGCCTGGCATAGGCTTTTGAAACCTCAAAGCCCACCCCCAGTGACACACTTCCTCCAACAAAGCCACACCCCCTAATCCTTCTCAAATACTGCCACTCCCTAATGACTAAGTGTTCTAATATATGAGCCTGTGAGGGTTATTCTTATTTAAATCTCCACACCCTAGAATGGAGTTGGGGTGACTGTGAATCATCATGTGGCTACTGGGAATGGAACCCAGGTCCTCTAGAAGAGCAACAAGTGCTCTTAACTGTTAAACCTTCTCTCCAGCCCCCAAAATACACATGTATATTATAAAACCCACTTGTACATTCAACAAATATTAGTAAGTCCCTTTGAGCATATGAGGTTCTGGTCTTGATGTTGAAGGTATAGTTAGAAATAAACGAAGCAGAGAAGGTTTATAAGATTATTATAGGCTTTATAATTCCTGTTCCCATTACCCCAGCTTGAAGGCCAGCACCCTACAGCAGCATTGCTCCCCGTGAGCCAGAACGTTCCACTTCTCCCTTCTCTAATTGTTATAGAATTTATAGTCTGCACTGTACATGACACTTAATTGCCTGCCCCATCTAGTGTGACTTCAAGAGTCCTCAGGGTCAAGCACCCTAACAAAGTATTCACTGTTCTGCCCAAAGCTAAACTCCCAGAGAGACCACTGGAGACAGATGTCTGAAATGTAACAGCAAGGTTTATTGACAGCACAATACAAGCCAGGCAGGGAGCTCACTCCAAGAGCAAGCTAGGAGGAGCTGCTTATTCCTAGGTTACATTGGCTTTTATAGGCAAACACTACAACAAAGTCGGTTGCTTGAGGACATGGTGCAAGCATGCTATTGATTGGCTCCTGCTCAGGGACTTTCCCCACCAGGATATTCTTGGACCCCACCTGGGTGGCTGTTTTTTTGTGATTGGCTGTCTCTAGGTTGGAACATTTCCATGGTTTTGACTACAAAGACATGTCCTTGACTAATGCTTGGTTTCTTCTTCTTCTTTTTTTTTTTTCCTTCTTTATTTTGTATTTATAAAAAAAAAAAAAAAGAAACACAGTAAAAAGAATTTAAAATGTGTAAGAGTTAACAATAACTATACAGAGGATAAGAATCATAAGCATGGCTTATCAAGGGTGGAAATACAAATAAGATTGCTACACATATATTTTCTTTGTGTTCATCTTTCCCTCTGAATTTTTTTTTTCCATCCCTGTATATCCTTATTCGAGGTCTCTTCCCCCTCCCAACACATCTGGTCATTTTTCTTCTCTGCAACTCCCCATCCCCTCCCTGGGCAGGGAGCAGACAGTCCTATGGTCCCACTGACCCAATAATGCTTAGATCAGTCTTCACTCCTGGCCAAATCCAGTTCTTTCCCCCCTCCCTCAAGAGTGAGTCAGGTGTTCCTATAGTTGGACTGGGGTTTGAAGGGTCAGTCCAGGGTGTTTCTGATCCCAAGCTGTTCGGTGGTTGTGGTTTGCTGCTTGGGCATGTTTGGCTTTTTTTCTTGTTTGTTTGTTTAGAGACCACTAGTGAGTGAGTACATCCCTTGCTTATCTCTCTGAGTTTGTGAGACTTCGCTCAGGAGGATATTCTCCAAATCCATCCATTTGCCTGTGAATTTTAGGATATCATTTTTTCTTACTGCTGCGTAGTATTCCTTTTCCCAGAACTGGTCAGGCATAAGACATAGTACCTGGTTTATTTTTCTCCCAGAACTAGGCAGGCCCCCTGCTTGGTCTGTTCTTTCCCCAGAACTGAGCAGGCCCCCTGCTAGGAAGGCAAAACAATTATTTTTTACCTTTTTTGTAAAATGGCTACTAGAATGCAAGATGGGGTTTCTTGAGCTGAGTTCACTCTCTTTACTCAGCACCGTTCCTCCAGTTGCTAGGCAGTCCCAGGACCTGAGACATATCTCACGTCTCCTTTCCCACTCCTTGACTCCTTGTTCTACTCTACCGTTTTGCTGATTTGTTTGTTTTTTGAGACAAGACCTCACTATGCAGCCCAGGATGAGCTTACATCCATGATCCCCCTGCCTCAGCCTACAGAGGGATGGGATTACAGGTCTGTGCTACTACTACCCAGCTACTGCTGCCAATGAAGGACAATAGATGAGAAATAATGTCTTTCCTGATTGTTCGTCTTTCAGGTTGGGAAGCCGTAGAACTTTGGAGGACCCCAGATTCCTCATTTATAAAGTGGGAGTAATGAATGACAGGACCTACCTAGGTCAGGGACTATTACAATAATGAAATAAATCAACACAGAAAGCTGTGAATTGTGTTAATTAGTTCTATTAGCTTCAGTCAATCTCCAGGCTCAACGCTGGCTATGCTCTGGGTCAGCCATGTGCATTTTGTTTTTATTTCTGGAATATATACGCACATCTCTATATCTGTTCCTGTATTTGTCCTTCTGCTAGGCTGAAATAGGAGTTCTTGCCTGTTAGGTCTGCCTGTAAGGCTGGGCTACACATCCTTTTCAGGCAACATTAGCAGTTTCCTCCTCAGAATGTCCTTGTCCCTAACACTTTTTCTAGAACATTTCCAAAAAGTCCATCATCTCCCTTGGTAATCTGGTGCTTAAGCCAGTGAGGTCCTGGGAAGCTATCTGAAAGGTAGACAGGGATGCCATTTTAGAGCAAACCTGCCTTCTAGCAAATGTTTGATACTTGTTTCTAAATGTGTTACCACCTTTAAATATATTTTTATTTTAATATTTTAGACTGTCTTAAAAAAGCATGTGTGGAAGGGATTCTATAGCAAGTATCATACACTTATTTTAAAGGTAAAATCATTAAATATTTAGGATTTGTGTTCCCTATGGTATCTGGTGCAATTACCAAAATCTTCTTTTATGTCTGTGAAGTAGTTACAAATGGTAAAAAAATGGAGACAGTGTTCCAACAGATTTGTGGACCCTAAAACTTGAATTTCATATCATTTTCATGTGTCCCTAGTCTTGGATTTTTCTCTTAACCATGTAAATATGTGACACCCGTTCTTATCTCTCAGGCCACATAACACAAGGTCAGATGGTTTTAGAGCAGGAAGCAGAGGACTTACTCCTTCTAAGTGGTCCTGGGAACATGGCATTTCAGAGGCTTTCCCAAGTAGAGTCTTAGGGTTTCTTTTTGGTTTTGTTTCATTTTGTTGTTTTTTGGAGACAGAGTCTCACTATGTAGCATTTCCCTGTTTGGAATTTACTATATAAACGAAGCTGCCCATGACCTCACAGTGATCCAGGCCTCTCAAGTGCTGGGTTTATTGGGTTTATATCATCCTGTTCAAACTTTATGAATAATCCAGTTTTTGTTGTTGTTAATCCAAATTACTGCTCTCCTGAAGGCCCGACTCTGCAGGAAGCCTCTAGTCGATGAAATCCTCCAGCCACTTTGACCTGTCTCTGTCTCCTGTACCAGCTCCTGGCTCTTCCCAAACCTTCCCATAGCCATGTATTTAACTTTTTTTTTTTGGTCTTGCTTTCCCAGACCATCTTTCATATTGGTGTGTTTGGTTTTGATATTTTGACTTTGTTGTGATCTAATCTGATCTGATATCAAATTTACCGAGTGTAGCATCGAATGTTGATGGACGGAGACCTCATGCCCCAGGTGCCAGCAGAGGGAGGTGGCGGTGGTGGCAGGAGACACTTAGACTGGTTCTGGGCACACTCTCTGGCAGGGTGAGAGAAAGAGAGGACAAAAGAGTTAAGGGTCTGGGTGGAAATCCTTCTTAAATGGAACTTGACATCAGATCTCAGGGCGGGGCCAAGCAGATCATCATTGTCACGACTTCAGGGGCTAGAACAGAATCCTAACAGACTTCTTCAAGTCCCAACAGCTAACAGTAGCCACACTGTCAACCCAAGCAGGTTTTTTGTTTTGTTTTTAGTTTAAAACTATGTGAGAAAAAAAAAAAAACTTAAAAAAAAAAAAAAAAAACTATGTGGGTGGTTACAATTTTTTTTTTTTTTAAATAGGATCTTAGTTAGCCCAGGTTAGCCTCAGCCTTGCTATGTTGTAGACTAGAGGATAATTTAGAATTCTGATCCTCCCTGCCTTCACCTCCCAAATGCTGGGATTGACGGCATGAGCCATTAAATCTGGTTAGAGGAACAGATTGATTTTTATTATTATTTATAGTAGCAGATGGTTTCAGAGTACTGTGTCAAAGTTACCATACCCACTGACCTATTCCTTGGGATCAAACCCTATTTCTACCATCACGTCATTACTGTTTGGCCCTTAACTCATGATTCTTTCCCACATAGGAGAGATTTTTGTTTTCATGACACATCTCTAAAGTTCAGTACAGAGTTTCCTCATGAGTTGGTAAGGTAGAAACCTGACAAGGCTTTCTTTGAGGTGAAAAAAAAGCTTGGTAAAATATGTAATATTGGGTATCTATATGTGAAAATTCTCATTTTACTGTTCCCAATGACAATGGACTATGGTTAAAAAAAAACAAAAACAAAAACAAAAAACAAAAAACACAGACATGTTTACTGTGTTATTTTCCTGGCAGAAGTAGCTCTGTTAACCTATCTGGTTTCATGTCCTTAGTGTTAACTTTCAAATCACGACAAAAGGCTGAGATGCCTATTTAACATATCAAGGTGGACCTGGCCTCCAGGTTTTTCCAGCATTCCTTGGTCCCTGCCTGTTAGAAGGTACAGCTGACATGTCCCTCCCACCCTGAATTCTTCAGTCCAGAGGCTGGGCGGCCCTTCCCCCACAAGCTAGTCCCAATATAATTCAGGCATTTTGGTTAGCTGCCCCTTTTCTACCTTTGACCTCTTGGCTGATGCACCTGATGTCACCCCACCCCCACCCCCCATGCACAGATGCCTCAGTTCAGCCTGGTCCTGTCTTCTTTGGACTCTTCCAGATGTCACTCTTTATGCCTCCATCTACTCTCTCCCTTTTATCTACAATAAACTTTCTCCTCCACCATACCTAGGGTAGTCATGCCATTTTATTTCTTTTTTCATTCAGTTAGCAGACTGAGAAATCAGCACATTAGTTGCCTTGAACTCAGTAGTGTTGTACCTAAATTTTTCAGGTCATCTGAATCTTATCTCTGGTTTACATTGAAAGTCTTTTTTTAAGTGTTACTTATTTAATGTTTGCGGGTACTCTGTCTGCATGTCCATCTGCACACCAGAATAGGGCATTAGATCCCATTGTAGACAGTTGGGAGCTGCCACGTGGGTGCTGGGAATTGAACTCAGGAGCCCTTGAAGAACAGTCAGTGCTCTTTTCTGCCGAGCCATCTCATTTGGAACATTTGAAATGACATATTAGTTCAGGTTTGTTCTTACTGTTCCTATTGTGCTCTTCAGTCTCTTATGGCAGAAGACACAGGGAAATCCTGGAGAATCTCAGCTGATGGGAGCATTTGTTGTATAAGAAAGTGCTAAAATACTTCAGGATTTGGGGGTGAAGTTTTCACATTTAAATTTTGAAATAGTTAGCTAAGATAAAGCAGTTGTAAGTCAAAATTCAACATGGCAATTTGATATTTGTACTTTACAATATCAACTTGTAAAGTATATTTTCACTATTTGTCAGTCAAAGTCACTTTTGTGAAATAAGGTGTTTTATAATGGTGCAGGGACTAGAACCATCTTCTAGAACTATCTTGGGCCTTGTGCATGCCAGATCAGCACACTCCCCCTGAGCTCTACCCTCCCCTCCCCTTTACACTTCATTTTAAGACGGGGGGTCTCCTTGAGTTACCTAGGCTGGCCTTGAATTTACAATGACCTGGACACTGCAATTCCCCTGCCTCAGGTTTTTCTGGTAGGTATGATTGAGCCACCAGACCAGCTTACAAATCAATATATTTTAAAAACAAGGCTTTTCTTAGGGCTAGAGAGATGGCTCAGTGGTTAAGAGCACTGACTGTTCTTCTGGAGGACATGAGTTCAATTCCTAGCATCCACATTGCAGCTAACAACTGTCTGTAATTCCAAGATCTGGCACCCTTACACAGTTATACATGCAGGCAAAACACCAATTTATATAAAATTAAAAAAAAAACAGGACTTTTCTCAAAGTTTTAAATAGTTGAAGCTGTGATTAAGCACAGTAGCCAGTTTTTTTCTTTTTCCTTGAGTTAACAGGAGTCTGTATATCAATTGTTTCAGTCTAGCCCTTAATATTAAAAAGTCACCTATAATTAGTGCTTTAGTTTTGTTCTGTTGCTGTCATAAAACACTTTGGCCAGAAGCAATTTCACGTAGGAAAATTTTATTTTACCTTCCAACTCCGGATCTTTCTACCAGTGAGGGAAGTCAAGGCTGGAATGCAAAGCCAGACCCACTGCTATTCCACACAGCATTGCTTCTAACCAGGGATCTCATTTCACAGCCAGAGAAGTAAAGCAGGGACCATAGAGAGTGCTGCTTGCTAGCTGGGTGCAGGCCAGATAATACTCTACTAGCTTTTTTATACAGTTCACAATTACCCACCTAGGAATGGTGCCACCTTCAATGTACTGAACCTTCCTATACCAATTAAAAAACCAAGATACTCCCCCATCAACATGTCACAGGACAATCTAGACAGTTTTTCAACTGTGGCTCTCTGATGACTCTAGGTTGTGTCAAATTGACAGGTAAAGTCACCCAGGACAATTATCTTTCAAAAAAAAAAAATACTACACTTATTTGTGTGTGCACGCCTGCCGTGGCACATGTGTGAAGGTCAGATAACACCTTTCATGGGTTGGTTTTCTCCTTCCTCCTGTGGGTCTCAGGGATCAAACTCAGGCAGTAAAGTGTCCTTACCTAATATGCCATCTCCCTAATCCTAGAACTATCTTTAAAACGCAATCTGTAATTTGTCTGATCTGGACTATGGGTACATTTTCTGTGGACTACTCTCTATTTAACTTGATTTTTCAAGATGACAGCATTTTCTGATACATGCCTCTTAGTTTTTATTGAAAAAAGAAAGTCAAAACCTGCTGCATTCTCTCTTTTTCTTTTGTGGTAGTTTTCAGACAGCCTCTCTCTATGAGATCCTGGCTGTCCTGGAGCTCACTGTGTAGACCCTGCCTTTGCCCCTTGACCACTGGGATTAAAGGTGTGCACTGCCATGCCCAGCAAGACCACTGTACTATTCTTTGTTTGTTTCACTGTATTGTGTAGCCCTGGCTGTCCTAGAACTCACTTTGTAGATCCGGCTGGCCTTGAACTCACAGAAACCCACCTGTCTCTGTCTTGGAGTGGTGGGATTAAAGGTAAGTGCCACCACTGCCTGGCTGACCACTGCACTCTTAAATGAAGACTAATAGACTTAATATTTGGGCGTTAGCTCCCAGGCACTGCTTACAAACCATCCTTATGGAATAATGGTGGCTTCTGCTGTTCAGTGCCTCCTCCTCGTGTGGCTCTGCTGCCTCCTCCTGGAACCCTCACCTCACTGGCCAGCCAGTGTGCCAAGTATGATAAATGTGTGCCCCTTGGTGAACTCACTGTGTTCTTAGGGGTCTGGGACTGGCCCTGGGTGCACCTGTCATGTGAGCATAGTGGACTTCCTGGCAGGGTTTGCTGCACAGAAACTTTGTAATTTACTTTCAGGCTTTTAATCAGGCTCCTATTATGATCTTGGTAAAGTCTACTGGGAAGAACCAATAACTGGCTCAGATCCTCCAGCCTACCTCCAGCTTGACATTCTGAGTTCAAAATCCTCTTACAGAACTCAGAAGCACTACCTCCTCTAGATCATGCCCCTAGCACCCATTTTCTCACAAATCTGCAGTTGCATCTTTATAGTAATTCTCAAGTTGTTTCCTGTCTCCAAATGAGGGAAAGGAGGTGAGTGACTGTCCTGGAGACACAGAGCTAGAAAGTGGCAAAGTTGGGCATCTAACATAGGCAGTGGACTGCAGGACCTATATGCCCCCTGTCAGGACACTGCCATCTGACTGCCTGTTCTCCATTTGTGTGGATGATGTAGGAATTCAAATGCATGGAGAAAGTGGCTGGTCTCTCTGACTTGTTTCTGCCACCCCAGGCACAGCCATCTTTCTGAATACTCAGGGTCCCTGGCAGCATTATCCACTTCAAATTCCTTCTGCCCCTCTGATCTGACCATGGCCAACACCAGTTAACCACAGTGATCAGACATTTTCTAGTGGCAGGCATCTTTCTCGGCATTTTACAAATATCTCTAATTCCTACAATATTATTGCCCCCACTTAAGGACAGAAAACTCAAAATACAGTGAATGGTTTATTCAAATCACCCAGTGATTAGCAGAACCCACTTTCATCTCCCCAAAGATTCAAGGACAAAAGCCTCCATCATCCTCCATTCTCCTAGGGGATAGACGCCAACAGGGCTACTGGCAGGCTAGGTGCCATGCTATCGGCCCAAGCTTATCTCTTGCTCGGCTTCAGCACTCCTCTGTTCCAGACTGGCATGTCTGTACCCTCTCCCCCAACCCCCGGGCTTGCTCCCAACACCCACACTTCCATTCCATTGTTCCTGTGACCTAGAAAGTCCTGTTTTCTCTTTAGGCCTCCTTAGATTCCCCTGACACTACAGGATACCTCTCCCATCTCATACCAAGTTCTCATTAAATGCTTAACCTCCTTGGCCTATTTCTGCCTGGAGTTCTGTTGCTCACCCAATTCTTGGGGCATGGCTCACACAGATCTGTGCTCAGGACTTAGTGGTTATTTAACATGATGAGCTGATGGAGTATTTTTACTCATATAGTATCTCAGTTGATATCGATGTCAGAGCCAACCCTGGAGAATTTTCCCTTGACCTTTTACATCACGACCTGGAACAAAACCCGTTCATCTTGGACAAAATGGAAAGGAGGTCAGTTTACTACTGGTACCTTCAAAGACAGCACTCCCTTACACAGCTTCTTCCCACATATAGAAGGCAAGTAAGTGTACAATTCTGTGTTTCTTTTTTCTTTCCATTGTAGAAGTAATAACAGATGAACAGATATATTACCATATATCGGATATTTGTTCTAAATATGTCACAAATATCAGATTTCTTAGTCTTCCTGGCAAGCATCTGAGGTTGGCATTATTACCACCTCCTTTCACAGACGAGGTGATTAAGTCACAGTTCACCTAGTAGGTTGTGGAGATCACTGTATACTGTCTTGCCAATAAACCGATGCACATTTTCCTTATAGGAAAAGTAAATTCCTCCTGTTTAAAAAAAATTAGAAGGATGAGGGGCTGAAGAGATGGCTCATCGGTTAAGAGCACAGGCTGCTGTTGCAGAGGACCTAGGTTTGATTTCCAGCATCAAAATGGTGGCTCACAGGCTTTAGTAATTTCAGTCCTAGAGATCCAGTGCCCTCTTCTGGCCTCTTTAGTCACTGCAGGCCTATCATGTGCAGCTATACTACAAGCAAAACATCTAAACAAACAAAAAATTAAAAAGGAATAAGAAAAAGACGGAAGGAACTTTGGGTACAAGTAACTCCACAAAAAACTCAACCAACCAGAAAGTAACATAAGAGGCATATCCAGGATCCTATTATTTACAGAGAATTCAGTAAGCTACTTCACCCTGTTGATATATTTACTTATATTTTTGAAAATTAAACTTTTGTGCATACCATGTGTGTTTTTAATTTTTATTTTTTAGAATAATTTATTTTTTATTATATGCATTTTGTGTTTTGCCTATGTGCATGTATGTGTGAGGTTGTCAGGTTCCCTGGAACTGGAGTTACAGGCAGTTGTGAGCTGGGAATTGAACCTAGATTCTTTGGAAGAGCAGTCAGTGCTCTCAGCCCCTGAGTGTTTTTTGTTGATGCTGTTTATTTACTTATTTAATTTTTAATTTTTAAAATTTTTAATGATGGAAACAAAAATACACCTAAAAGCGAAGCTTCTGGGAAAACAATTTATTCTTCCCTGTCTTGTATCGTTCCTCAAATTTGACCTTGGCCTCCCATCTGGCCTTGCGTTTCAGGGCTGGGTCTCTAAAGACATCCTTGTTGACAACAGTTTTGTCCAAGGGGATGTCCACAGAGTATCATGTGTGCATGAGGTGATTGTAGTTATAAACTTTCACAAATGACTTGATCTTGGCTCTCTTGGCGATTTTCTTCTTTTCAATGGCAGGGATAGCGGTCAAGTCCAGCCACCCAGGGCATGTATGGCTGTAAGGGTGGTCCGAGGTTCTTCACGATGACAGCTTTGTGTCCGGGGTAGCATCCAGCCGAGACCAGCACCACCTTCCTGGGTTTCATAAACTTGCCCCTTTCAACGAGAAGCTAGGGTTCCCCAGCAGAAAGGAATGGTTTTTTTGGTTTTGTTTTTTTAATTCAAAATTTCAAACTGCTGCCTTGAGTTAAACAGTATATACAATATCAGAAAATCCATATTCTAATTTTAGTAAAATTGCAGAGTACTGAAACTCTATCACTTTGGACCATTCTATCACTTCGTAAAAGTACTTTATGCCCATTTTCATTCACTCTCAGTTTCTATTCACATCCTTAGTTATTGATAATTGCCTTTCTGTATTGATTTATTCCTCTGGACATTTCCTGTAAATAAGTGATTTGTAAAATCTGGTCTCTTTTACTCATAAAACTGTAGATTTTTTTTCTGGTGCATGTGCATAGGTGTATTCACATATGTGGGCCCAAGGTTGACATTGGAGATCTTCCTTAGTCTCTCTCTCTACCGACTATATCTATGTAGAACCTCTCAGTTCAACCCAGCCCACTTGTTCAGCCATCTTGTCTCAGGGAATCCCAGCCCATAGGAGCTGATATTGTAGTTGAGCCGTCATGCTTGCTTGGCATTTCCAGGGGTTTGAGACTCTAGCCCCTCACACTTGGTCCATTAAGCCATCTCCCTAGTCCCAGAGTATATTTGTTTTGTTTGTTTTTTTATTCTTTTCTCGTACAATGCATGCTGGGAACAGGCCTTCCAGGGATATCAATTGAACGTGGCATAACAATTAGAATAAGATTAGGCACAAACCCATATATCAGGGCTGGGTGAGACAACCCAGTAGGAAGAAAAGGGTCCCATGAGCAGGTGAAAGAGTCAGAGACACACTCCCACCGTTAGGAATCCCAAAACACCAATTTAACAACCATAACATATCTGCAGAGGACCTAGTACAGACCCAGGAGGGCTCTGTGATTGCAGCTTCAGTCAGAGTAATGTTCTTATGCTGAGTAAATTAACATTTCATATAGATACAGCAAATTTTGTCTACAGATCATTTGAATTGTTTCAAAAGAATAATTACCACTATGTATTTTTATATTTTTACTTTTTTGGGTTATATGGCAAAAATTTCAAAGTGGCTATACTATTTAAAATTCATGTTAGCAATCTATGAGAGCTCTAGTTTTTCTATATCTGCTGTTGTCTATTGGGTTTTTTTTTTTTTGTAGTTGTCATTAAAAACATTTTTTTTTTTTTTGAGACTGAATTTCACTATTTACTCCAGGCTACCCTGAGTGCTTGGATTTACAGGTATACATCACTATACCTGTTTTTGTCTGTGTTTTTATTTTTCATTTTTAAAGTTTTATATATATGAGTGTTTTGTGTACATATATGTGTATGTACCACCTGTGTACCTGGTGTACCGGGTGCTTATGCAGGTCAGGAGTGGGCATTAGATCCCTTAAAACTGAAATTACATAGTTGTGAGCCTACATGTAAGTTCTGGGAACCAAACCCAGGTCTTCTGCTTGAGCAACCGGTGCTCTTAACCACTGAACCATGGCTCCAGGCTCTCCATCTGTGTTTTTAAATCACAATTTTCTTAGTAGGCATGATGGGATACATCACTGTAGTTTTGATTTACATTTGATTGTACCAAACAGCTTTCCATGCGCCTATTGGCCATTTAGTCTCTCTCTGTGTCTCTGTCTCTGTGTGTGTGTGTTTTCTGTGTGTGTAGTGTCTATGTAATGTATTTATCTCTGTGTATGTATTTGGAGGTCAGAGGTTGACCTCAGGTATTTTTCTTGCTTATACACATCTTTTTTTTTTTTTTTTTTTGAGACAAGATCTCTCACTGAACTTAGCCATCTGTCTCCTTAGATTGGCTGGAGAGTGAGCCCAGGAATCCGTCTGCCTCCATACTCCCAGGGCTCAGGTTATAGTTATGGGCTGTCATCCCCCACTTTCATGTGAGTGTGAGAGATTAGAACTCAGGTCTTCCTGGTTCTACTGTAAGGGCTTTGTCCGTTTATCTGTGTTCCCAGCATTATTTGTTCACGTTGAGATGCCTGTCCAATTCTTGTGCTTATTTTTCAGCTGTGTTATTTTGTGCATGTCTGTGTGTTCATACATGTGTGTGTGTGTGTGTGTGTGTGTGTGGTACTGGGGTACTAGGAATCAAACTTGGGGCTTCAAGCAAGCTAAGTGGGTATTCTGCCACTGAGCCCCACCCCCACCTCATTTTAAATTGTTGAATCAAAATAGTTCTTTACATATTCTGGATGCAAGTTGTTTACCAGATATGATTTCTAAATATTTTCTTTCAGTCTGTGGCTTATTTTTTCACCTTGTAAATGGTAGTGTTTGAAGCAGAGAAGTTTTAAATTTTGATGAAGCACTGTTTATCTATTATTCTATTTTTAAAATTTCATAACTAAGAAGTTTGATCTCAGTTCTGTTTTTAGCTATCTTTAAAGGTACATTTAGTGTGTCATGAACATGGTTTTGTATCATTGTGTATGGATCTGTGACATCTCTTTTGGGCTTTGGTATTCTGGGAAAGAAAAGAGACAATAGGCCAGAATTTTCAAAATATTAGTTAGATCTTGGCCTGTTGGATTACTGTACAAACCTCTAATCCCACATTTGGAAAGGCTGAGGCAGGAGAATCAAAAATTCAATGATTTTTGAGCTCCAGAGAGAGTTCAAGGTCAGCCTAGGCATCTTACTGAAACTGTTTTAATTAAAAAATAGAGAAAGAGCTGAGGAGGTAGTTCATTTGCCTGGCACACTCTAGGCCCTGGGTTCCAACCCCAGGGCCACAAACAGTCATTAATGCACAAATAAGCAGATCAAGTAGGACTGTTCATTCCTGAGGTCTATTTTCTGCATTGGGAATTGAGCCCAGGGCCTCATGCATACCCTCCCACTGAGGTATAGTCCCAGCCTCTCCCTGTCTTTGTGAATCTTTCCTGCATGGCACATCCTCTGTGCTTTATGAATAAAAATGTCCCTTGCCATTACTTTCTTCTCAACTGTCTAGGTTCCCAGGCCTAGAATGTGTAGGCTCCTGTTCTAACTCATGGAGAGCTGAGTCACTCCATCTCAGTCCTCATAATCTGAGATTTTCACAGACGATGCTTCTTCTCACATCCAGCTCAAAATAAACTGGACAGGGCCTTGGTAATGATTCTGCTGTAGTTTATTAAAATGAAATAAAAAATAAACAGTGGCTAGTAACAGTTGACATGTGTTTATTTATTTATTTTGTGTTATTGAGGATTGAGTCTAGAGTTGAACGACTAGCCCTCTATTGACAAATTACATCTGTGGTTCCACCCCTCACAGTGTCTCACTATATAGCTCCAGATAACCTGGATTTTGCTGTGTAGACTCTATGGCCTTGAACTCTCAGGGGTGTATCTGCCTCTGACTCCAAATTAAAGGAAGACCCAAGATGTGTGCCACCGCACCCAACTCCCAGTTGTCTTTTTACTTTTGAATTTAAGACAGGATCTCACTAAATTGCCTAGGTTGGCTTTGAATTCATTCTGTAGCTGAGGCTAATCTTGAACTTGAAATTTTTCTGCTTCAGTCTTCAGAGTAGCTGGGATCAGAGGCCTGTGCCATCAGGTCTCGCTGCCGTGTCTATTTCAGTGACAGAGGTTTACAGGACTGGGTTATCTCCTAATGACAACAATGGTCACCATTTAAGGAAATGGTTGTATCAGGACCTCTTTCTGAAGTGGAGTTTCCCTGGCATCCCCCGTACAGCCCCTCACAAAGCTAGGAGCTTCTTTCGAACAGTGAAATATTTTTCAAACAGTGAAAGCTAGTGGAGAAAAACCACACACAAGAAAAAGGCTTGGGGATTGGAATGAGTAAGGCACATTAAGAGGATTTCAGAGGTAGGTGCCCTGACCATGCCAAACTGCTAAAAAGGCATGGCTGATGGGTAACCTTTTTCATGAGAAGCCAAGTGGGCTGGCTGCACTCCTTTGGCAAAACAGCCCTACTGTGGAAGGCAAGTGTTGACACTGGTGACGAGTGGAGGGTAATGAATGTAATGACGGCCTCCTAAAAGGACACACACGATTGCAAACCTAGAAATAAGGGTTCCTGCATGGAATACACTGGGAGACTAAATAGCTCAGATAGAGGCTTCTGCAGAAAGCTTAGTTTTGGGGGATTTAGGGGGAGGAAGGCTTGTACTGGATTTCATTTTGTGTATAGCTCTGGCTGGACTGGAACTCACACTTCTCCCATCTCGGCACCTCTCCCCGCATTGCTGTAATAACAGGTATTAGACATCACGCTAGGCTAGAGGTTCGGATTTAATGTGGAGTGCTGGCTTGATTCAGACTGTGGAGAACCGATGAGTAGACCTTAGGGGCAGGTTTGCTGTTGTGCAAGTGCAGACAGAAGGCCCTGGTGGAGAGCAGACAGGGGAACCTAGAAAAGGCTCCAGAATGATGGATCTGGAGAGTTTCATTTGTTTTTGTTTTTGTTTTCGGAAGGGGGCACATTTCCCAACCCTACAATAGCAGATTCTTAAGCAGGGCTGGTGGTGATAAATTATTGCCTTTCATCTCAGCACTCTGGAGGCAGAAGCAGGTTGCTCCTTGAGGCCAGCTTGGTCTACAGTACAAGTTCCAGGACATCCAGGGCTACACGGAAACCTTGTCTCGATCCCCTGCCCCCAAACTTTTGAGTAATGTCTTCATTTTCACAATCCCTTTCCCAGATTCAGTGTTTTGTTTTTAAGTTTTGGGTGAGGATAGCTTTACTTAGTCCAAGGTGATCTTAAATTTAGGGATCCTTTAGCTTCTGCCAGAGTGTGAGAATTACAAATTCGGGTCACTCTATGTGGCCCCAAATTCAGTTTATTTGTGTGTGTAAATATTATATATTTACTTATTTATTTTAAGACAGGGTCTCTATAACTCTAAATGGCCAGGAACTCGTCATGTGGCCGAGACTGGCCTTGGGCCCTTGATTTTTCTGCTTTAACTTCCCAGGTGCTGAGATGACAGGCCTGAGGCGCTAAGCACGACCGAATTCAGTTTTAAAATGCCCTGCGAAGTTCTAAACGAAGCTGCTCCAGAGGCAGAAGCTATCTACACCTACGGGGCTGGCCAGAAGCAATGAAGGCTAGAGCGAAATGAACTGCTGTGACATTTATCTGTCTGGAGCCAGGTGGTAGAAATCCTGCGAACTAATAAACAGGGATGTAGGAGGCAGGTGGGAGGCAGAAAGCGCCGGCCTTTAACTTTTGGGGCGCTTGAACCCCATGCACGGAGGATCTGTATTTGACATAAACAGAATCGGCTCTTCTTAGACTTTCCAGCCTCACGCCTCACTTTCACGGGAGGGTGGGGGTGGGGTGGGGGAAGAAAACTGCTGCCAGTCCCGCGATGGGCCTCCCTCGGGGCTAGCGGTCGACCACACAGGGCGATCTGCACCTCCTCCCAGCAATGGGCACAGCTCAGCTCAATTCCATGGGGCTAGGAGCTCAGAGGGAGCTCGTGCTGGTGTTCTGCACACGGCTGTGATTTGTAGCAATTTTGCAATAACGCTTTGGCGTGCAGCTGGTGCAAGCTTGCACACAGAAGAAGCGCAGTGGATGGAGTTGGGGGACAGTGGGCGTGGCCACGCCGCGTAGCGCCCTCTCCCGCCCACGCAATCCTCGGAAGGTTTGAAAAGTATCCAGAAGTCCTGCGCGAGGCGCGCCAAAAGAAAAAAAAAAGTACAACCCCCCACCCACTTCTCGAGCTCTTCATTTGGACTGCACGTCCGTCTGCGGTGCGCCCGCCTCCTGGACTCCTTGTAGGGAGCTAAGCGGCGTGTTGGGTGGATCCCCGAGCAGGAGAAGCTCGATGCCTAACGACGACTCATTCAGCAAGCCCTCTACACCGACGGAGGCCCCGCACGCTCCCGGGGCCCCGCCGCAGGGCAAAGCCGGAGGCTACGGCAAAGCGGCTGGAGCGATGGCGGGAGCGGCCGGAGGCTCGGGCGCTGGGGGCAGCGGAGGCGCCTCGGGCTCTGGGCCGTCGGGCCTGGGCTCAGGAAGCAAGAAGTCCCCGAGGCTGCCTAAATGCGCTCGCTGCAGGAACCACGGCTACGCGTCGCCGCTCAAGGGCCACAAACGCTTCTGCATGTGGCGGGACTGCCAGTGCAAGAAGTGCAGCCTGATTGCCGAGCGACAGCGCGTGATGGCCGCGCAGGTGAGTGTGGGCTCGGGGAGAAGAGGGGCGCAGCCGTCCGCTTCGCAGTGGGGGACCGCAGACGGACGCGCGCTTCGGGCCGGCCGCGGCTTCCAGGCGCCCGGGGTGGGAGACGGTGGAGTGTCGGGGACCCTATTGACTCAGAAAAATTGAGGGTTCTCTCTGCTCGAACCCCGCGGATTCCCGGAGCTCCGGGCGGTGATGCTGGGTTCGGGTTGCACACGGCGCACCCTCGCCCTCGGGAGCCCAGTGGGACTGCGCTCAAAGTTTCCTCCATCCCGACCCCATCTTCCAAATGAATTTTAGGGACGCACTGGGCCCCGGGATCTCTAAGGGGGCTCTGTAGAGCGGAGTTGCAAGGTTCCCCGACCCAGAAGGCCCCGGGACCGCGCCCTCGGAGCAGGGATGTTGGGCGTCGGTGGGGACATCCAGAGATCCAGAGTTTGTTAGCAAACTGGAGGGGTTTGCTCCACTGGGAGGGCTGCAGTCTTTATTACAAGCTGAAAATTAAGGGGTTCGCCCCCCCTGAGTGAACTCTCCTTAGCCCGGGACCCCACGTTACACAGAGTAGCGGGATTCGTTTTCATGGGGTCCCTGGGTTGGCGTCCCGCTTCGGTTGCTCCAGTAGGCGGGAAGGTGGCGCGTGGACCGTTTTCCACCCCGGTGGCGCGGGAAGGCGCTGCTCCCGGGGATTTCTGGAAAAGTCCTTGGCTGGGCGGGAGCGCTGCATGTTCGCGCCTCTGCTGGCGCACTTTCCGGGTTCGCCCCGCGGACCCGAGCAAGCGATTCAGCCATTTTGAGCCGTCTGAAAATGCTAGCATTTACAAATTTGCAGTCCCGACCCGAGTTATCTCAGTTCAGATTACGTAGAAAGTGTTTTAGTCATCCTTAAAAATTAAAGAAAAAAATTTACAGGTGCGGCGGGGTGGGGGGGGGGGGGGGTGGCAGCTCGAAGCTCTGTTCTTTTTTTCTTTTTAATGGCTTGAACAGCAGGGTAGTAATTTAGCATCTTGACGGAAATAGTTAAAAAAAGTCGGTATCCTAAAGGAGTTTTAGAAGGCAATAATATGCATTCTTTCCCTCTAAGTGTTGTTTTATCTTAAGGCAGGTTATTTAAAATGAAAAGATACCAAAAAAAAAAAAGTTTGCTAAAGACGAACTACTTTTGGTTAAGAACATCTTTTGAAAGTGATGTGGATGAGAAGGTTGAACAGGGCTGCACAAACCTTGAAGATTATGCACATATTGTAAAGTTAAAGAAAAATAGTTTTCTTTAGTTTCTTAAAATACATCTTAGTCTACAATGAACGAAAAGAATACGGTCCATATCACATAGAAAAGCATCACAATGAGATTATAAAACACAAAAACTACTAAATTATACTCGCAGATTATGTGTTTAGTGTGAAGACTAGCTGGAGAGAGTTTTCTTGAAGGAATAAAATATTTATTCTAACAGATATTAATTTTGAATCACCTTGATTGGGGGCTAATTTTGAGGTTATTAAAGCAATTCAAAATTTCTTACAGAAGGGGGTATTAGGACTTTCCACACCTGGAATAGGGTGCTATGCAAGACAAATTCTTAAAAATCCAGGTAATGATTGGGTTTTACTCACTGGTAAGTAACTTGAAGTAGATATTAAACATAAGTTGAAAATAATTGCACATTTAATCAGTTGCCACCCTCTTCCCTGTTTGAACGAGCATTTCCTAACAGAGAAATTTTGTTTGCTTTTTGAGACAAGGTTTCTCTGTGTAACAGTCCTGGCTGCTGTAGAACTCACTTTGTAGACCATGCTGGCCTCTAATTCACCAAGATCGGACTGCCTCTGCCTCCTGTCAGACCTTTTTGAAAAGGTATGGTGTTCGACTGCCTTTGCCTCCCCCAGAGTTTTTTTTTTTTTTTTTTTTTTTTTTTTTTTTTTTTTTTTTTTTTTTTTTTTTTT
>PVIH01000847.1:0-10946 GCA_004025045.1 Sigmodon hispidus | reverse complement strand
GTTTGTTTAGTCTTAAATTACTGCTTATTTAAGGTCTCACATTCCAAGTTAAAGCTTCCTTTGATGATGAACAAAACTTCCACATTTAATCAGTTAAATTTGGAAAGCGGTTTTTTAAAAATATATCAATTATAGTTGTGGATTGGAAAAATTGAGGCACAGGGTGCAGGTGTGGAGGGCAGAGGACAGTTTTGTGTAGTTGGGTTTTTTTTTTCCCACCCATGATGTGGGTTGTGGGGATTGAATTTGGGACCACAGATTAACTGCAAGACTATTTACCCACTGAGCTGTGTCTCTGGCCCCGTTATGGGTTTTGGTTTTTCTTAAATTCTGTAGACTGAGCCTAGGGCTTCATACGTGAAGCAAGTACCACCAGCCTGTGGGATTGCACTCCTGAGTCCCCATTTTGATTTCACCTTTGCTCCTGATTTTAGGCCTTTAAGGTATTGGTACTTTACCTTTGTTATATCATCAGTGGTCAGTTTCCAGCGAAAGTCTTTTGTTTTTGTTACATGTAGTAAACAGAACACTGTTTTCTTTAAGCCTTTTTGGGAGCCACGTTTAACAAATGTTATTTAAAAGACAAATTGAAGAAGGACCGTACAGAATTTAGGAAAAGTATGCTGGGATCATTCTCCAGTTATGCATTGCCTTCCTGCCTGAATCACCTCAGGCCTGTACCTGCTCCAGATTCCAGCACTCTTCTCCCCTAGCTCCAACATGCCTTGGGAAACAGAGCTCTTCTGGGATACCTGAGCAGTCCTGGGTTTCCTGCCCACTCTTTCTCCAGATTTTTCTCCCCATCTCCCGGCATTTTCAAACCCTGCTCACCCCATTCTACACAGCTCTTCTAGACCCCTTCTCTTTCGGATCTTCCATTTTAAAGGCATTCTTCTTTTTCGAGGTAGGTTTTGCTGTGTAACCTAGGCTTGCCTCAAACTTTTTTTTATATATAAAATTTTTGTTTTGAAAACTTATTGATTGGGCTGGAGAGATGGCTGAGAGGTTAAGAGCACTGACTGTTCTTCCAGAGGTCCTGAGTTCAATTCCCAGCAACCACATAGTAGCTCACAACCATCTATAATGACATCTGGTATCCTCTTCTGTATACTGTATACATAATAAATAAATAAATCTTAAAAAAATTATTTTATGTGCATTGGTGTTTTGCCTGCATTGGTGAGACTACCAGGCCTCCTGGAAGTGGAGTCATGAGCTGCCATGTAGGTACTGGGGCTTGAACCCAAGTCCCCTGGAAGGGCAGGTACTGCTCTTAACCACTGAGCCATCTTTCCAGCCCCTGCCTCAAACTCCTGATCCTCCTGCCTCAACCTTCTGAATGATGGGATTACTGGTGTATGCCACAACACTTACCTACATCTTAAAGATACTTTGATTTGATTTTTTTTCTGTAGGCTTGCTGTGTACGTCTCACGGTGTGTAACACGTTTTGTCTTGATGTTGCATGCCTGTTTGCCCGCTTCCGTTTTCTCCTGAGTGGTGAGGAACTTGGGTCTAAGCTGACCTCACGGTCTGATTTTCCCACTACAGTGGCCCTTTACCTGTGTTTTGAATAAGGAGTGAATGGTTTCCTTCTTCTTTCTACCCATCAGAGCTTTTCTCTTGGTGTTGGAGTCCACTCTACAGTCTTTCCAGCTCAGCAGACTTTAGTTACCTAGTATCTCAGTTTCTATTATGCAAACACCACTATCAAAAAGCAAGTTGGAGAGGAAAGGGTTTATTTGGTGGGGTACACTTCCACATTATAGTTCACCATTGAAGGAAGCCAGGACAGGGACTAGGAACCTGGAGGCAGAAGCTGCTGCAGAGACCATGGAGGGATGCTGCTTACTGGCTTGCTTCCCAGAGATGCTCAGCCTGCTTTCTCACTGAACCCAGGACCACCTGCCCAGGAGTGGCCCCATTCACTTGGACTGGGCCTTCCCACATCAATCACTAATTAACAAAATGCCCTGCAGGCTTGCCTATAGCCCAGTCTTACAGAGGCATTTTCTCATTTGGGGCTCCTTCCTTTCCATGACTCTAGCTTGTGTGAAGTTGTGTCAACTGGTTAGCACACCTAGGGAGTCAGGTGACTGGAGAAGGCAGATATGAGAGCTGCTTATACCTTCCTCACAGATGTGGAGAACCACAGTAGTTTAACAGAAGTTGGCAGCTGTGTATGATTTGCTGGAAGGTGACTTGCTGCCTTGTGCTTCCAGGTGGCGCTGAGAAGACAGCAGGCCCAGGAAGAGGAGCTGGGCATCAGCCACCCCATCCCGCTGCCTAGTGCAGCTGAGCTGCTTGTCAAGAGAGAGAATAATGCCAGCAACCCATGTCTGATGGCTGAGAGCAGCAGCTCCGCCCAGCCTCCACCAGCCAGCACCCCCACCTCTGCTGCCTCAGGTAACCCAGGGGCTTGGGGTTCCATGGAACTCATAAGGGAAGGAGGAGAAGGGCGGTAGCCATGTAAACAGTCTCAGGACCCTCCTGAGCATCATATGACATTTCCTGCCTCTGCTGCTTTGCCTTTGGCTGCTTCCCAAGATGCCCATGGCTTCTTGAAGCAAAGTGTAAACAGCTTTGACTTGCTGTTCATCAATACCAAGAGTTGTAATCACAGAACGATGGGAAGAAGTGAGATCATTCATGTATCATCTTGTCCATTGTGGGGTTCTCCTGGGTGGGAACTCAGAGTCCTTGTCTCCTCTAGCAAGGGACTACCTGCCTTAGGGGAAAGTGTGAAGTTCTAGATTTCACATTTGAGTAACAAGAGGGAACACAGGAGACCTATAGGCTGGGCTCTCCAATGTGCTGGGTACCTTCCAGGGGCTATGTATTTGCAAATCCAACTCCTCTCCTGAGTCACTTACTGTGACTCTCTGAGGTAGGGATAGTACTTCTTTGTAACATGCTTGACAGCTGAGGTAGGAGTGAATTGACTGACCAAAGTGATTGAACTAGGTCCATGTGCCTTCAGAATTCAGTGTTCTCACTTAAGCCCAAAGAAGCAAGTAGGTGAGCGCTCACTATCTACTGAGGAAGCCTCCAGCCACGTGTGGTTTAAAACTGTTCACTGGAATACAACGAGAGAATTTGGTTTCTCCAATGCACTGGTCACAGTTCAAATCTTTAGTAGCCGCATGTGGCCCAGGACTACCACAACAAATAGTGTATTTCTGTCCTTCAGATTTGAAGGCTTGAGAGTTAACAACACTGCTGCTCTCCCAGAGGACCCAAGTTCAGTTCTCAGACAGCTCACCACTACCTGTAATCCTAGCTCCAGAGGATCCCATACCCCTTTCTGGTGTCCATGGGCCCCTATACATGTGGCATTTATACACACACTCACTCATTCACATAAATAAAAAAACAAATAAAAAAGTTGGTGTTGATGTGGAATGCAGGGCTACTTAAGAAAACTGCTAGTGTTCTTTTGAATTCAGGAGTTTTTGGCAATTAACTAAGAATCCGCCATATCTGTGTGGTATAGGTTTCAAAACCCAGGTGAATGCCTGAGGCTGAAGACAGTACTGAAGCACACACAGGCACATATACACACACAAGGATACATGCATACAGTCAAGGCACACAAGCATATGCAAACACAAACAGAAAGACATATACATACAAGCACATACATACATACACACACAAACATATATACACAAAGCACATACATAGACACACAGATATACGCATGCACACACATACAGACATACATATACATATAAGCAAACACACATTTATGTACCATATATACAAAAGACTCATATACTCATATACACATTCATACATACATAGACACACAACACATATACACAGTCGCACATTCAACCATCCTCTTGGATACAGATACGCCTACACACATACAGACACATAAACACAATCACACAGGCACACATATATACACATTTATGTATACTCATACATAGATACATATACACATGCACATACATCTGCACACACATAAACACATACTATGCTTTCCTGTATTTACATACCTGTGACAAAGTTTAGTTTGTAAATTAGGTATAGTAAGATATTAGTAACAGCCAATAACTGAGGTAATTGTAAAAACATATAATAAAATCATTTAAAATTTATGGTTTATTTTTGCATTTAACACTTCTAGCCAATTCTTGATCTCAGGTAAGTGAACCTCTAGCAAAGGAAACTTTGGGTAAGGGGGCACTACTGTGCATCCTGAGTCACAGTGTATCTTTAGGGTCTGCTTTGGCTTCATGAAATCCAACCTTGCACTGTGTACCACCATAATGAAGCTTTTGTGAATCACCATTTGCCGGGATTAACCACCGGGATAACATTGCTCGTCCATGTCAGTAGCTGTGTGTGTGACTTTAGATGAGTTGCTCAGGTACTTTGGGTTTCTTGTTTCCCCCTCTCAAAGAATGAGAGGGTTCCTGGGGGGCAAGTGTCTTCCCATGAGTCCTGGCTGTACCTGATAAGGTAAGCATGCCTCCAAGAACCAGGTATGTGTGTTTGTATTTCTGTCACTGTAGATGGTTGAATTAACAAAGGAAAAAGTACCAGTGTTCCTAATGTATGGAGATGGGATTATATTCCAAGGGATGAAGGGCATAGGAGATACAGTAATGCATTCATCCTCCAGCCACTGATGGTGTGCTGACTGGGAGCTGTGAGGTGAGGCTCTGCTTCTGTTGTGGATAATCACACTATTTATCAGTAGCTGAGGGAAAGACAGTCTGACATCTGATTTCTATAGGAGGAGTATTGTTCTCAGTTTTGGCTCCAACGTTTAAAGATAAAGTAAAAAGGCACAAACCCAAATAGTACTCTTTATTTTTCGTTGGATTTGATACTCACAGTACATACTTAGAATAGTTTCCCAACTTGACACTTCACAGGCCCAGAGAAGTTCTGGCAAGGTATGGTCTAGTGGTGATGGAACAGGATGGAGCAGAAGAGGTCAAGGCGGAGCCCAGCCTGATTCCTGCTTTGCTCAAGAGCTGACAAACCTCAGGGTCCTATTGGCATTTTGCAGCATCAAGCAAAGGGAAGGGTGATGTTTGGGCTAGTATGTGTTGTATTTCCATACTACATTTCCATCCCCACATTTCCTGGGGATCATGTTGGGGGTCAGACTTGGCCTGGAGGCTCAGTAGGCCTTCCGTAGGAGGAAAGGCTCCCCCAGCCAGTTCAGCTCTGCAGGCAGGAGCTTCAATGGTCTCCTTCACGGAACTGACTGTGGGACATCTGCATTACAACTCATGACTTCTGGACCAAGTCAGAAACACACACACACACACACACACACACACACACACACACACACACACACTAAATTGAACAAAATGTAAATGCTAAATATTTATCAAAGAATATAAAACTAAAACTCTCGGGGGGCAGGGAGATGGCATACTGAGTACAATGCTCACTGGGTAAGCATGAGGAATTGTGTTTGGATCCCCAGCTCCTGTGGAAAGTCCTACGTGGTAGTGTGTGTTTATAACCCAGTGCTGTGGAGGTGGCAGAGACAGGTGGATTGCTGGAGCTCCCTGGTCAGCCAGCCTAGCTGAACCAGCAAGTTCCAAGTTTAGTAAAAGACCCTCTGTTTAAAAAAAAAGAAAAAGGAGCAGAGAGGCTGGAGAGGGCTCAGTGGTTAGGAGTACTTGTTGCTTCTACAGAAGGTGAAGGTCCTGTTTCCATTACCCACATGGTGGTTCACAGACCTCTGTAATTAGAACCAGAGGATCTGATACCTTGATACTCTCTTCTGACCTCTGCAGCCACTAGGCATACACATGGTGTCCATAAATACCTACCTGGAAGTAAAACACCCATACACGTAAAACACGCAGATGGTGAACATACGTGCATACATACAGGCAAAACATTTATATATGTAAAAATATATCTTACAGAAATAAAATGAAGAGTGACAGGAAGATCCCTAACACCAGCCTTTGACTTTAACACACACACATTGAAAGTTCAGTGAAAGATTTCTTGTTCTTTGAGTCCAGCCTGAAGTACCCACACATTATTCCAATAAAACTTGCTGCACATAAATTTTCTGTCCCATATATACATAAGTATACTGCTTACACACAGCCTTTTCACTTAATACAGCTTAGAATTCTTAAGAATTCACTTTAAATTATGTACATATATTTATATATTTTATAATATATACATAATTTAAAATATAAAATATATACATAATTTATATACATATACCCTCACACATATATACACACACACATATATCGGTTATATATATACATATACAGACATGGGAGAGCAGAGTTAGAAGTGCCTTAGTAACCAACAGAAGTGGTAGGTAGGCATGGTGCTGGCATAGTAAAATCTGACAGCCTGGTTCCCTAGGGGCCTGGAACTAAGCTGCTGCTGTCCCATGTTTACATGGCCTCTCACTTGGTAAAATGAAGTGTACTCTGTGTGTGTGTGTGTGTGTGTTCGTGTGTGTCCTTGAATCTCAGTTATCTTCTTTTGGCTCCTTAAAATGCCAAATGTAAGAGAGCTGCAGAATTATTGTTGAGGCTATTAGCTGAGTTTTAAGGACACTTCAAAGGAATTGGTTTTCCAGGCTCAACTTCTGAGAGGCACTGGGCCCTGCATACAGGACAGGACATCCATCAGGAGATGCTATCTGCACTTAGTCAAGGGCTGCCTAACACTAACCACAGGTGCACCTCAGATTCTTGCTATTTGGGGTGGGGGTTAGTATAAAAATAGCCCTTTGAAGAAATTCCCTGATCATTATTGGTTCTTGTGCCCACAGGTATACCACTGAGCTCCTTCCCAGGGTTTGGTGCACCTAGGGAAAGAACTTTTTTGGGGGGGCTTGGAGTTTAAAGGGATTTAAAATAGCAATTCCAGCTATTTTTTCCTGATTTTTTAATCTCTTGAATTTTACTGTAAATTGAATATTTTTCTAAAAGTTTTCAGCCAGTGCGTCTCTTTCCTTTAGCCTCCCGTGTCCGTGGATAGCGTTTTACCCGAGGCATCCCGAGTCCTGCACAGCTCTGTCCTCTTGTACTGCACGACTGTCAGATGAAGGGCTGTATTGTAGAGCACTGGGTCCTGCACGCATAGCCTTTGTGAGGACCTGAATGTTATCTCTCCTGGCCTCTCCCTTCTGGAGCGCCCTGGACTTCCATCCACACATATCCACCCTCCCCCAGGTCAAGCTCTGCCCTGCTGTCTGGGCAACTCCTGCTTGTGGGGAGCCTAGTGGCCCGGATTCACTCCCCTTTTTTCAGTTGGGTCACCTGGGTTTGTGTTTAACTGTAGAAAGGAGCCTTTTGCATGTCTTTTAGCAGCTGGCCTGGAGAATGCACAGCAGAACTGTAGTCCCGTGAATGTGGAGGACCTGCAAACATTTTTCCAGAAAAGGCTCATGAATTAGCAAGTAAAGATAATAAATTATTTGCATTTTTTTTCTGTAGAAAGATAGACTTTTTCTTAGAGAGTAGTTTTAGATTTGTCCCAAGATGGAGCGGATGGCATAGGGATATTTATATACTTTTTGACCCTTCACAGGCATAGGCTAAATCCCGTTAAAGCAGTAGGTTTGTTAATGAACCTGTACTGTGGCATCCCCATTACCCAGGATCCATGATACATGTTCAGATGTACTCATGGTGCAATACATTCTGTGGACTTCAACAGATGTGTATCCACCATTACATTATTTTACATGGTATATTTTCATTGTTAACCTTCTCTCTGGGGTTATAGAAATCAGTTTTTATCTTCAGTTTTTCAACTTTGTATGGACACGAACATTTCAGTCAGATAGCTGTATGGAAGCTCTGGATAGGGATCTCATCTTTAAAGAATGGAGATTTGAAGAAGGTAGGCATTATATGATGTAGGACCACTCTCAGTTGAAAATGTAATCAGGAACAATGTTAAGTAGTTAAAGGCCTTCAGATAAAAAACATTCTTAAGTTTTACTTTCGGAGTCAAAGAAGTTTCTAAACTTCCCAATAAAACAAAACTTTTTATATAGGAGCAGTGACTGGGAGGCTGAGTGTAAGAAAACACTAGATGGTGGTGTCTGTCCCACTGTCCTTTTGCTGTGAAAAGGCTCAGTCGCTTTTGTTTTGGGCAGACTGCTTTCATGTCACCTCTGACAACTATATTGCCCTCATGGGAATTCTCTGGGTAGTATTTTAGTACAGTTATAACTATAACCTACAGAGGTGGTAGCCTATCATTCTGACTTTGCCTGGAAGGTCATGAAACATGTAAATACAGAATTTAAGGTCATAAGTAAATTTTATGACAGCATATAAAGAACCTAAGAATTTTCACAGTCCACACTTGTCTAGAAAAAAAAAAAGTCTACAGCAAGGATTTCATCCATTCATTTTAGCCTTATATGCTCGGTACAGGATCTGACTTTATGGTCAATAGTCAGTAAACCTTTTCAGAGTGAATCAGTAAGTGGGTGGTTAAGTTGTGTATTAAAATGCAAGTGATCACGGACTCACCTATAGACATGAAGGTAAAAAACACTGATTTTCAGTTAGATTCTTCCATAGAATTTAAAAATTGATTAAATGGTTGAAAATTTAGTCTAGGGCTGGTAGGTAAAGGCACCTTCTGCCAAGCTCTGACCTGTGTTCAGTCCCCAGAACCCACATGGGTGAAGAGTACATTTGTGTGTGTGTGCACCTATGTGTGAAGGCCAGAGGTCTACAGCTGTGTCTTCCTCAGTCACTTTCCCCCTTATGCTTTGGAACAGGGTCTCGTTACTAAAATTGAAGACCTGAAGCTCACCATTTGGCTAGATTGACTGGTGAGAGAGTTCCAGGGATCTGCCTTTCCCACCTGCCCCCAGGCCTGGGGTTACGGATGTACTCTGCCACACTCTTCAGCACGGCTTCTGGGGATGTGAACTCAGACACTCATGCTTTCCCAAAACAAACACTTTATCAATTTCTAGTCTCATTTCTGTTACAGTGATTAAAAAAATACCTTGATATGAAGCAACATAGAGGAGAAAAGGCTTATTTTAGCTCATAATTCCAGGTTATGGCCCATTTGTGCCAGGAAATCACATCAGGAGCTTGAGACAGATGGTTACGTCAGACCCACAGCCAAGAACACAGAGAACAGATTCACATGTGCTTGCTTGCACTCAGCTCAATCCCCTCACCAATCCCATTTCTCCACTCCTGTGCATCAGGATCCTTAGCCTAGACAGTGCTGTTGCCCACACTGGACTGGGTCTTCCCACATCAATTAATTTAATTGAGACAGTCTCTTGCAGACATTACTCCTGGCCAGCTATTGTAGACAGTCCTTCATTGAAACTCTCTTCCCAGGTGATTCTGTGTTTTGTCAAGGTGACAATCAGCTGAGCACCTCAGATTAATTTTTTAATAAATTAATAAAAAAGTCATGTGCCATATAATTTATTCATTTAAAGCATAAGCTATGCATTTTAATAAATTAGTGGGGATATAAAATGAACTAATTAGTGGTTGCTCCCCATCCACCCCCTATCCCAGTTTCTGGGTATCCACTAACTTATTTTTGTCTTGACAGATTGGCTTATTTTGGACATTTCGTATATTGTCATAAGATGCTTGACTTTTTCTGTTTGACTTTTCCCGCATTTGCCTGTTATTTACAAGGCTTTTCCATGTCGTAGCATGGATTTATTCTTATTCCTATTTCTTTAATTCCTATTTGGTATTACATTGTATGGAATTAAATCCACATTTTGTTTTTCTGTGTATTAGTTGATGAACATCTGGACTCCTTACACTTAAAAAAAAAAAAACTTTATTTATTTATTTGCCTTAGTGTTTGCCTGGAACTGGAACTACAGACAGTTGCGAGTTGCCATGTGAGTGCTGGGAATCAAACCCCAGTCCTACAGAAAAGCAGTTGGTGCTCTTAGCCCCTGAGCCATCTCTTCAGCACCCAGCTTACATGTTTTTTAGCAATTAAGAGCAATGCTGCTCATGCACAAGTTCTGTTTAAATGTGTGCCTTATTCTCTTGGTTGCACATTAAGGAGTAGGTTGTTGAGTCTTATGGTAACTTCCTGCCTGACATTTTGAGGACTTGCTAGACTTTCTTATAGCTGTACACTATTATGTTCCCACCAGCAGTGTATGAAGGATGCAGAAAATTCAAACCTCAGTCTGTTTTTTCGTTTGTTTGTTTTTTATTCTTTACTCTTTCAGGAGGCCTATCACCCAGCTCCCAAATAATTAAATCACTCGTAGAAGCTTATTCTTAAGTATAAATACCTGGCCTTAGCTTGGCTTGTTTTCTGCCAGCTTTTCTTAACTTAAATTGTCCCATCTACCTTTTGCCTCTGGGCTTTTACCTTTTCTTCCTTCTGTAGTCTTACTTTAACTCTTACTCTGTGGCTGGCAGTGTAGCTGGGTGGCTGGCTCCTTCTTCTCTGGCTACTGTTTTTACTCCTAGATTTTTCCATCTATATATTCTCTCTGCTTGCCAGCCAAGCCTATCCTGTCTCCTGTCTTGCTATTGGTTGTTCAGTTTTTTATCAGACCATCAAGTGTTTTAGACAGGCAAAGAAACCCAGTTTCTCAGAGTTAAATAAATGCAACATAAACAAAAGTAACACACTTTAAAAAAGTATTCTACAACATCAATCTTTTTCAATAAAGTGATAAACTGGGTCTGGTGGGATAGCCTACAGTTTTGAAGCTGTCTGGTAGGGTGAGGAGCTGTGGGACTTCCAGGCCAGCACTGATAGTTTAGCAAGCTCCTGTTTTAATTTTTTCTTTTAAAAAAAGGGACTGAGGGGCTGGAGAGATGGCTCAGCGGTTAAGAGCACCGTCTGCTCTTCCAGAGGACCCGGGTTCGATTCCCAGCACCCACATGGTAGCTAACAACTGTCTGTAGTTCCAGTTCCAGGCAAACACCAAGGCAAATAAATAAATAAATAAA
>PVIH01000846.1:227044-288804 GCA_004025045.1 Sigmodon hispidus | reverse complement strand
CTTCCTTCCTTCCTTCCTTTCTTTCCTTCCTTTCTTCCTTCCTTCCTTCCTTCCTTTCTTTCTTCCTTCCTTTCTTCCTTCCTTTCTTTCCTTCCTTTCTTCCTTCCTTCCTTCCTTCCTTTCTTTCTTCCTTCCTTTCTTTCTTCCTTTCTTCCTTCCTTCCTTCCTTCCTTCCTTCCTTCCTTTCTTTCTTTCTTTCTCTCCTCCTCCTCTTCTTGTGGGAGGTATTTAGAGACAGGGTTTTTCTGTGTAGCCCTGGCTGTCCTGAAATTCACTCTGTAGATGCTCTGTAGACCAGGCTGGCCTTCCAAATGCTGTGGTTAAAGGCGTGACCACCACTGCCTGGCAACTTTAATTTTCTTAAGTCTACAAAATATTAGTAAGTATTAGTTATATACTTTTAATTAAACTCTGATCCAATGTGTCATCTTGTTTATGGCGAAATCTTAAGTCAGGAAAAGTTGGACGTTCTAGATGATCTCCATTTTTATTTTTTTTGTTTTTCTTTTTTTTAAAAAAATATTTATTTATTTATTTTTATGTGAATTGGTGTTTTGCCTGCATGTATAACTGTGTAAGGGTGTCAGATTTTGGAATTACAGACAGTTGTTAGCTGCCATGTGGATGTTGGGAATCAGACTTAGGTCCTCCAGAAGAACAGTTAGTGTTCTTAACCATCTCTCCAGCCCTTGTTTGTTTTGTTTTTCAAGACAGGGTTTCTCTGTGTAGGTCTGGCTATCGGGAATTTACTGTATAGATCAGGCTGACCTCGAACTCAGAGATCCGCCTAATAAGTTAGGCAAGTGTGAGGCCTTTTCTTTCTGGCTGTTCTCTTATTGCTGGTTGGCAAATAAGCTAGAGGAAGACTTTCACAAATAAGGGTAAATGAAGTCTCCCGAGTGGTGCCACACATCCACCATGTTCACAAGAGTGCCTAAACACCAGGGTCAATGTTCCTCTTGGTGATTCTCAGCATGTAGAGACTGTGAAGTGAAAGCTGAGTGCTATGTGGTTACTGCTTGATTCTATTAGCAGAATGACTTCCATTCTGTCTATAAGCTCCTGTGGCAGGTGTGAAGGTCAACACTCTTGGCTCACTCTAGCTGGAAGGCTCTTCTAGCAGACAGTGTGTTCTTGGCTGGGAAGGAGCATATTGGTGCATGAAGCAAGAGTTGACTGCCAATGGCTGCTGTCCTTCCCGGGAGCTGGTGGTGCTAGGCTTCCCGTGCAGGAAAGGGTGCTTAAGTGCACTCGGACCCCTCCAGGTCAGTCTACCAGCACCCGGAACATACCCTGGGACTACCTTGAACTTCTTGACTGTTTCCTCTCAGTGTGTTTGGGTTGTAACACACTATTTTCCTTCCTCGTTTATCTGCGTTTCAAACAGCTGCTGTAAAAAAGGAAAATGTATGTTACAGAAAATATATAATATTTTCCTAGCTACACAAAAGTATTACATTTTGGTTCAAAGACCATACTTACTTTTTATTGAGCATGTGTGTATGAGTATTCACGTGTGTACATACGTTTCAGTAAAGTTAAACTGGGGGCTAGTGAGATGTCTCAGTGGCTAAAGGTGCTTACTGGCAGGCCAGATGATTTGAGTGATATTTCTGGAGCCCCATGGGAAGAGACAATCGACTTGGGCAAGTAGACCTTGACCTCCATATATGTACCGAGGCTTCTGTGACCCCTCCCCTTTCAAGTAAATAAACAAACAAAAGCCCGTGCATATTTTAAACAGGAACTGAAACCTAACAATAAATAAATGACAACTGGAAGTTCCATTCAGTGTTATGAATGTCTCAAGTTAGGCATTATTAAATGATACTAATAATAATCGTAGAACTAGGAATAAAAATTTATCTTTTTTTGTTGTTGTTTTATTTTTTTTCTATTTTTATTTTATGTGCATTGTTGTTTTGCCTGCATGCATAACTGTGTAAGGGTGTCAGATCTTGGAATTACAGACAGTTGTGAGCTGCCATGTGGATGCTGGGAATCAAACTCAGGTCCTCGGAAGAACAGTCAGTGCTCTTAACTGCCTCTGATTCTCAAGTGCTGGGATTAAAGGTGTGCTCCATCACATCTAGATTTATTTATTGAGATAGAGCCACATGCTATGGCCCAGGCTGGCCTGGAGCTTATAGCATTCTTCCTGCCTCGACCTCCCAAGTGCTGGAATAGCAGACCGGAGCCACCATGCCCAGTTTAGGTTTATATTTGACCTAGCATTTTCCTTTAGAGAAATTCAAGATGCTCAAGGAGACCTGAATTTAATTTTTACTCATTTCTTGGGAAGAAGCTCATGAAGTCATATTTGTGCTTATCATTAGTAATTCATTGATTTTGTTGATCCTTTTAAAATGCAACAAAATCTGGAAGTATGGTAAGAAATCCCCAGTAATTATGAAACTTCCATGGGCTGCATGACTTTCTTTCTCTTGATGTTTTAGAGCTTCCATTGTTGTTAAGTAAGTTGGCATTTGGACTGGTAAAGACCAGAGAATCCACAAAATCTGATGCCACATGGTAATACAGGAATTTGTTTAAAGTCCCATTTTGATGGTTCTATATTTATTTCTATAAGCTTTCTCCAGCTGAACATGACCCTGCACTTCAGACATGTGGGCATCACCTGCTGACAAAAAGGAGGCCATCATAGACTGACCCATCAGTGTTAGTTTCAGTATTAGTAATATGCTTGAGCTACTGGTCCAGCATTTACTATAATATTAAGTATTATAGTAATTTCCTGAAAGTGTTGACGTTCTCTTTCCATCAACACAAAGTTGTGTTTTCCCTGTTGTCCTCAGTTCTGTCAGTCACAGACACTGGGTTTACACACACATTTATATACATACAGATGTATATAATTTATATGAAAGTTAGTGATTGAAAATGTGTTTTTTCACAGCTGCAAAGTCAGAATTGTATTTCAAAATAGTGCCTACCTCCCCCGCCCCCCCAAGTTCTGGAACTTGATCTGTAGACCAGGCTGTCCTCGAACTCACAGAGATCCACCTGCCTTTGCCTCCAGAGTGCTGGGCTTACAGGCATGCACCAACACCAATGACTCTTGCTTGCTTTCTTGAGACAAGGTCTTACATAGTTCAAGCTGGCTTCAAACTAACTGTGTTGCTGAGGATTGTAGACAAAAGTTTTTCAGTCCTGCCTAGCTCTGTGACCAGATAAAATCTCTCCCACCTACAGGGCCCACAGCCACTTATAAAGTAATCAACTCAGAGGCTTAATATTATAGTAAATACTGGGTCAGTAGCTCAAGCATATTACTAACTAGCTGTTACATTTTACCCATAATTTTTATGTATATTTAGCCATGTGGCTTGGTATCGTTTCTCAGTCCAGCATTCTCACCTTGCTTTCTTTGTGTCTGACTAGCAATTGCTTCTTTGCCTTTCCTCTTCCCAGAATTCTCATAGTCTGGTCATCCTGCCTATACTTCCTGCACGGCTACAGGCCAACCAGCATTTTATTAAACCAATACAAGTGACAAATCTTTAAAGTATACAAGAGCATTTTCCCACAGCAGAGGATGACCTTGAACTCCTGATCCACCTGCCTCTGCTTTCCCAGTGCTGTATGAAATTATAGGTGTTTCACCAAGACGTCTGATTTATGTGATCCTGAGGATAACACACAGGGTTTTGTGCATACTAGGCAAGCAGCCTACCAAGGGATGTGCATCCTTAGCCTTGGAATAGTGTTTTCAGATCCTTGGAAAGCAAACATTGGTAATCCACCTGGTTTCTGTTTGTTTTCTGACACAGGGTTTCTCTATGTAATAGTCCTGTCTGTAGTCCAACTGTTCTTCCAGGCCATGAGAAATCTTTTTGTTCTTCCTTCATTTTCCCAGCAGTGTGAGCGACTACACGCATGGCCTTGAAGCAGTCTCACACGGTGTTAACACTTCCAGTTGTAGCCAACTAGACATTTGAAACAGAGGTTTACTTACATTCACATCCTCTTGCCTCAGCCTCCTGGGTGCTGGGATTATCGCATGCGCCACTATAGCCAAATTTCCTTACTCCTTCCCCACATCTTTCTTCTTTTCTTCTTCAGAATCCTATCTTGAACATCATATTGTATTTATTCTAGTATGCCTCTTTTCATCCCTGCTGGCTGGGACAATCTCTGAGACTTTCCTTATTAATTTTTCTTTTTTATAATCTTAATATTTTGAGGGGATGCTGGTTAGGTATTTTGTAGAATGTTCCTCAGTTGGGAGCTCTATGGTGATTCTTCTTCTTTTTTTAAAGATTTATTTATTTTATGTATATGAGTGCTCTACCTGCATATACACCTTTATGGCAGAAGAGAGGGAGTAGATGGTTGTGAGCCACCATGTGGTTGCTGGGAATTGAACTCAGGACCTCTGGCAGAGTAGCCAGTGCTCTTAACCACTGAGCCATCTCTCCAGCCCTGGTGTTTCCTCTTATTCGATTAGTTCTGGAGAGGAAGGCTACAGAGGTACCTATGATCTGTTTTTCCTTTTATTTCTGCAGTACTGACAATTGAGCGCTGGCCTTATGTTATGCAAACACTCTACCAGTGAGCTACTGCACCCTCCCTGTCTCAATGTTGCCCACTCTATATAAACCTGACTTGTTGACTTGACCTTTCCCTCTTGGCTGAAGCAGGGCTTGCTGGGCGTCTCCACAGTACAGTTGCTCCTCTCCTTTCTTTTCTGCATTCTCTGGAGGGAAATCAGCATGTGAAGATTACCCCAGAAGTGAGAAGTTAGGCTAAGGGTCTGTAAAGTCATTTGGAATTCTTCTGCATGAGAAGGCAGTAAAATAAACTTCTAAACATTACAATGAACTGAAAGCCACGAGTTCAAGCTCTGGCTCACACAAACAAAAACCAATTTAATTATTACTTTACATTTAGGTGTAAATACCTCTTGGGCCTTTTTCTTTAAGACATGACTATCAATGTAACACATACTCACTGTAGAAAGCTTAGAAAACAGCACAGTGCACAGTAGAGATGGATAGAATAAGACACAATTCCACATACCACAGGCAGTCATTTTTAGCATTTGTTAAAGTCTTTTCCAGTCTTTCTTTGATAAAGTGAACTATTTCAAGTCAGCACTTGCAAGCTGTGTGTGTAGTGCACACCTTTAGTCCTAGCACTGAGGAGGCAGGAAGATCATGAGTTCAAGACCAGTCTGGTCTACAAAGTGACTTCCAGGACAGCTAGGACTGTTACAGAGAAATCCTGTCTCAAAATACCAAAACAAACAAACAAATCAAGTCAGCTCTAGCTTGAAATTGCTTCATATAAAATAATTTTCCCTTTGAATATGGCAAAGATGGTGAATCCATATAGCAATACTTTCCTAAACAAAGAAATGTTTGTTTTAAAAGTTCGTAGCGCTCTGATGTGACTCAGGAGGTAAAGGTGCCTGCCTCCAAGCATGATGGATGACCTGAGTTCAACCTCTGGGACCTATGCAGGAGAGAATTGACTCCTGCATATTTCCTCTGACCCCCACACATGTACAGTGTCATGGACAGACCCCCCCCCAACCAAAGAAGCAAGTAAAATGTTCATGTAATATGTACTAACTTTATTAGTGCGTAAGGATATTTGTGTCTGTGTGTGGGCGCATGTGCTGTGGCTGTGTGTGGAGGTCAGTGGACAACCTTTAGGATCAATTATCCCTTTCTACCCTGGGAGTCTCTGGGATCCAATTCAGGTCATCAGGATTGGAGGTAGGTGGTTGGCATCTTTATCCACTAAGCAGTCTCATCAGCCCATACTGTTACTAAGTTTAAGGAAGAAAATAAAGTGGAAACAGAATGAAGGCGTTGCCAAACTAGTTAAATGTTCTTTGGTAAGAACATATTAGTTCCTATAGAGTCCTTTAAAGGGCTGCACAAAGATTATGAAAAAGTATTAGGGCTAAGGCTCTGCCTTCACATTTAGCTATTTAAAAGTCATGGTAGCACATGTCCTGGGGCGGGGGAGAGAATTAAAAAGCTGAGAAAAAGATGAAAAAGTGTATGCTAATGATAATGTGGGGTGGGAGATTACCTATTTTCCAGAAAATGGCTTTATGTAGTCCCGTATAATACAAAAGATCATTTTAAGTAATTGAGACAGTAGAGCAGCTTTTGTTTGATACCAGAACTGCTTCAAATGGTCAGAAGTAAACTGCAACATTTGTGTGTCTTCATTATTGTAAGAGGCTTGAGAGCACCCTGGATTGGCTGCTTTATCCCTTTCTCTGCTGTGTATGGGGAAGGTTCTCATTAGAACAGCTTTGAGAACAGACCACCTGAATTTGATTTGATACCTTATGCTTAGGATGCTTAGGAACTTCTCAGTCAAGCCCTTAGTTTCTCTTCTGGAAAAAAAAAAAAAAAAAAGCCAACAGTGTCTTCCTTAGTCATTGAGAGGAATATGGCCAGGCTGTGGTGACATAAACCCTT
Organism: Sigmodon hispidus; assembly: GCA_004025045.1. Classification (NCBI taxonomy): domain Eukaryota; kingdom Metazoa; phylum Chordata; class Mammalia; order Rodentia; family Cricetidae; genus Sigmodon; species Sigmodon hispidus. The sequence continues at coordinate 282,343 of PVIH01000846.1, read as the reverse complement.
AATCGCAGCACTTAGCAGGCAGAGGCAGGCTGATCTCTGTGAATTCCAGGACAGCTAGGGCTACACAGAGAGGCTTTGTCTCAAAAAGCCAGGGTGGGAAGGGGGAGGAATATGCAGCACAATACATCAATATATAAAGTTCTTGTGACAATGTGTTCAATACAAGTAAATTATTATTATTACAGAGAAGTGACAGTACACATGTGGAGGTCAGAGAATACTTTGGGGGAGTGAGTGCTCTGCCTGAGGGTCCTTGGGATAGAACTCAGGCTCACAGTCTTGGAGGCTCACAGTCTTGGAGGCAAGCACTTCTACCCACTGAGCTATCTTGCCAGTCCTAAACATCAATTCTAACCTAAGTAGTTCATCTGACCTATATATGGTATTTTGGTTAATTAGCTAATTAAGGGTTTAGGATTTAGCACAGTAGCAAAATACCTACCCGCTTTTCGTGTGTAAGGCACTGGGCTCAATCCCCAGTACTAAAACAAAACTACTTTTACTTATTTAATAAAAGGTAGCCCAAGCTGGATTCAAACTCCCTAACTCTCTGCCTCTACCTCCAGACTACTGTGATTATTAGGTGTGTTGTACACCTGGCTGGCAACTTGATTTACATATCTGTGTGCACATGTTCCTGTGTGTGTGTGTGTGTATACACAGGTGTGGAGGCCAGAGGTCAATGTCAGATGGCTTCTTCGATTGCTCTCTACTTAAGTTTGGAGACAGGCTCTCTCTCTGAATCTAAAACTTGCAGATTTGGCTGGTCATTAAGTCCCAGGAGCCTCCTGTTTCTGCCTAGTGCTGGGATTATAGGGGTTAGGGAGTCAAATCAGGTCTGTACTTCAGTGACTGAGCCATCTCTCCAGCCTCTGCAATTTGATTTTTAAATGATAGTTTAGTCTGCCCATCAACGAAAGCAATATGGGTAATTGGTAAGATGTACTCATCTGTGTATTTTAATTCTGCTGTTTTACTGGGTTAGTTAGATTAAAAAAAGAATTGCCTCTAAGTCTTCCCCTAAACACTAAGGGATAGTCAACATGGATAAACTATACTGTATTTGAACAACAGGTTAAACTGACTTAAATTTAAATAGGGTTCTGAAACCATACATTATATTCACTTGTCTTCTTGTCAGAGTGGTTCACAGCACCAACTGCAGCAAATGTTGAGCTGATGATACCATCACTTCAATGTGGAAGGCCTCTACTTTAACAGTCTTCTAACAGCATCACACCTGAGACGAAACCAGTTTAGTAAAATGATCTCTAAAGAGACAGTCTGAATTCTTTGGTTGTATTGAAATGTGCCTTTTCATTTCATTTACCTACCAGATAGTAACATGCTCAGATAGTAACATGCTCAAGTGTTCTTTTTAACTATGGCCTCAAGTTTGGAAATTGTTTTTTGCACAAAGCCTTTGTTGTATTTTTTTTTTTTTAGGAAGATGTGTGCATTTTTTTTTTTTTTTTTTTTTTTTTTTTTTTTTGTAACAGGATTTGACCTGTAACTATCACTGAGAATTTTCTTAGAGAAGTTCAAAGCATTTTACAGGGATCATCTCATTTATCCTTCGAAAGTAAAGCAGAGGCATTTATCTCCCCGCTTCGGACTGAGAACTCTAAAAGGCCAGGAGAGGCGGGGTTTTTGTTGTTGTTTTGTTAAGATCAAAAAGTAATTCTAGGGCAAAGCCAGATTCGGGTCTGACCTTGTTACATGATGCTTCTGCAGCCTGAAGTTCAGCTTTCCTTGTTCTCCCCTTGGCTATGCTTTGCTTTTGAATGATTTTCAGAATTAATGTCTTATCCATTCCTGCTCCTTAAAAATGGCTGTTAAGATGTCAGCACAAAAGGAAATTCTCCAATTATTCTCATATGGATTTTTGGGTTATTTTCAAGACAGTCTTGACGGGCATGGAATTTACTTTGTAGACCAGGCTGGCTTTAAAACTGTGATTTCACTGCCCCTGAAGTGCTGGCAATGTGTGCCACCAAACCTTGTCTCTTACACACAGTTTCAGGAAGAAGACGCTCATCTTCTTACCTTCCTCTGCTATTTTTGTTTGTTTGTTTGTTTTTGTTTTTTTGGTTTTTTTTTTTTGTTTGTTTCAGTAAGTAGCTCTGGCTGGCCTGAGCTCACAGAGATCTGCCTGCCTCTGGCTCCCTGGTGCTGGGATGATGAGCATGCTCCTCCACCAATCCTGACTATTTTACTTCTTACCCTGTAGCCCAGAGCTGTTTAACAGGGAAATAAAATGAATCACAAATATAAGACATACATATAATTTTGGGTTTCCTAACAATTACATGAAATATTCTGAATTCATTCCAGTATGTTGAAATTACTAACAATATGTGACATAAAATTATATATTTCATTCCTTTTCTAGTTTTTTAAAATCAGTGTGTATTTTATGCCTATAACATACTTGAATCTGGAGAAAGTGCCTATTATACATAGACACCACATGTGATTAAAGTCGACCCACACAGATCATGTTGGACAGCATAGGCCTATATTTCCAAAGTTTTCAAGATTGGTTCAGGTGAATCCAGTGATGGTTCGGGAAATGGATTTGATGTAATCTTAGAGAATCAACTTGCCCTATGTAATGACTACTCAAGAGTCTTAGGTCAGCCACGTTGAGATGTGCTGCTTGATTTGGGAGCTATGGACTTAGGGCCTAGTTGGTTGGTTGCACCTCCCCAGATATTGTCTAATTATACTGGTACACGGACAGGATCTTGGTTCATATCCTTTATGAGACCAATGGGACTTTCCAACTTTTGGGTTGCTGTTTTCTAAGAATCTGGTTTGTGGCTTGTGGAAAGAAGGCATCACCTGGAGAAGAGGAAAAGCTCCCAGAAACAATAGGCCAAAAGAGTAAGGTGCCTCTCTATAGCGCAGGTTCTGCCTTGATGGTTCCTGAAGCTACAGGCTCCTCTTGTTCACAGACGGGACTTTCTGTGAACTTTGCAATGACCCTTTTTCTTTCTTTCTTTTTTAATTTGGACAAGATCTTTCTCTGTAGGCCAGGCGGGTCTTGAACTTATGGTCATCCTCCTGCCTTAGCCGCACGCCAGGATTACAGATGTGAGTCATCAAGCTTGGTTCCTCGTTAGTCTTGAAGACATGTGCTTCAAACAGATGCCCCCGGTGCTCCAGAAGATGGGGGTGTCCGCACCCAAGTTGGGGTTCGCACCCCGAAATACAGGCGCGAGGGGCGGGTCCCGACCTGGGCCCGCGCCGCCCCATGTGACCCGGTCCGACATGGTGTCGCCTCCTCTCTAGGAAGCGGCCGCGTCTTCGGCTCCGCTGCGTGTCGAGCCGGCCCTGCGGCCATCCATGGGCAGCCAGGGCCGCTCGGGTTCCCCCGGGAACCGTGCTCCCCGGGAAGGCGAGGGCGGGGAGGCGGCGAGGAAGCTGCAGGAGGCGAGGGTGGCGCGGGGCAAACGAGGGAAGGGGACAGCGGGCACCGGACACGGCGGAAGAGGAAGCGGGGCGGAAGGGAAGCCGGGCCCGCAGCGGGCCGGGAAGGCAGCGGGGCCCGGGGCTGAGGCCGGCCCGGGGCAGGAAGGAGAGGAAGGCGGAGGCGTGGAGGAGGAGAGGCCCAGAAGCTCCGGGAAGCGGGATGAGGGCAGCGCAGGGCCCGGGAAGGAGGAGGAGGAGGAGGAACGGAGGGTCGGGACCGGGCGGCGGGAGGACGGCAGCCCGGGGAGAGCACAGGAGCGTGGGTGTCAGGCGTGGGGCGGCATCCCGGGGACCCGGACGGCCATGGCGACGGCCGCTGAGGACGAGGCGGCGGCGGCGGCTGCGGAGCCGGCCACCCGTCCGGCCGCGGGGCCATGGCTGTGGCGCCTGCCGGAGGAGCTGCTGCTGCTCATCTGCTCCTACCTGGACGTGCGAGCCCTCGGCCGCCTGGCCCAAGTGTGCCGCTGGCTGCGGCGCTTCACCAGCTGCGACCTGCTCTGGCGCCGGATAGCCCGGGCCTCGCTCAACTCCGGCTTCACGAGCCTCGGCACCGACCTGTAAGCGCCCGCTCGCCCGCCCGCTCCCCGCCCCGGGCCGGCCAGCGTCCTGGGAAAGGGCGGGGCGCCGAGGCCTGGTCGGCTGGGGGCCTTGTGGCACCCGGAATACCGAAGCCCAGATTCCCTCCCAGCCCCCGCAGGGAATCCCGGTGTCCCCCGACCCGAGGAAGCTTCGGGAGAGCAGCTCGCAGTCAGCGCCCTCCTTCGGGGGCGGCCACTCACAATCAGCCCTTTGGAGTTGTGGCTTCCCCTGAGGTTCTGACTCTGCTCTGGGTCCTGTGCCACAGGCCTAGTAGGACCACGCCTGCTGGTTCTAGACCCAGGCCCACCAGGTGGGCTTCCTACGTGTGTTTGTGGCCTCTGCCCACACTCTCATAGGTAGCTGGGCTTCAGGGCTCAGATGAAGTCAAATATACAGAAAAGGGTACAGATCCTTAAAAAAGAAAAGATGTCTGCTCGAGGCAACAAGTTGGATTTGGTGCAGACTGTATCCAAAGTACTGCAGTTTGACCTAGTAATGTCTGAGACCTGTGAATGCAAACACCCTGGAAACACTTAGGTTGTTAAACAGAAGGGGAAGCATCTACTGAACTGGTGAGGATAAAAGCTTTTAGATTGCAGCCCGCCCTTGATCAGTTGTAATGCAGGAGAGTAACAAAGTTTTTTGTTTGTACAAAAAAGACTAAGAAATGATTTCAACACAACTATTTCCATTTTAAAAGTTTTACAGTTGCACACCCTCCACACTTTAAATTTCCCAACCTGCACTCTCTCCCTTACCCATCCTAACACAAGAGTGCTTAATGGATAATGTAATGGATTTTGAGGTATGTCACGTGCCACGCCATCCATTTGTCTTGAGTTAGTTCCTTATGGTAACAGTCTCAAGATAGGCTACATGGGACAAAGGTTTTGATATGAAAGAGTATTGGACCACATCACAATATACCAGCAAAGAATGAGTGAACCAATCTGATGTGAGAATTAAAACAAAACAAAACAAAACAAACCTTTGCTACTTTAGCGGTGAGAGTGTGCCAAAGCTGTGTTATTTTGTATCTCTCATCACTGGCCAGGATAAATATTTTGCCATGTGTCTCTTTCACCTGTGAGATTGTCTCTTTCTACTCTTTGTTACTGGGGTCTTGGTGTTTTTGTTATAAATTTGGAATTTTTCTGGGTCATAAACGTTTGACTCTTGTCTGTCATCTCTGATAGAGATATATTTTCCAGTCCATTTTTTATTCTATTGTTTTTATTAGAATTTTTATACTTCATTAGAATCTGCCAGTCTTGTAATTTTCTCTCCTCCCCCTTACCCTGAGAAGTTTCTGAGTCTTCCACAGATCTGATACATTTGATTGCCAACCTATTTTCTTATAACTTGATTTTTTTTAACGGCAATTTCACCAATAATACTTGTCTTGGTGCAAGGAGAGAAATTCTCTTACCATATTTTTTATCTAAATAGCTGCTCAGTTATTGCTTACTACACCTTTTGTTAAGCTCTTTCACTTCGGGAAGCTTACATTGCTGTGTATCAAGTGTATATGCATATACAGGCCAATTTATATCTGAACTCTCTCTTTCTACTGGTAAATCTTTCATTTCTATAACATCTTAAATAAGTTGCTCCTTGATAGAGTATAATATCTGCTGGGATTATATTATACTTGCTGGGCTAACATCACCAGTGTTACTGCTCCACCTCTACCCACAACATGACCAGATACATCCTGTGCCTTTCCAAAGATTCTTGTGCCTCTAACATATAATTTTTATTTATCATTTATTACTGGCTTATTTTTGTGTGTTTGTATTTCATGTGTTTTGTGTTTATTGCAAATGCACTCTTTTCTCCATGCCTTCTAATGTAGTATAACTTTTTCAAACCAAAGGGAAAATAATCAAAATTATATATATTTCAATCTCTAGTTATCTCCAGCTGCAGTAAAATTTACTTGTAAACATTTTATGTGCTTTTCTTTTTTTTCTCTTTCTTATTGGCATATGTTTATTGTATATAATTCTGGATTTCAGAAAGATGTTTTCCTTCATATATATTATGTACTCTGGCAGAGTGACTTGATAAATTGTCCAAGCCAAGCAAAGCCAAGTTCAGCTTTCTCTTACTCCGGAGAATGATTGAGTTGATGTTTATTTTTGTTTTCATTTCTGATATTCTAAAAGAGAGAAACTGAGAAGGATAACAAAAATAAAATGACTTAATAGTAAAAAGTGCTTAAGGTTTCCCAGATATTTATTATAGCCTTACTATTATTAGATATGTGCATTTTAATTTTGTGTGTGTGTCCTAGCATAAAGCTTTGTCCTTCCAGCGAGGTCGTTCTGCTGTGGCACTTGATAAAGAGCAGGGTCAGTGCTCTGTTTTTTGGGTTGAGAGGAGAAATTATGCCTGTTATAGCAGGTGGAGGGTATTCACCAGTGTCACCTGCTTCTGGACAGCTGCAGAGACTTAATAAACCACCCAGAGAGGTAGCTGTCACCCCTAAAGAGACAAGGCATGTACCCCAATTTGATCAGGGTGCCTACTCCCTAAGTGCAGAACATAACTTCTGCATATTGTGGGCTGCTGTTACTCATGCTTTGGACTAATTCACTGCAGACTGGATAAGCAAATAGGTATTTATAAGCACAGTGCAAAACTTGACGTTCTCAGAAGGCACATAATCTCCCTAGCTCTGAGTTTTATCTCCTTAAAGACTGGGAATAACATTGTTTTGTAAAGTGGGGCCTCACCAGCTATGATTGTGTTCAGTCCTAGAAAGCCTGGTTTTAAAAGAACCTTTTCAGTTGCTTGCTTTACTGTTTATTCTGCATATGTCAGAAGTGGACATGGTTTGATTTGAAAGTGTTGCCTAATGATAGGAAACACACACAGCACACAAGTCCTCTCACCTGTCCTGAATGTTTTCACAAACGTGACAGTGGAGCCTGTGGGTTAGAGGCTGTGCTTGCTGCTTAAGGGCCTTCTGCTTTTAGAAACACTAACTACTAAGGTTTACTGACCTTCCGGCCCAGGGCAAGCCCTGTTCAGTTTAGCTGTTCCCAACTGGTCATAGCTTTGTTGAGTAAGATGAACTGCTTGGGTTCCTTGTCATTTGTTAATGGTCTTATTCTTGTGCTTGAAGGCATTTGAGCCACTTAAAAACCACAAACAAACAATTTGCTTCCCTTTAGGCCTTCTTGCCTAGTGAACAGTAAGAAGTAGCCTAAGTTCCCCTCCCCCTTTAGGAAACAAAAAGTAGTTTGAATTAGTCATCTGACTTCCAATTAGTTTTATTTGAAAGCTTTATGAAGCCTAGGGGAATCGAAATATCTTGGTTATAATAGTAAAAATCAAGGCAGTATGTCATACAGAGATCTTTTGAGTAAAGAATGGAATGGCCGTAACCCAGCTCAGTGTGCAAGAACAAAGCAGTAGACTCCAGCTCTGTCTGTCCTACATGATGCCTGCCATGTACAAGAAGCACAACACACTGATGGGGAGGAACAGGTACCGTCTCTAAATTCAGATATAGATAATTTAGGCAAAGAAAGGGAAGAATCTGCATAGAAACCCGTTTAAATAGTACTTGCAGTTTCTATGTTTAAGAAAGCTTACCTGATCTCCTTCTTTATTTCAGTGTTACATATTTTCAAATGGGAATTTCCTTTTAAATGTCCTGTGGACAGTTACTTGGATGTGCTTACATTAGCCTGGGATAAATTTGCCTGGAATTAACAATAGGGGTTTCAGGAGTAGAGCTTCTGAGGTGTTTGCCCTGGCATGCAGGCCCATTCCTTTGCCGGTCCTGCAGCCTTCCAGCTCTTTGAGGCTGGAGGATGAGGGTATCTATTTCAGTGATGATTAACATCCAGAGTGCTCAGATAGACACAGATAAGCAGAGTGTGTTTGTTTGTTTTAAAATGATTGTACCTAAGACACCCCCCACACCCAGGGGCAAAAAAAAAAAAAAGCATGAAGTTTCCTTTCCTAACTGAATGGCGAGGGCATTGCAGACTGGTCTCTAAGGCCTAAACTGTGATTTTTGTAAACAGTTAGCAACTCAAAAGTATCCTAGGCTTTTTTCTTTTCTTTTCTGCTTTACCTGCAGGAGTCACCCTCTCCTTAGCTGCTCAGAGGTTTCCTGTAGGGATGGTATCTTAGGAAAGTTCTTTAAAAAAAAAATATTTATTTTATTTTTAAAAATTGTGTATGTGAGAGTGTAAGTTTGTGTGTATGAACGTAGGAGCCAGGGGGGAGGTCAGAAACATTGAATCCCTGGTGCCAGAGGGTGCTGAGACTGAAATCAGTCAGGTCCTCTGTAAGAGTTATATGTATGTGCTCTTAACCACTGAGCCATCTCTCCAGCCCCAGGGTTTGTTTTTTTTTTTTTTTTTCTTTAATGGTTTCTGAGTTAATAAAAGGAGAGTTCAGTTTACATGCTCACAGTAAATACACCTGCAGAGGCAGGAAATGGTCTGGTGCAGGCCCTACCTTCAGATGCACCCTGGAAGGAAGGAGGGCCTCCTCTAGGCTGCAGGGAGGAAGTAGTCCCTGCCTTTTCTAGTCATCTAGACTTTGAACCATACGGGCTACTTTTCTAACTTTCAAGGCAGAATCACAGAGAAAACCAGACTTTATGGCTGCGGTGTGAGTTCATTTGGAAATCTAGATCCTTCATTCAAGTAAAATTTGGGTTGAGCTCTTGAAATTTAGGTGGTGGCAATATTACTGATGGAGCATGTAGGTTTTTAAGTACTTATTTTTGAGTTCTTGACAGAAAAGAATCTCCTTTGTATGAAGTCTTACCCGTAACTCTAGATTGACCTTGGCATTGGATCAGTTTCTGGTCCTGACTTCTAACCATGGAACAGGGAGAAATTCAAGTTGACCTTCTTTGAGGCCAGGTACTGGTAAATTTATAAAATTAATGTGAGAAGGAATAAAGGGGAAAATGGATTTTGAGTTTCAGAGGAAAAATTGACTCTCCTGCCCCTGTCTACAGAAACTGATTGTTGAGAAAATTTCTCTGGTGTACCCTGTCAGATGAGGAGCAAGAAGAGTCTTGGTTCAGTTCTATATCTTCTGCAGTCTGTTCAGGTCAATGAGCTTTTAGGTGGAATGCCCCAGAAGCAAGATGGCTATACTAGTTAAGGATGTCCATATGAATCCTGGCTCCTGGGAACACTCATCTAAGCTGAGAGTGAGACTATCTGGAAAAAGAATTGACCCCTTGTTGGAGGGTTGACTGCCTTGTCTCAGCTGAGTCGGTTCTTCACTGTCTTCAGTGTCCACATCGCCCTCCCTGGAAGCATGGGCCACCCAATGGGCCTCTCCTGCCCCTCTTTAGCCTACAATTAATTGCCTGCACATTCTTTCTTTTTTCTTTCTTTTTTGGTATTTGACATGAGCTCAAATTGCTGAGAAAGGTGACAACTGTGAAATGAAGACAGGGCTTGGAGACACCTCCAAAAATACATGTAAAGGCCATTAAATGACTAGAGCAGACTGCCAGGCTCTTTCAAAACATTACCATGTCTGTTGACTTTCCATTCCGTGTTCACAGCACAAAATTGGAGGTCAAAGAATCATAGGAGTTAGAGATGGAAAAGACATTTGGGGTCAGCTAGTTCATTCTTCCGCCTTTTCTTACCCCTTATTCCAAATCATTCCTTACATTATATTTTCCCCCTCAGCCCTTGTACAGTTTTCACGGTCTTTACTCAGCCCCAGCCATCACCTTTGGGGGATGATGTTAGAGGTTCTGTTCAGCTTCTCCTTGGTGAAGAGAGATGTTGCCTCTGCCCCCAGCTGACATTCATGAACTTTGTTGGTGGTCTCAGCTGAAATGCTCACTGAGTGTCTCTCTGTTGTGTGGTACTGGGGCTTTTCCTGATAGAGTCTGAAGACCATTAGTGTGTGAAGACACCAGCAAAGGGGGGTCACTGCTGAATTAAGTCTTACGTATTTACCTTTCAAATCTCTTGACCTGAAGGGAATTAGATATAGTGACTGGGGACAGGTGGCCAGTAATAATAGAAGGATATTAAATTGGAATTTGATAAGAAATGCAGTGGAGAAATTGGTGGATTTGCCAGGCACAGTGGTGTGTGTCTTTAATTCCAGCACTTTGGAGACAGAGGCGGGTGGATATTTGTGAGTTTGGGGCCAGCCTAGTAGTCTACACTGAGTTCTAGGACAGCCAAATGTCTCAAAAAGCCAAAAGGAAAAAATTGGGAGGGGGAGTGGTGGATTGGGACCCATGAGATGACTCAGTAGGCCAAGCCTGATGGCCTTGGTTTGATTCTTGGGATCCTGTGGTAGGAGAATCAACCCACACAAGTTGTTTTCTGAGCTCTGCGTGTGTACCATGGCACATGAGCAGTCACACACATCCTTTCTTTCCCTCTCTTACCCCCGAGCTCCCCCACACTGTGATTTATTTATTTATTTGTTTGTATTAAATAAACATAAAAATACTGGACCTGTTAAGTAGTAGGACACAGTTTGGGGAAATGCACGTTAGGGAAGAAGGAATGTTGCCCACTGAGGTGAAGTTTCAGCTTTAAGCCAAACAGAGTAGCTGAGTTGGAGGTAGACAGACATCTTGGGAAGGAAACACTAGGCTTTGTGGTTCCTTTCCTTGAACAGATTTTAACATTTATTTGTTTATTTGTGTGCGCGTGTGTATGTGTGTGGGCATGCGCACTACGGGCATGTGGGGAGTTCCGAGGACAATCTATCTATGGGAATTGGCTTTCTCCCTCTCCTGAGTGTCCCAAGGACTGAACTCCAGTTGTCAGGTTTGGTGGCCTGGTTGCCGGTGTCCATTCGCTCAGCCGCTTTGCCAGCCCCTCCCTTTGCTTCAGGGGATCAGGGAAAGAGAAGTCAGGCCCATTGGCCCGGTGGTTTGGAAAGGGAAGAGTCGTTTTTAGAGGCAGCTTTGGAGGGCTATCCCTAACTCCCCTTCGTGTTTCAGCAGCTGTTGGGAGCAGTCCGAAGGGGGTATTATGTTTCTTCTGGTAACTCTGCCAAGAAGGAGAGGAAATCCACAATCTGTGGGGTTTGGGGGGTGGGGTGGGGATAGGGTGGCAGGTGATGGGACAGGGAAATTAAATTGTTTTATAGTAAATATGTTGAGATACTTTTCCTGGAGAGCAGTTTTACTGAAAGGAACAGTATATTTCCCCTGTTCATGAACTTAATGAACTCCTTTCTTTAGAAAAAAGGAAATAGTTTTTAGTACTTTTTCTCTCTTGTACTTCTAGCTTTGACCTCCTATTTCTTTGGATTCCTTTTAGAAGGTCTGTACTGAAAAGATGTATCAGAAGAGACAGACATGGCGGTGTGTGTTCCAGACAGGGCTCCCTGCCTGGGCTGCTCTAGGGGAGCTTTGCCCTCGCCCCTGGCCTGCTGCAGTTTGACTTTTATCCTAGCAGCCTAGAAACTAGAGATGGGAGGAACTAGCTGCTGGTGTGTGGTTCATGCTCTCCCCATCCCTTTGTCCAGTCAGTGGGCCACTAGGGATTTTAAAGTCTGGGTACTTTGAGTGATTAATATGGAACACAGTTTTAAGATTAAAAACAATAAAAAGTAACCCTGGGAAGCAGAGTGGTGTAATTATTCCTCACATTTCAGATGGGGAGTCCAGGGAAAAGAAGTCAAAAGAACAAAGTGTAACTCTAAGTCAGCCTGTGCCTAATTCATGACTCAGAGGGGAGGCTCGTGTACACACACACACACACACACACACACACACACACACACACACACACAGAGTTGTTTATTCTCAGAAAGTGCTAGATCAGCCTTTCTGGAAGTTGCACTGTAGGAGCCATGGAAAACCAATTCTGTCATCAATGAGTGTGGAAACTGCTATGCACGACCTCCCCCTCCTGGGGTCACAATGCCCATCGGTGAGTTAAAGACATTGTGAAGCCCTGTAACAGAGGAACCTGTTTAATTTTGTTTTATCCTTCATTGTCCAAAATATTTTGAACATGAAAACTTTTTTCCTACTTAATATCTGTTAATATTTTGCTGAACACACATGGGACAGGTTCCTTGCAGGTTACAGAGCCTGGCTAGTGATGAGGACAGACATGGTTTACGTCCTAAGCCCACAGTAAAGCTCACACAGGGTTAGGCCCCTGGAACTGCTGTGGATGGCTTTGACTTTAGCAGAGAATTTGGATACTTATGTTCAATTGTTTTTTCCCTTCCTTCCTTTCTTCCTCCTCCCCCCCAAAAAAAAAACAAAAAAGAAAAGAAACAAAACAGGATTTCTGTGTAGCCCTGGTTGTCCTAGAACTCACTCTGTAGACCAGGCTGGCCTTGAACTCACAAAGGTCTTCCTGCCTCTGCCTCTTGAGTGCTGAGATCGAAGGAGTGCACCACTACCACCAGGCCTCATGTTGAATTCTTAAAGATGTGGTATATTCCATATGTATTGCTAGGAAGAGCTTAAAATGTTTCTTTAGATGTATTCTTTCTATGTACGAATGCTTTGCCTGCATGTGTGTATGTGTACTGTGTGCATGGCTGCTACCTGTGGAGAGAGGAAGAGGGTGGGGCTTAAGGGTTTTTTTTTTCTACTCATGATCTCATTTTGCCTGATAATATGTAACCCAGATAGGTATACAAATAAAAAGTTTACTGATATTAAGTCATAATGAAATGTACACTAAAACAGTTCTTTGTAATATATGACTTTATCATTTATTGAGGATGAAAATACATAATAATTAGATGGATTTTGCAGAAGGAATCAGGTGGAGGCTGAATATTTGATGCTGCAGCAAGTAGAGCATCTTTAGTGTTTCCTAGGTGATGAATGCTTTGAAATATGAGTGTCATGCTGAGACCCCTGCTTTGCATCAGTTTATAATACAAAATGGCAATAGTATACATAGGACCATTTTAGAAATTGTTGGAAATTCTACCAGAATCCCAAGTTAAAATTCACTTAATGATTGTATGGTATTCATGTGAATGTATATACATGCATGTGTGAGTGCATTTTTGTGTGTATGTGGATATGTATGTGAGTGTATAGGTATACTTACCTATCTTTTTTTTTTTTTTTAATCTTTCTTCACAGTATTTTTGAGAGAGGGTCTTTCATGAACCTAGTGTTGGCGTTGGACTGGCTGTCCTTAAGTCCCTGGGATCCCTTGTCTCTTTCCAGCCAGTGCCAGAGTTTTATGTGAGTTCTGGGGAATCTGAATTTAGATTCCTGAGCTTGCACAGTAAATAATTTGCTTGCTGACCTGCCCCCATCTTTGTACTGGCACTATGAAATATGTCTGACTTTTATGTGGGTCTGCAGAAGATCTGGACTCAGGTATTCATGCTATTGTGCCAAGAATTTTGTCAACTAAGCCATGATTTCCCTAGCCCAATTTAATGATTTTTTTTTTTTTTTCTTTAAATGAAACTTGCCAGGCAGTGGTGGTGCACATCTTTAATCTCAGCACTCAGGAGGTAGAAACAGACAGATCTCTGAGTTCAAGGCCAGCCTGGTCTACAGAGTGATTTCCAGGATTGCTAGGGTTATACAGAGGAACCCTGTCTTGAAAAACAAACAAACAAACAAACAAACAAGAAGAAGACGAAGACAATTACTCAAGTGGGCGACTCAGAGCAGATTTTAAAGTCGAGCATTCTAACACAGTGCAGTCCAAAGACACCTGCATACTGAGGAAAGATGGTAGGAAAACATTTTGTTCTTGTTTCCATAATTAAACTATTATGCTTTTCTAAGAGCAGAAAACTTTGTTTATACAGCAAAAATACTGCAGCTTATAACATATAATAAATAGTCTTCCGTTTGAGCCAAGATGCTTCAGGCAGCAGCAATTATTGGTGTTACTGTTTGACATGAAGGCATGTGTAGTACATAGAGCACACTTGTTTCAGACCATGGCTGCAGTGAAGTCACACAATGCAACATGGCTGAACTGTTAGAATTACTACTTCTGACTTGTTATGCATTTGATTTGGAATTAATTTTTGTTTGTTTCACATTTAGAAACCTTTTATAGTTAGAAAAAAATTTCCTGACTCCCACATTGATTTGCACACTGGGTTGTAGCACATGGTTTAAGAAGCTATGGTGTCAGGCCCAGGTACGGGGTTAAGTGTGGAAGAAAGAGCAGCTTGCTGCAGTCACATAGTGTGGAACATGGATGTGAGATGGATAAAGGGGTTGACATTGGGGCCTCTGGAGGAAGATATGGGGCATTCTTGTCAGCCCCATGCTGTCCTGTGCATGGTCTTGTCCTCATTCATGTTTCCTGCCATTTTACTTTACCCTAAATTTTGGGTGAAGTAATTTAACACAATTTAATGATATTTCCTTGAGCGTTTTGGGACCTTAGTTATAGCCATCTGTTGTGGGCTACAAGTCCAGAGGAAGATTACAGGTCTCTAGCTGGGTTGCCTGGGCTCTTAGGATCAGTAGACCTGGTGAGTACAGACACTGGGAAGATCTGCCAAAGAGCTGGTATTAGGGTAGAACCCAAGCCCCAACTTCATTTTAGATAGCATGTGCTTCTCTCGCTGGCTCAGTGCCCGTGGGTGGCCTTCTTCCACACTTGTCCTTTTTCCAAGTTCCAGAAGGGCAGCTTTGCCTGTTACTGCTGTAGGCAGTACTTCAAGATGGGATGAGGAGGAAAGAGACCCATGCTCTGGGAGTTTTCTGATCCTGGAGATTCTGTAGACACACGCGCGCACACACACGAACACACATACACACACACACACACACACACACACACACACACTTCTCCCTTCAGCCATTTTTCTGAAGAACAGTTTTATTTATTTGCTTTTGGTTTTGTTGTGTGAGATTGGAGAGGGGAAATGTAAGGTCATTCTAGATAATGTCCTAGATCATTTCTGCCCCTCTGGGCTCATTTGCTAAGATTTAAAGGGGCCAGGTAGCTTACGGTGGATGGGTGTTGTATTGTTTTTGTTTAAAATAGTTCATGCACCCAGGAATGCAGTCAGACTCTAAAGGTGCCTAAGTGCCTGAAAGCTGAGATGGAGGAGAGCAAGTGGGAAAAGAGCCCAGGGGCCAAATTAGAGACTTTTCCTTGCATTAACAGCCATGGCAAGACTTATTTATAGGGCACTAATCATGTTCGTTGAGGGGCGCACCCCCACTTTATATCAGTAACTGGGAGAAATGTTAACTAGTGGCCTTTATTGATTTTCAAGGCACATCAGCCTCTGTCTTGTCAGGCACTCTCTTCTGCCTGGTTCTACCTTCTCCCTTCAAATGAATGGTGACAGGGCTCAGAGAAAGTACATTTTTTGGCGGGGGAGGGGGAGCTTGATTTTTTCAGGTACTGAGACCAATTAAAAATTTAGATACAATTTGGCTCCAAGTAGAGAACTCTCAGAGGATTGATGAAGGGGGATGAAAAGCGGTTAAGTTGCTTTTAACAAAGTGAAGTCAAGCCACATGAAATGCTCTTCTAAACGCTAAAGTTGATTTGAGGGACCACAGCCGAGCCAGATAGGTTATGGTGATCACCTTAAAAGATGTCCCCCAGCTGGGGCTGGAGAGACAGCTCAGCGGTTAAGAGCACTGACTGCTTTTCCAGAGGACCTGGGTTCAATTCCCAGCACCCATATGGCAGCTCACAACTGTCTGTAGTTCCAGTTCTGGGCAAATAATTAAATAAAAAAGTTTTTTTTTTTTTTGTTGTTGTTGTTGTTGTTTTTTGTTTGTTTGTTTTTGTTTTAAAGATGTCTCCCCCCATCTTCTACTGTTTGGGCTCTGAAGTGCAGCTCTGAAAGGTTCTCGATGCTGGGACTCCCCAGGAAAATGTCAGTCACCAAGCTGCTCTTAATGACTGGGGAGGGAGATGGAGAAACATTCTTATCCCAGTTCAGGAACTGTGTGGATTCCTTCCCTTCCCATGTCTTCCTCTGTGAATGTCTCATTTTTAGCTTACATGTGCCTGTTAATTTAGACCTAGGCTAGGAGGAGAGGTGTCACTCCAAATTCTCTCTCCCATCTTTGATGTGTGGAGGGGCATTGCAGGAAAGTGTTGGCAGAACAGTATATGCTTTTTCAGTTCCGGGTCAGCTCTTTTCCTGTCCTCAGGTCTCTCTAGTAATGTGAAACCAAGGACCACATCCACCTGGTAGGAGAATCCAGGAAAAGATCCATGCCCATCCTAACAGCCAAAAGATAAAATGTTTATAAGTTATAATTAAATTGATTAGGAGAAAAGCAACAGTTTAGATTTAGCACTGACATCTCTGATACCCAGTATTAGCTAGTGTTTACAAGAAAATAATAATGATCATTTTATAAATTATAAATGTTTTAGGTGTCATCTTTGAAATACCACACTTGTGTGAATTATATTTAAAATTATTTTATTATTGTTAATTTAATATTCTTTGTATATGTTATACCTGTGTGAGTACTGAAACATGTGCCAATGTGTTCCTGTGAAGGTCAGAGGTCAATATTTGGGAGTCAGTGCTCTCCTTCCATGTGGGTTCTAAGGACCAAACTCAGCTTATCAGGCTGTGACAGGCCTTTTACTTGAGCCTTTGCTGGCCTGGTGTGAAATATTAGCCTTATTTCATAGGTGTAGAAATAGACAGAAAGTTACATAATACATAATACATAGGGCAATTCCAGTTTCCTGAGTCTGCTTTCTGTGCTTCCCAGATTTTTATTTAATCTATTTAGTTAAAGCTACATTATCAACTACAGTGGTATATTTAAAAACTTGTTCACTGCTGGGTGTAGTGGCACATGCCTTTAATCCTAGCACTCGGTAGGCAGAGGCAGGTGATCTCTGTGAGTTTGAGGCCAGCCTGGACTACAGAGTGAATTCCAGGACAGGTTCCAAAGCTACACAGAGAAATCCTGTCTTGAAAAACCAAACCAAAACAAAACAAACTTGTTCACATTATAAAACACCACTAATACTAATTTTCTGATTTGTTATCTATAGAAACTTAATTTTATATGATAGTTTTTATTTAGTCTCACAATTATCATTGGTTACTGTACAACAGCTGTTCCTGTGTTTCTTTCTAGTGGTCGTACATGGTCAATCCCATGGCATTAGTGTGCTCTTCCTCCCACAGGCACACATTGGGGCTGTTTCTAACTCACCCATTGTAAAATATATTTTTCATTTGAGTTATTTGTTTGCAATTCAGTGCTCATAGTGGGAATCCGAGATCAGAACACAGTACCAGCAATGTGCAACCAGACCCAAGTATTTATAAAGTCAAAAGCTTGTCAGGGTCTCCTGCTTAATAGATGGGAAGCATTATTTAGTAATTCTCCTGCTTAATAGCTGGGAAGCATTATTTAGTAATTGTTTTAGGTACGTTTCTGTAAACTAGTATTCAGGAATGTTTTTCTCAGTGTTTCTTTGTGTGAAGCCCACGTGACTGTTCTTAGGCTCTGTTGGACATGGATGGCTGGATAGTAGAGACAGAGGTGTTGTTTTGATAGATTTTTATCAGCTCCCTAAAAGCTATAGAGATGAAACTTGTATTTACAGTGTTAATTTCCCTGACTCTGTTGTTTACCTTTCAGTTTCTTTTTCCCACTTCTGTTAGCATTTCAAAATTAATAGAATCAACTTACAAACTTTATAATCATATATTTTGTACGTTTCCCCCTTTTTTTGAGATGAGACGAGACAAGATCTTGCGTACAGATGAGACTGACTAGGAACTCACTTGTGAGTCAGGCTTGCTTTGAACTCACAATAAATTCTCTCCTCAGCCTTTTGAGTGTTAAGATGACAGGCTTATGTTTTTATGTCTAACTCAACTTCCTTTTTTTTTAAAAAAATACTATATTTAGTATGAGATGGCATCTAGATTGGTTTTTGTTTGTTTTCTGCTGCATTGGACACGTTCAGTTTTGCCAACAGTGTCATTTATTTTTATTTGTTTTTTGTACTAAGGATTGAACCTTATCCTGCTGCTGAATCACCCCTCAGCTCATGTCACACCACATTGCCTCCAAGGGTCTATAGTTCTAAGGGACAGTTTTCTCTTTTCTAAGTATTACATTGTAGAAGAGTTGGGAAATATATAAGAACACCAATATCTCGTGATTAAGATATTAAACCAGGGAAGCTGAGTGAAAGGCAAATGGAAGAAGGGTTCCTGGAGGAGGAGGAGGAGGAGGAGGAGGACTCATTTCATCCTGTTAACCTTCCATGCTCTGCATCTCTGTGTTCTAACTCCAGCCCTATACATTCATGACCTCACATATCAAAAGAGTTATTCTGTACAAATAAGTAAGCCCAAAGCTTGAAGTGGATTCGATATCTTCCTGCCTGCCCAAGTCCATTAGACTCTTGGAATTGAGACTTGTTTGCTGGCTTTTAGTGATGGGTACTACAAATGAAGGTACAAGTAGAGACAAGGAGAAGCATGTATATATCTCTCCTTTGGTCAGTGAATTTCTAGCTAGATCTAGTATTTAGCACTGTGTGTCCCAAGCAGTATACCTTGTCAGGTCAGGTGTATGAAGCTGTAGAGGCATAAAGATAAGCTGGCACCTAAAATGGAATTTTCAGATTCTTGCCCATAATTTCAGAATTCTCAGAATTCAAAACTCTCCCGTCTTGACTCCGCAGACTCTGCTGTTCTTCCCGACAGTGTGTACCCTTGGTTCCTACTGCTGTCAGTCTTCATCCACATGGAAAAGAATTGTGCAGTGAACATTCATATACTCACTGTCTAGATCTTATTAGTATTTGGCCATATTTGCTTAATCATGCATTTCAAAGTAATTTACAGATATTAAGACACTCCATACCTGAGCATGCATACAAATCCTTGATTGTATTAGTTTATGGGTTTTTTGTTATTTATTTATTTATTTATTTATTTATTTATTTATTTATTTATTTAAAGACATGGTTTCTCTGTGTAACAGTCCTGGCTGTTTTGGAGCTAGCTTTAGACCAGGCTGGCCTTAAACTCACAGAGATCTACCTGCCTCGAGTGTTGGGACTGAAGAGGTATAACCACTACTGCTTGGCAGTTTATATGTTTTCTTTTTTAAAAAACTACATACACATTCATAGTGGATTTAGATTAAATTTATATTTGAGTAAAGTATTCAAATTTAAACTTTATCATTTAAATTTACTGGTGGTGAGTTTTTTGTCATCTTAATTTTTTAATTATATTTATGTGTTTGTGTATCACATGTGGAGATCATAGACCAATTGTGGGAATCAGTTCTCTCTTCCCACCATTTGGATCCTGAGGCTAGAACTCAGGTTTAGGGTTGGTGGCCAGGGCCTTCACTTTCTAAACCCTCTTAGTGGCCCCACTTTTTTTTCTTAAGACAATCTTGCTTCAGGCTGGCCGGGAGACTGCTGTATAGACTAGGTGGTCTGGAATTCATACCTTTCCTTCAGCTTCCTGAGCACTAGGGTGAGAGGCCTGTAGCATCACATCTGGCTGAACTGATCGATATACCCAAAGCCCTTCAAGTTTTAGATGTAGGGCGGAAAACCTCAGGAAATTTCCATAAGCTCCTTTCCAAATAGTTCCCATCACCTTATTGGTTGTTCATCATTATGGGTTTTTATTCATTTGAGGTGATTATCCCTTTTCTTGAGTTCATGTGCTTGAACTACAGTATATATAATATTGCCTTTGTTCAGTATAATTTTTTTTAAGTTGGGGGTGGGCAGAGATATAGTTAAGCGTTAAGAGCACTTGAGGACTTGGGTTTGGTTCCCAGCACCCACTTGGTATCTTACAACTGTCTATAACTCCAGTTCCAGGGGATTTTAGGTTCCCTTTGGTCTTTTCAGGCACCAGATATGAACGTGGTACATATATATGCATGCAGGCAAAACCACTCATAGTCATCAGAATATAAAGTAACTCTCTGTCAGACCTTTTGCTACAATGGTTGTGCCATTTTCCCCTCCCATCATCAAATAGAAAGCTTCCACATTGATGTCTTTAAAATGTGTGAGCACAGAGGCTAAGCGTGGTGGTGCGGGCCGGTACCCTGTTGCTTGGGGTTTAGGCTGACTGACTACACAAGGCTAGTCTAAGCATGGAAACAGCAGTGTTTCATTTGAGTACGGGTCCTTTGCCACATTTATATTTATTGCAGATTTTTTCCTAGACTCTGCCTTGTTAAATTTATTTTGATGGCATGGTTTTTAATTTTGACAAAATCTAATTTATTAGCTTTTTTTTTTTTTTTTTTGCTTTCTGTGTCCTAAGAAAACTTTGTCTATCCCCCCCACATGTACCATTTTCCCAAAATAAATGGGTTTATATAGTTTATTCTAGTAGCCTTATATTTTAGATTTTATGTTTAAGTTTATTTTATATATAAACTTTTCCTGTTTGGTATGAGGTAGGAGTCAGGCAGGGTTCATCTTTTTAGCATGGATATCCAGGAGTTTTAGTACTTGGGAAAAAATTATGTACTTGGCAGTATGTCAGACTCATATACTACTTTTAGTGTGTGTGTGTGTGTGTGTGTGTGTGTGTGTGTGTGTGTGTGTGTGTGTGTTCACAGTGTGGATATGGGCAGGTGCGTGCATGGTATGTGTGGAAGTCAGTTCTTTTTCTACTGTGGGGATCAAGCTCATGTGGAAAGGCTTTTGTGGCAAGTGCTTTTTACCCAGGGAACTCTCATTAGCTGTTGCACATTTTTGCAGTTTTTCAGTAGATTGTTTTGACATCACTGTAGACACTTGTAGTTTAAAGGATAGATTTTTCTGTTTGGATTTCTTGGCTAGCATGTATTTGGTTCTGTTATGGTGTTCCCACATCCTGACCCAGTCGGTCATAGGATCATCTCTTATTGGCAGTGAGTTGTAGTGACTGAGCTCTTTGTTCTGTTTGGACCTAGGATGACCAGTATTCCAGTGAAGGACCGAGTGAAGGTATCTCAGAACTGGAGACTGGGGCGCTGCAGAAAGGGGATTTTGCTAAAGTGGAAATGTAGGTAAGTAGCTTCTTGATTTTTTTTTTTTAAAGATTTATTTGTTTTTTTTTTCTGATTACAAGTTTTTTTTTATTTAAAATTTTTTAATTAATTAATTAATTAATTTTATGTGAATTGGTGTTTTGCCTGCATGTATAACTGTGTAAGGGTGTCAGATCCTGGACAGTTGTTAGCTGCCATGTGGATTTCTCTGTATAGCCCTTGCTGTCCTGGAACTCTAGACCAGGCTGGCCTTGAACTCTGAGATTCACCTTCCTCTGTGGTCTGGAGGTGTAAAGTAGAAGGTCTGAAATTTCAAAGCTTGTCTGGGCTAAAGAGCCAGGCTAGTAACTTAGGGGGTCCTGTCTCAATTTCTATTCTTTTCTTTCCTTCCCTTTTTTTTTTTTTTTTTTTCCGTTGTAGCTCTGGCTGTCCTGGAACTCACTTTGTAGATCAGGCTGGCCTCCAACTCTCAGAGATCTGCCTGCCTCTGCCTCCCAAGTGCTGGGATTAAAGGTGTGCACCACCACCACCACTACCACCCAGTCACAGCTGTTATTTTTTAAATGTTATCTCTAGGGAGTTAATTCTCCTCTTGGATTCTATTAAACTCTTCTTCATCTTTTTTGGGGGAGGGCATGGTGGTGATGATGCTGGGTCAAAATCAGGGCCCAGTCCATGTCTGGCAGGTGCTTCACAACTGAGTTACACCTCTAGTTCCATTTCTTATAATTTAGCAAAATGGGGGTTGGGAGATGTTGAGGAGGAAAGTTGGACACGCTGAGTTTGTTCCCTGAGATTGCAGAAAGAATTGACTCTCTAAAGTCAGCTTCTGAACTCCACATGCATGCCGTGGCGTACATGGCCATGTCTCAGCCATCCTCTTATCTACTCCTCACCTCACGGTGCTGTGGGTGCGGCCCTTTGTAGAATCGACTTGCTTGTTACATAGGTGCTGGGAATTTAAGCCAATTCTTCATGCTTGAACAGCAAGTGCTTTCCCTAATGAGCCCACCTCCTCCAGCAAGGCCACACCTCCTAATCCTTCTAGTCCTTCTCAAACAGTTCCACTCCCTGATGACTAGACATTCTAATGTATAAGCCTCATTCAAACCACTACAGATGAGCCTTCGTCTTGCTTGTGCTGTTTCCACTGGTTTGGCTGGTATCAGTTTCTGTGAATTATGTGCTGATACTATGATAATGAAGGTATGAAAGAGAAACATGGATTTTTATGATAAAAGGCTATACCTTCCGGTTTCCATTTTTCCTGGTTTTTTTTTTTTTTTTTTTTTTTTTTTTTTTTTTTTTTTTTTTTTTTTTTTTTTTTTTTTTTTTGGTTGTTTTTTAAAGCAGGATCTCCTTTGTAACCCAAGTTGATCTCAAACCTGCCGACTTTATGCTCAGTCTTCTTGGTGCTAGGATTACAATACCCCATCATTTATGCTTTTAACATCAAAGAGCAATTAATTTCTCTATCAAGTTTTTGCTCCTGATGTTGTCTTTTAGGGCATTAATTTAAGGCAGCCTGGCAATTAAACACAGAACAGTTACCAGGTTGCCCCAGGATTCTTCACTGTTCACCTGGCATGAACCTGGTTTCTTATCCTAGGCAAATGTCTTTTTACCACGTGGTTGTAAGTACATGAATTACAGCCCCTCTGTTTGCTGCTGCCCATTTGATGTGCTACATAATTATGAAAAAGATGTTAAAGAGGAATGTGAATAATGAGTAAGAATGCAGACATATATATGTATATATACACATACACACACCTTTCACATGTTCTATATAATATATATACACACTTGTAAAACCTGCATGAGCAGAAACTTAGTTACTACAAAGTCCAAGCTGCATAATGACCTGGCAAGTCCATTTGCAGAACTTTTCCATGTTCCCATGACACATGTTTTAAGGAACCTGGGGAAGAAGCACAGCCCAGTTTGTCCAGACTGGCTAGCAGTGGAGATGGTGTCTGTGCATGAGGATAGTCATCTTTCCTTTGGACCCTTCGGTGTCTGCTGGAGGAAGGGGCTTAGTCCCCACCCACCAGAGAACCTAGTAGAGTGCCCTTCTATTTTCTCTTCTCTTCCTCTTCTCCTGTCTTCTCTCCTTCTTTATATACCCCTTGTTTTTTGAGTAGCCTATGCTGACCTTGATCTACATATGCATCTAAAAATGGCATTGAACTCCTGTTCCTCTTGCTTTAGCAGTCAGGGGAGTGCTGGAATTACAGCTGTATATCACTATTTGCAGCAAAGTCTCTTTTAAGGCTTTAGTTCCATGCCATGGGATTGGCTGGTGGCTTTTAAGGTTTCTTTCTTCTGGAGATTAGAGAGAGGACATAGAACCTTCTCTGGATGGCTCTTATTAGTTGCTATGAGAGCTGAGTTCTTTGTAGTCCCTGAACTGCAGCACAGTGCTTTGGAATTATTTTATATTACCACATGTCCCTCCACTGCAGGAATGTCAATATCCCTGGGAGAATCTGAGCATCTCTTAAGCAAGTTTGCATACTTTGCTAAATGGTTGGATTCTTTTCACTTACAAATGTTTCTCTGCTCCAACAACAAGGGAATGAGGTTTACCTAAAAACTTACCTTTTCTCTGTCACACCTTAACTAATCTATGAGTAAGGTATATTTGTCAGAGTCTTAGAACCTTGAAACTTACCCGTTGGACTTAGCCAGAATGCAGAGGTCACTTTACTTGACTAGAAATTTCCTTTTAACTTCCCCTACTCCTCAGCTTTTTTTTTTTTTTTTCCAGGAGGCCATGTTGAGTTTATTGGGGTCTGGATATCCAGGGAACAGGTTGAGGAGAGGAAGAGAGAGAAAAGAGAAGAGAGGGAGAGAAGGGGGAGGTAGAAGAAAGCTCAGCTTAGTTTTCAGGTCCTGCTTATCTCTGAGAAGTGCAGGCAGCAGTCTCACTTTTCTCTTTTGGTCCCTCTCTGTAGTCAGATGCCCTGGATGCAGCTTGAGGAAGCCTTCCTGTACATATCTCAGGCTAATTTCATCCTGGCCTACCAGTTCCGTCCAGATGGTGCCAGCTTGAACCGCCAGCCCTTCAGAGTCTTCGCTGGGCATGATGAAGATGTTTGCCACTTTGTGCTGGCAAACTCGCATATCATCAGTGCAGGAGGGTGAGTGCTGGGTCTCCTTAGTGCTTTAGGGTCCTGAGTCTGCCTCTGACTTTTCCGGTTCAACAACAAAGGCATAAGAAAGGAAACTTTTTAAAAAGCAGGCTTTCCCTTCTCCCCCCCAAAAAACCACTTAAAGCAGAGATTTACCAAAAGCTGTTAATAGGGTTAACCAGAGAGGAAAATAAAAAGAACCATTAATGCATTGTTTTTTCTCTTGGTTCTGCTTGACACCAAGTATGCTGAAGAAGTAAAGGTATCTAGCACCTTGTGGGCCAAAGTGCAGAAAGTTTAGTGCATCTGGAGGTGGCTGGGCACTTGAGCTGCTTCAGTAGACTGGTCCTCTTGCTACGGAGAGGGTGATTAACTCCTGGGGTGGGCTCCTTATTCTTTTGTAGAGATGGGAAGATTGGTGTTCATAAGCTCCACAGCACCTTCACTGTCAAGTACTCAGCTCATGAGCAGGAGGTGAACTGTGTGGACTGCAAAGGGGGCATCATTGTGAGTGGCTCCAGAGACAGGACAGCCAAGGTGAGGCATTCTCTCCCATACCTACTGTTACTTCCTCCTGTCTATAGGGACCTGGGTGGGAGAGGGTGGATAGAGCCTTGAGTCCCAGGATTGGCTGAGAGCGTTGGGTGAGGGCAGGGGAGAAATGACACAATAAAGACCTTACTTATGTGCCTTTGGCATGCAGCTTTCTGCGCCAGGCTGTGCTCCTGCCAGCTGGACTGGGAGAGGAGTGGACAGCAGCTGGGATGCTTGCCATTCATTCAAAATGTGCTATGAATGCAAAAGCAGAGGGCTGGTCAGCTTTTCCTCCCTGAGCTGAGTTTCCTCAAGTTTGTGGGTTGAGTTCTAACCCCAGTATTTTATTTTAAAATCTCCCTCCATTTGCTTGCCTTCTGTTTAGAGAAGTTAATTTTTCACTACTTTGTTTATAAGCAATCAGGCTGATAATTAAAACGTGTTTTCACTGATTCTCTGGGGACTGATGTGGTCAGTAGACAGTGAGGACAGGAAGGCATCATTGCCACATTGCCTGGGCCACAGAACAAGACATAAAAAAATGAAACTGACCAACAGTTATCATCCTTGCTTTGAGGATCCAGTTCATCCTATGTGTGTGGAGCACTTCTGCTTATGAGACACAGAAAAGATTCTCCAGTCTTGGGTACAGCAGCCCTAGCCAGGATACAGGCTCTGGGGCTGCAGGGGATACTCTGCTGACAGTTCGGTTGGTGATGCAGAAGACCTCAGAGATCTCAGTTATCTGTTTCCCAGAATCTAGAAGCTCCATTGTAGCAAAACGTTTATTGATAGCATCTGGGCCTCTAAGCTATGGAGAGAGACGTCAGGAGAGGGAAGGTGCAGCTTTTACCCATAGCTCTTCTAACTTGGTGTACCCGTGTACCTTCTAGTGATTGCTTTTTCATGTTGCTGATTTATATATATAAAGACAAGGGCTAAATAGGTTCTCTCCTACTTACAAACATTTCTTTTTCTTTTCAAATTTTCTGCCTTTTATTTTGTATTTAGAGAAAATTCATGCCAGTATAGGAAGCTGGAGAAAGATCAGAAGTTGTTTTTTAGCGGTTGTTTTGCTTTTACTTTTGAAACGTTATCATGTAGCCAAAGAGGATCATTATGTCTTCATTTCCATTTCCAAGTGCTGAGATTATAGGCATCTGCTGCCATTCCTGGTTATAGTGGGTGTTTTTCTTATTTGGGCTTGTTTGGGTCAGATTTTTGCTGAGACAGACTTTCTCTGTGTAGGTCTGACTGCCCTGGAACTCACTCTTAGACCAGGTCGGCACAGAGATCCCCCTGCCTCTGCCTCCAGTGTGCTGGAATTAAATAGTTTGGCTTTATCAAATAGTTTGAACCTTCATGGAAACCACATTTCCTGTCACCTGTTTCTTCCTCTTCCCCATCCCATATTTACTTCAGATTTTTGCTTACTCAGTGACTCTGTAGCATTTCTTGCAGAGATTCTTGCCAAACTGCCGAGAAGTAAATCTGGGGCCAGAGAGATGGCTCAGTCTTGAGTATACCAGCCGAACATGAAGATCTGGGTCTGGGCTGTCAGTACTTAAATTTGGGGACAATGGCATTTGTTTGTAATCCCAGTGCTGAGGAGACACAGACACGTGAATCCCTAGACCTTTTTTTTTTTTTTTTAAATAATATTTGCTCTTTGTTAATTTCATACACATCTCTAATGTGCTCTGTATTTGCTCTTTGTTACTTTCACACACATCTCTAATGCACTCTGTATTTGCACTTTGTTAATTTCATACACATCTCTAATGTGCTCTGGTTTCCCTCCCACCTTCTCAGCCCTCATCATTCTTACAAAAAAAAATCTGATTTTTTTCTTTTTTTTCAAGATTTATTTATTTATATATATGAGTGCTCCGTCTTCCTAGACAACTGCACGACAGAGGAGGGCATCAGATCTTTTTATAGATGGTTATGAATCACCATGTGGGTGCTGGGAATTGAACCCAGTTCCTTATTGAAGAGCAGCCAGTGTTCTTAACCACTGAGCCATCTCCCCTGCCCCTTACAAATATCTTAACTATATCTATTAGCTTTCATTTTTATTAGCGTCCTACAGAGTTTAACTACCATTATAAGCAGGTATATAACAGGACACTGGGCCTCTTCCTTTTCCAGAACCGACAGTTACCCATAGATGCAGCACTTAAGCCGGTGACCCTTCTTTCTTCAGAGCTGACTATTAGTGTCAGCACCATTGCTACTGTGAGCTCATGACTGCTGTGGCCATGTGTGCTTAGAAGATAGCATTTTGGACCCCGCCTCCCATCTTCTGGCTCTTAGCAGTCTTCTCTCCTCTTCTTCTGCAGCGTTCCCAAGTCTGAAGAGGGTGGTTAGTTTGGTTAGGCTGAGCTCCCAACAGTCCTCCAGCCAGCACATTGTGCAGCCGCGGGTCTTTGTAGTCACCTCTGCTTACTCAGGAGGGGCTTCTCTGTGTACAGCCCAGAGTATGAGAAGGTGTTCTCAAGCTGGTTTGGTGCTATGTTGATTCAGCTAAGTGGTAGCCTCTCTAAGAGTAAAGATAGTAAGTCACAGGTAGGGTTCGAACCCAGAATGGTCAGACTCCAAAGACTATCTGTGTTCTATAATAGTAGGCTACAGGAATTATTTACTTATCATTTTGGCTTTTTTGTTTGTTTGTCTTAGGTTTTTATTTATTTTTTTTTTTTTATTTTTTTTTTTGGATGAATTCTCAGCCTTAGAGTTCCTGAATCAAACAAAGAACATTATAGGAGCCTTGTCACCTCCAGCCTGCCTTCTGAAAGGACTATATAAACGTATCCTTCCATTGAGTATTTTCCAGGGTGAGACTGTTTCGCATTGATAGCAAAGGTCTTACTAGGTCTTTATTGTATCAGCTCCCATCCCTCAGGTACCATGATGCTCTTGTTAACAGAGGGTGCTAGGCTATGGGACAGGTTGACCATGTTCCTAAGTAATGCTTGGAACTGGCAGTGTACTTCCTAAGTCACTCGCACAGATCTGTAGCCTTGTCTCGTGGTGTGTAGGCTCTCAGATTCTACCAGATGTCTCTGTGGAAACTACTAGTAAACTCAGGTTAGGCTGTCCCCAGAGATTTTGTAAATCAGGAGTGCCCCTTCACCCTGCAAGCAAGAACCTTTCTCCGAGGGAGTTCAGAGATCTTTTTGGAAAAGGTTTCTTCCAAGCTGGGCAGTCAAAGGAAGAAACCAGAATGTATTTAGTTATTACCAAACAGACTGTCAAGTACAAAGCAAATGCCAGAATACTAGCCTTACAGGAATATTGAGGTTTGATTTTGTGTTCTCTTCCGTATCCAGAATATTTTTGTTAAATCTCTTTTTTTAGTTTTGAGAAAAGTTATTCATCCTATCATCCCATCCCCCACTCCATCATACCCTAAGAAACTCTAAGAAACACTTTCTCCTGTTTTAGGGAAGAGATACCATGTGACCCTAAGAAGGCAAGACCACCCCCATCCCATCACCTGCCTCTTCCACTGAAGGAATGTTTTCTTAACTTCTTCCATCTAAGGCCCTGCCTGAGTGTGGTGTGTTCCCCTTATAGCTCTGTGGGGACCTTGAGAGGTCATTGATCCATCTCACTGCCATGGGATCCCTCTGTGGCAGCTCAGGAAAGAGCCCTGCACATTTGAGGTTTCCTTTCTGTTTGGGTAGAGGCTTATGTCCCTGTGTGTGTCATCTGGGGTAGGGCGAGGTGAGGGGGAGCCTTGTGCTTAATGGGAGATTTCTAAATGCACTGACTGCTGAGAGGCTCTGGGAGTGTTGATTAGAGCTAAGCCCAGAGTGGCTGCTAATGTACATTCCTGACTGATAGGGACCAGATAGTGTGCTCCAAGCAATATTTTTAACCTGTGGAGATATGGAAGCTTAAAACAGTTAAGCTTTTCTGCTACTTTGGGTGCTAAATTCCCTGCTGACATGAATAGCTTTGGATCCTGGGCATTATGAACAAACAAACAACAACAGACCACCTTCTCACTTTGAAGTCTCTGGCATTCTTTGCCTGCCTGCCCTGCAGCGCATTCATTTTACTCCTCTGGCAGTACCCACATCTCCCCAGATTGTACCTTCATCTTCCTGTCTCTCCCTGTATGCCTAAAGTAAAGTTTTGGTGAAAGATAGAAGAAAGGAAGATCCACTACCACAAGCAAGTGTCTGAGACAAGACAGACAGACCACTTCTATCTACCCTTTCTTAGATCTCACACTGGGGATGTGAAACTTCTTTTTGTCTGCTTGAAAGCTGACTAGGAATTAGTGAATTCTCGGGTGGAAGTAAAGGTGGGTGGTTAGGGATGTCTCTGTGCAGGTGAGCCAGAAGCTGGAGAGGCCTCTCGGTTGATACCTTGAGCTGTGTCTTCAGGACAGAAAGGATTCTCCATTCCCTCACCTCCCTAGTCACATTCATTCCACCTGGTGTCCTGGGGTCTTCCTTCAATCCCCAGGCAATGCCAACAAGAGATCTCCCCTCCTCTTTCCAGGTATGGCCTTTGGCCTCGGGCCGGCTGGGCCAATGCTTCCACACCATCCAGACTGAAGACCGAGTCTGGTCCATTGCTATCAGCCCATTACTCAGGTAAGGGAGGCATGTTTCGGTTTCTGTCTTACACAAGAATGTTTCCATTTTACTAGGTCAGATAAGCTAGACAGATTTTTACTAGTATATTTTAGGTTGCTATGAACCACTCTCCTGCAGATTTAAACTTTCTCCAGAGGTCTTAGGTCTTTTCACATACTTGTGGAGTTGAGATAACCTTTCCTAAGCATCTAATGAGAGATGTTAAGGCAAAGATACCTTGCTGGAATGTAGCTGAGGGTCAGTGTTACCTTTCTGGAGCAGCTGTCCTTTGGGGTTGCTCCAAAGCAGAGGCTTCTCAATATACCTGAGAGTTAACAGCAGCAGCTAGCCTGCTGTCGTGACTCATCTCCGCTTTGTTCCCTGAGAATGTCTTCTGGAGTATCCCTTACAGGCTCTGGGTATCAGGAAAGGAGGCCAGCTCAGGGCCTGCCAACTGGTCCCTCATCTATATGGAGAGGAGCAGAAATACTGACATTCATAGTGAAGGTGCAGCTCTGGTTTATTATTTTATGATATGGAAGTTTGGCCTGTGAACCACTTATGTGTCTGGTGCCCATGGAGACCAGAATAGGGTGTTGCATCTAGAACTGCAGTTACAGATCACTGTGAGCCACCATGTGGGTTCCAGGACTCAGGCCCCAGTCCTCTGGAAGAGCAGCCAGTGCTTTTAGCTGCTGAGCCATCTCTCCAGCCCTGCAACGATTTCAAAAGCAAACAAACAAACACAAAACCAAGTCTTGCTGTGTAGTTGAGGCTAGTTTAGAACTGACTACATAGCTCAGACTGGCCATGAGTCAGTGATCTTTCTGCCTCATCATTTCAGTGGCTGGGATTACAAGTACATGACACTAAATGCAGCCATTTTTTCAGCTTTAACTAGCCAGGTATGTTGGTTCATGCCTGTATTCCCAGTATTTAAGGGGCTGATGCAGGACCATCACCCATGAGCTTGAGCCAACTTGGGCTATAAGGTGAGTTCCAGACCAGCCTAGGCCTCACAGTGAAACCCTGTCTCAAAAACAAAACCAAATATCCAAAAGCAAAATAAAAATTAAACTGGAGAAATGTGAGCAAGTGAGCTTTGCATCTGACTTGGTTACTATTATCATTAAAAATATTTTATTGACTTATGCTCATTGTATATAATATTGAGTTTCATATACACAATTTTTTTCAGATATATCATGTGCTTTTATCTAGGCTTTAAAAATAATTTATTATTTTGTGTGTATGGGTGTTTTGGTTGTGTGTATCTATGTGCATCACACACACACATATATGTGTGTATATATATACAGTGCCCCTAGAGGCCAGAAGAGGGTCTTAGATCCCATGGGAGTGGAGTTACAGATGGTTCTGAGCCACTGTGTGAGTGCTGGGATCAAACCTAGGTTCTCTGGAAGAGCAGTTGGGGCTCTAGCACTGGCTGTCTTGAACCAAGGCAGGGCCTCTTCCCCGTGAGGTGTAGACACTTTCCTACAGTTGAACTGCAATGGAAGCTAGTAGGATCTGTCTGCCTCTCATCCCACCTGAATGGACTTGGGAAAGCTGCCTACCTCCACCACCTGATTAAGTCGGTCGCTTGTTTTTATAAGCAAGTTGGTGCCCTTTGCTCAGCCTCCTTCAGCCTCCTTCTGCTCACCCTGTGGAGCCTGCACCCTCCTCATGCTCTCTTCCACAACTCCCTTTCAATTTTTTCCTTCCTAAGAATTAGAGCCGATTAGCCACGTCATTAATTCTTCAATTTGACGGCTGATATAGCAGGACCTGAAACACATTGCTGACCCCAGAGAATGGAGACCCCATTCCTTAGCATATTGACGATGGGAGAAGTTAATTAAAATTCCACAGAGCAGAGGTGTCGGCTAACCTATAAACCTGTCGCTCACTTTTCAGAACAAATCATTCCAGCATCTTAGGAAAGAGGAAAGGGAAGACCAGCAGGGAGTGAGGAAGCTGAGTGTGGGGCTCTGTAGAAGAATGCAGCTGCCAGCTTTTCCTCTCTGCAGTTTCTTCCTCAGGCACCCTCCTAACTTAAGCTTATTAACCAGGCCTGTGTGTCTGTGGGCTGGATATGTGTGGGGCCTAAAGGAAGGCAGGTAGGGTGTGACAGGTGTGCTGGTGACTTTGTGTTAGTGACTACTTGTGGGCTTGGCTGGCTTCAGGAGGCTGGAGTATGCTTCTTGGTACAGGGACTCTTGCTAGAGATGCGCCATGTACTTGCTCATTGAGACCCAGAGTATGGATTGGCTGTTCCATACACCCCAGCCTTATAGTCTTCTACCCTAGCTACATCCTCTACAGAATGTTGGGTTACTAGTCAACAAAAAAGACCACACAGCACCTATTGTAGATGGTGTCAATAAGAGAGTGTGAGAATGGAATTTATCATCCTCATTAAGAGGTATTTGAGATCATAGTAAACTGAGTTTTTTTTGGATATAACTTGGAGGCTGACTATAGACAAGGATGACATGGCTTTGTAATGTTAGTATTACTGTGGTATGAGCACCACATTCAGCAGTCAGTCACTGCTGGCCAGCTGTTCTATCTGTACAGGACCTCTGCTAAATCCTTTTTGGGTTCCTTACATTCTTCACATTCATTTTCTTCACATTCTTCTTCAATTTTCTTAGTACTGGATGATTCTTTTGCCCACTGTTGACTGGCTGTTTAGTGCTTCTGTGAAATTATTTGATGATTTTTTTTAATTTCACAAATGATGTCTTGACTCTGTTTATGCTTGTTTTGTTTTCTTGAGACAAGGTCTGACTATGTAGCCCTGACTACCTGGACTGTGCCTCCCCAGCTCTGGGATTAAAAATGTGTGCCACTGGCCTGGGAGACTCTTGTTTAAAAATAAACAAACAAACAAACAAATAAATAAATGAAACAATGGGAGTGAATGTGAGTGTGCATGCACATTTGTGCACTCCAGTGTACTTGTGCTGTGGTGCACATGTAGAAGTCAGAAGACCTTCAGCAGTTATTTCCACCATGTAGGTCCCAGGGATAGAACTTGGGTTGGACTCTTTTAAAAGCTTGTGTTGGTGATTTTGATTTTATGTTAGACATCTAGGATGTGGACTTGGGTTTTATTGTTTCCACTTTTGTATTCCAAAAATATACTGGGTTAGGTATATATACTGTATACTTTATACTGTATTACTAAGTCCATTTCTGTCTAGTTTGTCCATGACTTTGAGCCTTTTAAGAAAAGCCCATCCTGCTAAGTATGGTGGAACATGTACTTTTTTAATATTTATTTTTATTTTATGTGAATTGGTGTTTTGCCTGTATGTATAACTATGTAAGGGTGTCAGATCTTGGAATTACAGACAGTTGTTAGCTGCTATGTGGTTGCTGGGAATTGAGCTCAGGTCCTCTGGAAAAACAGTCA
Source organism: Sigmodon hispidus (assembly GCA_004025045.1). Taxonomy (NCBI): domain Eukaryota; kingdom Metazoa; phylum Chordata; class Mammalia; order Rodentia; family Cricetidae; genus Sigmodon; species Sigmodon hispidus. The sequence continues at coordinate 249,655 of PVIH01000846.1, read as the reverse complement.
GTGCTCTTAACTGCTGAGCCATCTCTCTAGCCCGGTGGAGCATGTCTTTATTCCTAGCACTCTAGAGGCAGAGGCAGGAGGATATCTGTGACTTATAGGCCAGCCAGCACTACATTGTGATACCCTGTCTCATAACAAAACAAAAACTTCATCTAATCTTTTAACCCAGGGAGGTACCAACTTTCAGCTTCAAGGTCTGTTATTTAGAGCCGTCCGGGAGATACAGTCTCCTTTGCCTGTTGCTAGTGGGTGACTATAGGCAAATCATTCACTTTTTCTGTATTCTCTTTACAGACATTGAGTGATCACAGTAAAAATGACCTGGAAGAATGTAGATATAAGTCGGGCAGTGGGGGCACACACACACTTTTAATTCCAGCACCTCGGGGGACAGAAGCAGGAGGATCTCTGGGAATACAAAGCTAGCCTGGTCTACAAAGCAAGTTTCAGGACAGCCGGGGCTGTTACATAGAGAAACCCCAGTCTCACAAAAGAATGTACAAGGACTGAAAAGCTCTAAGTCCTATCACAGTCGGTCAGCTCCCTCACCATCTTTCCTAATGCAGTGAGGGCCCGTTTCCTGGGCTTCCCTGGGCTCCTCCTGCCTCCCAGCAGACTCACTGCTCTTTTGTAGTCTTCTTGAGGTGGAGTCTCCACAGGATTCTCTCTTTCCTTTCCCTCAATGGCTGCTTTCTGTCACCTCCCTGCCACTATTCTTGTTGAATGTGTGTGTCAGTCACTGAGTGACATGATGAGGGACCCCTTAGGGGCAGCATGAAGAGCTCTAAGAACAGGTACTCCATTTCCCTGCAGCTTCCTAAGAGACCTGCCTGGTCTTAGTTTTTTTTCTGTTAAAAATAGTCCTGTGCACTTTCTTGATGATGATCTTCTCATGTCTGTACTCGGGCTCTTTCAGCATCACATACGGACCCTCAAACTCCCCTCCAGGCTTACCATGAGGTACTTTTGACCAAGGGAAAGCAGGAATTCTGACCTGTGTCTAGGTATCACTTTTCCTTTTTTTAAATGGCTTTCAATTTTTAATTTGTAAACAGTTGTAGAAGGTGATATTTAATACAAGTTGTGTGCTCAAAGCTATGTTTATTTTATTTTATTTTTTGTTTTTGGAGACAGTTTCTCTGTGTAGTACTGGCTGTCCTGGAACTCGCTCTGTAGACCAGGCTGGCCTCAAACCCACAGAGATCCACTTGTCTCTGCCTCCCAAGTACGAGGATTAAATACATGTGCCACCACGTGTCTCCACTGCCTCCTAAGTAAGGTGTGTACCACTATACCTAGCCCTACAAAACTATTGATAAGGCTTCATTCCCCATTAAAAATGTGTGGAGAGATGGCTTAGTGGTTAGAGCACTGGCTGCTCTTCCAGAGGACCCAGGTCTGATCCTAGCACCCACATGGCGTCTCATGATCATCTGTAGCTTTAGTCCTAGGTTCCTTAAAAACCTCTGTGGGAACCTGGAAACACTCCTTGGTGTCCAGATAGATATAGGGCATGGTAGGGCCACATATGCGAGAGGCCTGGGCTTACTCATCTAAGTGTTTCTGTCATTCTAGAGTACACATACATATAGGTTGGGGTTTTATGGACCTCTCCATCTTGCAGTTTGGGCCAGTGTTGAAATGAATCTATGTTTGCTTGGAAGGAGAAGAGAGATGGATATGTCACTCTCTCTTTCTCTGCAGATCCATATCTATTTTCCTGAAAGGAAAAAAAAAGAACTTGGTCAGACAGAGCTCCTGCCTCTCTCTGTGAGCACCACAGCTGCCAGGTGGGCGAGCATGGTCAGGAAGGCTTCCCCACACTCTTGGGCTTTAATCCCTTCTCTCCTGCTTCTGTCATCATGGAAATATATGAGTGGTATAGGTGCAGAACCTTGACTTAGCTGCGTTATTAAATAGACAATGTAATTTTGTGTGTTGTGGTAGCCTGTTTGTTTTGGGGGGATTAGTCCAAGTCTGCATGAAATGAACCGATTCAAATTTATAAGGTGAGTGAGTTGTGGCCTCTGGGGGTTTGATGGTGAAGCTGCTCTGCTCCTTCTTGCTTCATTTCTCCCAGAGGTGAGGCTGGGTCTGAAAGGGAGGCCAGCACTGTGCACTGCTTGGCAGTGGGGAGGGTACCGGGAGAGCAGGGCGTTTCTTCCGGCAGCTACCGGCTTCACTGTGTGCTGTGTGTGGTAGATGCCGTTCAGCAGCCTGCTGAGGTCCATCTTTCTTTACTGAAGGGTAGTTGCATGTGGATTGTGCTCTGATAGTTTGAGAGCTAGAAAAAGAGGCAGCTTCAGTGTGGGTTCCCCTGGTTTTCTTTTGTATGCTGCTGCTGTTTTCTGGTCCTGGGCATCATAACCTACTCAGTGCTTTGAGGGGAAGAAGTGTCAGACATGAGGAGTTTGTGTATAGGCTTTCTTCCCTTCTGCTGGTAATAAAGTGCTGTGTATGAAGGGGTCACCAGCCTTGGTGAGCTGATGAAGAGGACAGACTGACTGCAGTGTCTATCTCTTCCTGGTGGCTCAGGTAGACCATGGTGACTTAAAGATCTTTTTCTGTTTCTTCTCCCATCCTAGAGTTGAGGAAAAGCCTCCTTTGGGTCTGAGGAAAGAAGGCCTGTCGAACTAGGCAAGAGTGTCTCTTGTCCTGCTTGGTGAGACAGCCCGACCAAGGAGGGAGTACCCCTTGAAGATGAGAGTTGGCGTTCACACGAAGACAGTGAAGGGGCTAGCGTAGCTGGAGGGGACATCATATGTTTGCAGAAAGATAGAAGCCTTGAGCCATACATCCTAGGTGGCCCACTGAGTCAGTCTGAAATATGCTGAGATTGTCGGGCAGGAGTGCTGTGGGTGATGGAACATTAATTACATGGGTTTCTTCTGACAAATCCTAGTGCTGTGTTTTCCATCTTAGTGCTTACTGCTCACACAAATTCAAGCCTCTTGAGAAGTCATATTCACCAGTAGCAAGAACCAAACACTGGGGTTTGTTCCAGTCCCTCAAGATTCTGGATTTCCACATGACTTAGGGCAGGAAAGCACAGCCAGGCACATGTGTTGAGCTGCTGCTGGTCTGAAACCAGCACCCTCCCATGCCTGGCTCAGAACCCATTTTTAGGAGCAGTTTCTTGCTTGGCAAATGTGGCTGGCTCACTTGTCAAGAACTGACTTAAAAAAGATTGACTTAAATAAGACACTACAAATAGCAATGGGCTGCTACAGAGGATTAGATGATGTGAGTTCTGATGTGATGTATTGAGTCTGTGTTCCTGCTAGCAGAGATCTAGTTCCATCCTCCAGTCTCAGTGGTTTTTTTTTTTTCTTTTAGATTTATTTTTATTTTCAATCAGGTGTGTGTGTGTGTGTGTGTGTGTGAGAGAGAGAGAGAGAGAGAGAGAGAGAGAGAGAGAGAGAGAGAGAGAGAGAGAAAGAGAGAGAGATTGCTGTGTAGGGAGTGCCTGGGAAGGCCAGAGACACTGGATCCCCTGGAGCTGGGGTCCCAGGTAATAGTGAGCCACCTGACATGGATGCTGGGAATAAAACTTGGATCCTCTGGAAAAGTAATAGGGGCCTCTCTCGTTATCTGCTCAGCCATTTCTCCAGCCCCCTGGTGTTCTTTCTCTGCCTCTGGCATCTTCCTGTTCCTTCCAGCCTCAGCTCTGCCCCTTCTCCTACCCTCTGCCCTTTCATGACCCCCCCATGCTTATTGAGAATTGAGAATTGCATTATCTTTGCACAGAGGCAGCAAATCTCTTCCAGTTTGAGGTCAGCCTGGTCTGAGTCATGAGCTCCAGGACAGCCAGAGCTACAGTGAGACCCTGACTCCCCAAAACTAAACCAGCTGACAAAAGCTATTATCTTATTGTCACTAGAGAAAACACCATGAAGTCAATGGGGGGATGAGATGGACAGGTAGTGCAATGTGGTTAGTTCTCAGATGGAGGCTCCAGAGAACCCCAGGGGAACAAATGGAGAAGAGCAGCGGGTTCTGGTGTTACTAGTGCTACAGTGAAGTAGCATTGATCCACAGTGATTTATGTTACATTTCAAACTAAACGAAGAGTCACAACTTTATCTATCTGTGTGTCTGTCTATCTATCTTTCTATCTGAGATAGGGTCTCACCATATACACGGCCTGTCTTGGAACTCCCTGTGTAAACCAGACTGGCTTAGACTCACAGAGATCTGCCAGTCTCTGCCTCCCCTGCCGGGATTAAAGGAGTGCTCCACTATGCTTGGGCATCAGAAGATTACTGACATGTAGATCAGGTTTGATCACTGTACTTGTATACATGTGTCAAATTGTTACACTGTCCCCTGTAGATCTTTACAGCTCTGATGTGTCAGTTAAAGGTAAAATGAAGAGAGGGGGCTGTGGTCCTGCTCCTGTCCTCCTGCCTGCTGTCTGCGTGCAGGAAGCGTGCTGTCAGAGTTAAAATTAGAGTATCTCTCTCTCTCCCACTCCATTTTTTTCTTTTCCTCTTTAAACTTCAGTGGGAGAGAGAGAGAGAGAGAGAAAGAGAGAGAGAGAGAGAGAGGGAGGGAGGGAGGGAGGGGCAGGAGGGTAAAGGGGAGCCATAAATTCTGAGAGTGGTGTAGCTGTTCTCTGAGTAGCCAGGAAGCCTCTGATGTCGCCACAGCACTTTCATTAACATTTAAATTAAGGGTTTGTTTTCCAGGCTGTTTTATAGGCTGGGACCTTTCATGGCCTGTCACATGCAGCACCCACCCCCTTCCCCAAGCAAGTGTGTAATTGTAGTCACTGCACTATCCTAACTCTGGGTTGTAGCGGGAGGGAGGTTCAAAGGGAGTTCTTGGGATGAAGCTGTGGAAGTACAAGCTGTGACAGCAAGGCTGGGGTGTTATCCCTCAGACGAAGGTGCTTGTGGGGCTCCCGCCCTTTCTCTGGCCTGTACTTTCCTTTGCCCTTGAAGGTACACACTTCTTTTGTCTGCACTGACCTCTGCACACTGTTCCCTCAGGCCATGGGCAGGTGGAAAGGATACTCTATCCCTGGGCCTGGAAGCAGCCTTTCTAAAGATGTGCCTTCCATGCTTATCTTGGGCTTCCTTTAGCCCTTTTAGCATTGTGATACTTGTACTCAGGGACTACCATCTGCCAAAAGTGTATAATGTGATAGGGTCTTTTGATCCTAAAAAGCACCTGTCTGCATAGACAGACAGGTGTGTGCCTGCCACACTCAGTCACTAGCTCTCCATACATCTGTGCTGTGAAAAGCTTTCTGAGGTCATTGAGAAACCTGTTCTCATAGGCCCTGGTCCTCAGGGCAAGTGCTTCTCCCCTTTAAGGAGGGCATTTGTGTCGAAGCTCCCTTTTATCAGGATATCTGGCAGCAGAAAGGTTTGAAGACGTCCTTGTCTGTCTTTCTCTTTACCGTCCATCTTTTCTTCATCTGTAAAAAGCAGGAGTATTTGCCACATACACAAGGAATCCAGTGAGTTCACACCTCTTAGGCACCCTTCCTTCACTGATTGAGAGAGACCCTGGACTTTCTGTTGAAAAGCTGTGGTTTTCTTTCTCTTGGGGCTTTGACATCACTGTGTATATTTCTACATATTTCTTCCTTACCTCACTAAGCTACACAAATCACCATGACTTAGCTGTCAGGTGGAAGGTAGCTGGATGTCACCTACTCCTGTCCCAGGTAGCCTTGCAAACAGGTGGACACCCTCATGCCCTGGGGTCCTGCCCATAGGGAGTGGGGGGGTGCTAGCAAGACCCCTTTGCAGGTGTTGCCCTGGCTCAGATTGCAGGCTAGTGCTGAGCCCTCCCTGGCGGTGATTAATCTGGGACTCAGCCAGCAGAGGCTTGGACAGGGCAGCTTTGGTCCCTCACTGTGAAGACCTTTGGCTTAGAGACAGAATTGATCTCTGTAGCTTGCTTCGGCTCCGGGTTTGATCTGTCAAGGCTAAAGGGGAACCTGATGGTGCAGCGGAAGCTTCTAGCCCTGCCTGACTTACGGCACTGATCCGTTCCCGTGGCCTTGTCATGATAATACTCATATATTAGGAAGATTTCTCCACCTGTTAGTAAGAACACTCAGATCAGTCACAATAGGGATCTTCATCAAAGATGTGTGCTTTTAGTTGACCAGTGGAGCTTTAAGTAGGGTGGGGACTGGGTAAGTGAAGGGGCCATAATGGGCTATGACTGGATCAGGAGCAGAATGTTTGCCCAGGGTCATGTTGGGGTGGAGGGACTGCTGCATCCTTCTGCATAAGGTGCTTCTCAGGCCATGCTAGAAGATTTTAATAGTGAATCTTAGAAGTCTTAGGTTCTCTGTGCTCCATTTCATTTTTTCTCTCCTTTTTAAGGAGGCTTCTACTTACCATCACCATCACCATCATCACTAGCATCACCCCACCATCACCACCACCATCATCATCATCAACACCACCATTGCCACCACCATCATCAACACCACCATCATCATCAACACCACCATCATCACCCCACCACCACCATCACCACTACCATCAACACCGTTATCAACACCACCACCATCACCATCACCACCCCACCATCACCACCACCATCATCAACACCACCATCACCACCATTGCCACCACCATCACCACCACCATCACCACCCCACCATCACCACCCCACCATCACCACCACCATCATCAACACCACCATCACCACCACTGCCACCACCATCACCACTACCATCACCACCATTATCAACACCGCCACCACCACCATCACCACCTTACCACCTGGCTGAGTGCTCATCCCTGGCCCCTTGCTGACTGGTCTTGGAGCCAGTTGTCTAGCTTCCTTCCCTTCTCTGGGTTCAGAGCAGACAAATAGCTCCTCTCAGCATTAGCTCAGGGCCCTGGAATAGGAGTTCTGCTGCTGCGATAGCTTCCCTGTGTCTGTGAGTCTCAGTGGGTCTCATGATTATGTTGTTATATTTGGCATTTGTGATTTGAGGCCCAAGACCTGGGACATTCTTCTCATCCCATGAAGGAGAATGGGCATTGTGGTGATATATTTTATATTTAATAAAACCAGCCTGGAAATCAGAGGACAGAACCATCTCTCCAGGTTTTTTTTTTTTTTTTTTTAAAGACAGGGTTTTCTGTGTAACAGTCCTGGCTGTCCTACAACTTGCTTTGTAGACCAGGCTGGCCAAACTCACAGAGATCCTCCTGCCTCTGCCTCCCAAGTGCTAGGACTATTGGCATGCACCACCCCTGCCTGGCTTGACTGTGGGTGGATCTGTTCTCTAATATTCCACACTGGTTTTATTAAATATAAAATATATCATCACTAGGCATCCCTGTGTTTACCAGCACCAGGATGGTGATGGGAGCTAGCTGCATGTAACTATGCTGTGAATCAGAAGTTTGTGTTGATTCTCCATTTTTCGGTGCTACTAGAATTTCTATGCAAGATGACAAAAAAGAATGTATTTATGCACCACCAAAACCCATCAATTTATTTGGCTCTTCCCTCAGACCCTTCTGTAAATGGATTGGATATCAGCTAACCTTGTGCCTCTCTAGGGCTTTCTTGAACTACTAGAAATTTCTATGCTGAAATTTTAAGCTATGAGCCTTTGGGAAGAGGGAGTTCTCCTTCCTATCTTATGTAAGAAGTGCATGCCTGAGGGCAGTGGTAGCCCATGCTGTTAATCCCAGCACTTAGGAGGCAGAGACAAGTGGATCTAAAGTTCCAGGACAACCAGGGCTACAGAGCCAGTTCCAGTAGGAAAACAAAAAGGGCATGTCTGCTGTCCTCTGCCTCTGGAGTGCCCTTTAAAGAAGAGTGACCAGCATCCTGCCTCTTCTTTTTCTTGTAATGAACTAGTGCTGCATGTGTAGGGTCATAGGACAATTCCTGGAAGCTGGTTCTTCCCTCCAACCACACGGGTCCTGGTGCTGGAATTCAGGTCATCAGGCTTGCTGGCAGGCCCCTGTACCCACCGAACCATCTCCCTGCCCACCCTTGCCTTTTCCTAAGCCTGCTCTGGCTTCTCTTTTCAGCTAGAACGTTTTCCTAGGCTATGGTATGTAACCTGGTTAGTGACCCTGTCAGAGAGACGTGGTGCTGAGGGCAGCAGGATCAGAGGCAGGAGGGAGGGAACGGCTAGAAGGTGCTGGCCTAGGAATTGCTTTCTGCAAATTTCCTTTTCATTGTTTTCAGTTCAAATAGAAAACATAAGTAAGTAGTACCAAGAGTAGGGAAGAGACCTGGAGTGCTGGTTGGGGTGTGCTAGCATGCAGAATTATTGGCAGTGCCTTATTGTGCAGGAAAGAATCTCAAGTAGTGAGAAAGAATCTTTTAGGAGACTGAAAGAATTAAAGACAATCGCAGAGCTGGGGCTACCAAGCTGATGGTAGGCAAAGGCGCTTCCATCAAGTCTAGTGAGCTGAGAGCAATCCCCAGAACCACACAGAGAAAACTGACTCTCACCCCACAAGAGGAAGATTTCACAGTGCTGAGTGTGATATCTAAAACCCACGTTAGAAGAAAGGAGTGTGGTAGCATGTTCTTGTAACACTAGCATTGAGGAGAACCTGGGCTAACTCTAACTGGCTAGCTAGCTTGGCCCACCTGGTGAACTCCAGGCTATTGAGAAACCCTGTCTCAAAAGCCACGGTGGATGGTAACTGAAGCATGATGTCTCAGGGTTTGTACACATACTTTCATCACCCCACTCAAGAACACACAGTTTAAAATCATAGTTTTCTGCATCTCTTCTTCAGACTTGTCTCTGACTCCATTTAGCCTGTCAAGCTTTCTTTTTTGTTCTTTACTGTGGCAAAGCCATGATCCAGCTTCTAGAACATAGCTGTGGGATGGAAACAGCAGCAGTGTAAAGTCAGCACACTTTATGAAGCATGCACACGGGCCCTGGGAACTGGGGCTTCCAGCTGAGGGCCGGACAGCTTGTGTTCTAAAGGCAAGAACTTGCTTTCTTTTTTTTTTAATATTTATTTTTATTTTATGTGAATTGGTGTTTTGCCTGCATGTATAACTATGTAAGGGTGTAAGATCTTGGAATTACAGACAGTTGTTAGCTGCCATGTGGGTGCTGGGAATTGAACTCAGGTCCTCTGGAAGAACAGTCAGTGTTCTTAATTGCTGAGCCATCTCTCCAGCCCTAAGAACTTGCTTTCGTACAACCAGGGCTTAGTATGTTTTCTACGGTCCTCCTAACAAGGGCTTGATACCTTGAGTGTGAGTGAGGCTAGGCCTTTTCCTCTCTCACTGTGCTTCTGGCCCTCTGCAATGTTCTATTTCCAGGCTAGTGACAGCAGTCTGTGCCACCACTGGACACTTTGGTGATGCTGAAGATCAGGGCAGGCAATGGTAGCCACCACCGTTAGGGCTGACACAGAAGGAAGCAGGCGAGAAGCTTTATGTTGGCTTTTTTTCCTAGCTGATAAGCCAGGCAAGAAACATGAAGGCTGGGAGAAGCACCAAGGGAGGGATGGGTGGATGTGGAGTATAAATATACCTCAGTAATAGAAAACACTGCCTACTATAGGTATCTCTTTGCCTTTTTTGTGTGGGGCATTTACATGTGTAAATCTGCATTAAATTAGTTAAAGGATGCGCTAATGGGGGCTGGAGAGATGGCTCAGAGGTTACCAGCACTGGCTGTTCTTCCAGAGGTCCTGTCCCGGCAACCACACGGTGGCTCGCAACCATCTATAATGATATCTGGTACCCTCTTCTGTATACTGTATACATAATAAATAAATCTCTATATAAAAAAATCATGCTAAGGGGCCCTTTCTGCTCCTGACCACCACAAACAATATATATACCTCTTTCTACCTGTTACTATCAGAGTGTCCCTTCATTCCTACTTTATAGATTAGGAATTTTATGCTCAGGTGGTGGTAGCCAACTCCTTTAATTCTAGCACTCAGAGGCAGGGGCAGGCAGATCTCTGTGATTCTGAGGCCATCATGGTCTACAGAGCAAATTCCAGGACATAGCCAAAGCTACACAGAGAAACCCTGCCTCAACACATACACACACACACAAAACCAAAAAAAAAACACTTAATTTTGTTTTTTTCTGGAATGCTAAGGATAAAACACAGGGTCTAATATATAACAGGCAAGTGCCTTACTATAGAACTGTATCTCAAATTCAGAAGAAGGGGTTGGGAAGGGGAAAGGAGGGGTTTCATGTAGTCCAGGCTGTCTTCAAACTTGTGGTGCAGCAGAGGATTGTTGGTGTCATGTGTGAGATCAGACACACACACTACCAGAGTCCACACTAGAATATATTCAGGAGAGTTGCCAGGTGAGTATAAGGGAGAGAAGCACAAGAGAAAAGCGTCTGTCAGTAGTGTCTTCTTTTAAGAGACCAAGTGGGCAGGGATTTACATAGCCACGCCTAGGGGTGTGCCCTCCCTATGCAGCACATTCTGTTGGCACCATGCTGGATGGATGACCTTGAAATCTTGATTCTCCTGTCTCTGTCTTCCAAGTTTTAGGATTGTAGTCTTGTACTACTGTCTTACTTAGGGTTTCTATTGCTATGAAGAGATACTTTGATCAAGGGAATCTTACCAAAGAAAACATTTAGTTGAGACTGGCTTACAGGTTCAGAGATTTTATCCACTATCATCACAATGGGAAACATGGCGGCTTGAAGACTTAGAGCCAGAAGTTTCTTGGTTCTGCCTAGCCCAGAGGTCTGAAGGACTCCTTCCCACCCGGGTCCACAGCTGCCTATAAAATAATTACTCAGCGGCTTATATTACTTGCAGACTGTTTGATCTATATCTCAGGCTTCTTGTTAGCTAGTGCTTACATCTTAAATTAACCTATTTTTATTATCTGCGTATTGCCACGTGTGTTTCCTGCTTTACTTGTGATTCACTGCATCTTGCTTCCCCGGCAGCTCTGCCTGACTCTGCCTTTCTTCTCCCTGAATCTCTGCTGGGATTGCCCACTACTCGCCTGTCTTCCATAGACCAAAACAGCTTCCTTACTAATCAGTGGACAGAAAGACCATCCCACCTCCACAGGTACTGGAGGCAGGGCTGAGAGTTCTACATCTGGATGAGCGGGCAGCAGGAAGAGGAGGGGACACTGGGCCTGGCTCGCCTGGCTCAAAGCCCACCCCAGTGACAGTTCTCCCAACAAGACCACTTGTCAGATAATGTCACTCCCTAGGAGCCTGTGGGGCCCATTTTTTGCTTAAATCACTACAGCCACCATTCTTGATTCAATTAAGGAATTGTGAGATTATGGAAAACTGCTTTCTCGGAAAAGCTATGTACATTTTTCAGTGCTGGAGATCAAACACAGAGCCTTATACATGCTAAGCAAGTGATCCACCACTGAACAGTGTACATAGCTTTTCTGAGAAGGTAGTTTCTGAAGAGAAGTTCCTTCAAGCCTTGCCCTTGAGTAAGGCCTTAAGTGCCAAGTCCAAACTCTGGACTCTCAGGAGTACCATCCTCTGATAGGCTGCTGCAGATCTGATTGTTTATTGCTGACGTAGTCTTTACACCCAGACCTGTTATATTACAGCCTATAGGTCCACAGAGAAGACCCAGCACAGAGTGCATGGACCTGAACCCCACCCCCCACCTCCGTGTGTGTGCCTTTGTGTGTGTGTGTGTGTGTGTATGTTTGCATGCAAGAGCCCTAGTGGACAAGGTCACAGAACAACTTACACCTTATGGAGGCATAGTCTCTCTTGTTCTACTGTTGCGTGGCTTATTTCAGTTTGGTCCGCCTACTCTGCCTTCCATCTCACTCAGCACTGCTATAGAAAAGCTGAGATTGCAGCTGTGCCACCACATCTCACTTGTCCCTTCCTTCCTTTCCGCCTTTCCTCCTTCTGTCTTCTTCTTTAATGATTTATTTATTATTATTACTTTTATGTGCATTGATGTTTTACTTGCATGTATCTCTAGGGGTGAGGGTGTGAGATTCTGTGGGACTAGAGTTACAGTTTGAACTGCCATGTGGGTGCTGGGAATTGAACCCGGGTCCTCCGGAAGAGCAGCCAGTGCTCTTAACTGCTGAGCCGTCTCTCCAGCCCCCACAGCTGACTTTTCAGTATGGGTTTCCAGGACTGAGCTCGGTTCAGCAGGCATTTGTAACAGTACTTTACGACCCAGCCCCAGCCATCTCGGGGTCTGCTAGGGGGACCCCCGAGGCTCTGCCATTACAAGACGTTCCTCTCCTTCCTGCTGTTCTTCTGTCCTGTTGCAACTGCAGCATTAGCAGTCCTGGTCTAGCCTGGTCTCCTTTCTCCACTTGAATAGAAGGAAAACAGTGATTGGTGTCCCAAGGGGAAGGTCAGCTGTAACATTTGGCAAAGTGGGAAGGATTCAAGAGTTAATGTATCAGAAGTCTTCTCCTTTTCCTGATTCTTAATGCTTCTTAGTACCCACTGTAAGCTATGGTTGAGAATTTCTAAAAACTAATAATAGCAATAATAGGAAAGCATTTAGATTATCCAAAGGATTCTTGTAATTGAGGAAGTCTGCATTAGAAAAATCTTTCTGTTTAAGGATAGGTCCAAGAATAAGGAGAAGAAAAGTCAGAGTTTTCAAGTTATAAAATTGTATTAGGTTGGCAGCAAGTATCAGAATAAAAAGTTAAAAACCTTTTGTTACACATTGTACTTCTAGGACTTGGTAGTTAACTAGACAAGTATACAAGACATATGTAGAAAGACATAAGGAGTACAACCTACCCATTGATAGGATGTTGGTTAAATATGCTGTAACATTCACAATTGGATATATCAAATATATATATTTGTTGACCCCAAAACATATCAAAACAGATTGTAAAATTAAAACATGTCACAAAATAATATGGTAGTTTCTTTAAATGAGTCAGAGTCTATTTAGTCCTGACTGTCCTGGACTATGTAGACCAGAGTGGTTCAAACTCACAGAGATCCGACAGCCTCTGCCTCCTGTGAGCTGGGATTAAAGGTTTGCACCGTTGTGCCTGGCTAAATTTACCAGCTTAAATTTACATTTAAATTTAAATGTACAGTACCCTGACGTTTAGCATATTTTTAGAGTTGTGCGTCATAGTTCAGTTCCATATCATTTTCATCACCTCCCAAAGACTCTTTCTTTGTTCTTAGGATGTGTGTGTGTGTGTGTGTGTGTGTGTGTGTGTGTTGTATGTATCCCTGCCCGCCTATGCATGCATGGACGAAGGTCAGGAGTCAATGTTGGGAGTCTTTCTCTATTGCTTTTCACCTATTGAGAACCTACAGCCCGATGTTGTGATGAGCAGGCCCTTGATCTGCCTGTCTCCATCCTCCCAGTATGGGGTTACATATGTGCTTCAGTGCCTGGATTTTACATGGTGCTGGGGATCTAAACACTTTCTTTATCCTTGAGCAGCAAACACTTCATACAGGGAGTTACTTCCTCAGCTTCCACTTGGGACCCTTTATAAAGAAAGAAATAAGTAAAAATATTTAATTTTAAAAAGAAAAAAGTGTAAACTCCAGACATTTTCCTCAATAGGTGAAAAGCAATAGCCAAATGACTGGGGAAGCCCCATTGAGGCAGCTGTGTACCCCTTGAGGGAGGCTTTCAAGTAAAAGAACAAGTGAGAGCAGACCATGACACCTTGGAATCTGGTGCTCTCAGAAGCCCCTGTGAGGCAGTCAGCTAGCGTTTTCTGTCGGGGGTTCCCTCCATGGATGGGCTTCTAGGGACGAACCTGGGACTTTTCTTCCCACAGAAGGCATTTTTGTCACAGAATAAACTATAGTGACCTCTGTGGAAATATCTTTCAAAGATACAGTGTTTTTACTCTTGTTTTGTTTTGCTCTTGGCTTCCTTCCCGTCACAGTTAGTGAGGTCAACCCATCCCAGACAAGGGGTCTTGAGGCAAACATGCTTTGGGGGCAGGGGAGCAACCTCACTGTCAGAGTCAGTCAGCTTCGCAGTGCGCTCAAACAGTGCAGTTCCCTAATGTGCATTACCAGTAACTATGCTTCCTAAGATTAGTTTTCTCCCAGCCTGCAAAGCCACTCATCAGTCTAAAGAGTCAGAGTCTGAGCTGGAGATGCTTAGTGGCAACACGAGGGCATCTATGAGGCCAGAGTCAGGGTTATCCTGGCATCCAGTACAAGAAAGACAGGCTGGCTTAGGATCCAGGAAAGACCCAGGAACCACATTGGCATTTGGAAAGATTTGGCATAGGAGCCACAGGGCTGCCTAGTTTCTGGGCTTGTTGGCCAACTATGTCTGGAAACCTTTTCTTTAAAGAGAATTGAATAAAAACTTTGTGGTCCTCTTTGGATTCCTTCGGGTAGTAATTCCACAGGGCTTGTCACTTGTGTTTGAAGCTAGTGGTGAGGAGGCGGAATGAGCAGAAGTGAGGGGGTGGAGATGGGAAGCAAAGGAGGAATCAGAGAGAAATTTTTATTGAGGGAGTTTACTGGGTTTATGGGAGGGAATCTCTCCCCTCCTCCCCATTCAGATTTGAAAGGGCCGGTGCATCTTTGATTAGGTGCAGGTCAAAAGAATTTACACATTGTGACCTTAATAACTAGAGGTGATTGGCAGGCGGGCTATGGGGAGGGGGCTGCGGGCCCCTTTCATCTCACTTAGCACAGAGGAGAGACAATGGGCCAGCCGATTTTCCTTGTTGTCCCTTGTTTGAAAAGGTCTGGTGTCTCTACTAGGTACCTGTGACATGGGGGTCTTGATTGGGGTCTCATAAAGGCCCCGTCAGTGTGTCCAAAGGCCAAGAGTACAAAAGCAAGCAGTGGGGGGGGGTCTCAGCTGACCACTGAAGAAGGAGGGGAGGGCCCGGGGAGCAGTGGAGGGAGAAGCAACCCTGACGGGAGCCCTTAGAGAGGGAGGGGATGGGGGCGAAGGAGGGCCATTTTTGTCCCTAACTCATCAAGCACATCTGCAGAATTGTCCAGGCTGCTGCCTCCCAGTTTCAAAGGAAAAAAATGATCGTTTGATAAACCGTCCTGATTCACCACTTTCTCACAAGGGTGGGAGACCCAGTCCTGACCTCTGTATGATTTCACGTCAGGACAGGGCTTTCTTGCCCCGCCTCCAAATTGCTAGAGAAACTTTGAAATATATCCTGTGGCTTTCTCCCTGCCTTTACCCACTCCCAGCCCCCAGTTTCCCACCCTCTCCACCTCACTGGCCTCTGTTTTCTCCCTGGCACTCCAGAGTATAGGCAAATAATTAGTCCCCTCCTTCTGGGGCACAATGAAGCCTGGGTGTTTGTGGGCCCCTTCCCACTGCTCCCACAGCTAGGGTCTGGGGGAAGTAGCAGGTGGCATGCGCAGTATGCTCCAGGCTGAGCAGTCACTGGGGGACAATGTGAGGGCTTCAGGGAGTGAGCGCTGTGCTTCTCGAAGGAATGTGCACGGGCACATGCATTGATGGTCTCCACACAATGCTTCCGTTTTTTCCCAGCTAGAAGCATCTTCATGAAGGTTGCCAAACTCAGAGCCCAGGTGGGCGGGAGCCCTGCCACCGTAGTGCTGCTACTTTCCACCCTGCGCTTAGTCACTTGGTGCTAACATGGGAGACCAACAGGCCGCCCCTCTCCAGAGCCCGATCTTTGTAGCTAGTGTGTACTCGCCCTCTGCCCTGTCAGTTTTGAGTGTTCACGGAGTGTTGATTTTAATGCGGGCCTGTGTAGGTCTGGGAGGCCATGCTGGGGGGGCCTCAGGTCTTTGTCTTGCAGAGCCTCTTCTTGGAGGGTCTTCTGCCCTAGAGGCCAGTGGCAGATTTGAGGAGTAGGGTGGGATGCCAACTCTGGCTGGCAAAGGATTCCACCGTCTATGCGGCTGTCACAGGCCACTGCAGGGTGCCTAGAAAACAAGAGCACCTTGGGATGCTCCAGAACATGCTTGCCTGGCACCGCCCACCCACCCCTTGAGGTGGGGGCAGTTAGTTCTACCCGGTAGGCTGCCAGCTTCAAATGACTTAAACCCTCTTGGTGACTGAGTCTGGCAGGAGCACAGATTGTGAGCCTGGGGCAGGATCTTGTTTGCTGGGGTCAGAAAGGGAGGAGGGGCAGCAGGAGCAGTGAAGGAGAGTCCCAGCTAGCTGCTGGGACTGGAGGGGTAGGTGGTCAGCCACCAGGTCTAGGTAGGAGAGAGGCAGAGTGGCAGCGAGCACTTCTGGAAGTCACTGATGCTTCTCTCCTCCAGTTGACCTAGAAGTAGAGGCTGGGTAGGAAGCATTGGGGGTTGTCGGGAGCTGGGAGAGCAAGCTCAGAACCTTGTGTGACCCCTGAGGCTTGCTGCGAGAGAAGGTACAAATGCATGAGGTCAGGAGGATAGCACTCTGGGGAGGCCTGAGGCCTA
This sequence comes from Sigmodon hispidus, assembly GCA_004025045.1. Classification (NCBI taxonomy): domain Eukaryota; kingdom Metazoa; phylum Chordata; class Mammalia; order Rodentia; family Cricetidae; genus Sigmodon; species Sigmodon hispidus. Next base: position 233,320 of record PVIH01000846.1, on the reverse strand, counting down.
GGTATGGGCTGCTCTGCCTGTAGACAGAGTGAAGCCTCTCAGAACCTGGGCCTCAGGGAGTCAGTAGATGGGCCCTGCCCTCCAGACATGGCCAGGCTGCCACAGTTGTGGCCCTGGGCCTGAGTGAGGTCTTCTGAAGCATGAAACTCTCAGTACTGGGTTATGTCTTCCCTTTTCATAGGGATCAGAAGGCAGAGATGAGGTGGCCCTGAGGAGGTGTCCTGCCAGGGTTCTCCAACACAAAGGCTCCTCTGTACTGCTGTTGGCACCCTTCAGAATGTCTGGGCGTTAGTGCTAGTCGCTCTGGCAGGCCTGGTGAAGGGAAAGGAGGTAGGCCTCCAATGCTTTTGAAGGGATCCAGGTTCCAAAGGTGCCTACCAAGAAGAGACCACTCCTGCTTTGGGTCAGTCTTTTGGGAATACTTGGGGATATTTCTTTCACTGAGAAACAGGTACCCAGCAGTGCTCAGTCCCTCTTATCTTTTTCCTTAGTCTTCCCAAGGACAATTTCTTCCTTCCTTTCTTCCACTTAGACAACAGATAGAGCTAATGTGTAGATGTTGTGGTGAGTGACACTGTCAGGGATGGTTGGCTTGGAGCTCGAAGGCTGAACTGTTAGTCCCTATGAGTGTGTGCCCTGCCATGGTCTGGCCAAGAAGGACACTAACATATCCCAACCTATAAATGCAAAGGTTGTAGAGGACAGAGACACAGCATAGAAGCAAATCAGACGGCTCCATTGAGATGACCACCTGAAGAAAATGAGCATTTTTTCCTAATTAGAGTACAGGACATTCAGTCTGAAGCTTCATTACAAGTAGAAGTGGGTGTTTGGGACCCCCGGTTGATTTTTCTTTTGAAAAGTATAATTATATTCAGGGTGAAGGAGGAGGCAGGCATTGCTCTTGGTAACTCTAGAGGTTTCAGCTAGGGATTTAAAGCAATGTTTGGAGTGAGGTGGAGGTAAGAGGGGTTGGTTTTCCAAGAAGGTGCATGCTTAGAGGGACAACAGAAAGAAAGGAGATGGGCAGTGGTGGCACATGCCTTTAGTCCCAGCACTGGGGAGGCAGAGGCAGGCGGACTGATGCCAGCCAGGTCTACAGAGCAAGTTCCAAGATGGCCAGGGCCACACAGAGAAGCCCTGTCTTGAACCCTGCCCCCTTGAAGAAGGGAGGGGGAGCTCTGGTCTGTGGAATCTTTTCATCTGGCGTCAGAAGAACAATATTAATCACAAAATTTGTCTTCTTGGGAGATTTTACATTGAACTTTTTTAGGGAGGGGTGCTAGGAGTGAGCCATGGCTTTGCATGCGCGTAGCAAAGCTCTCTACTACTGAGCGACCCTCAGGTCTATACTTGTCCATTTTACTCTGTCTTCAGGACCAAATATTAATATCCATATGCAACATGGCGGTCTGACAAAGCTGTCCTTGTGCAGCATGCTCAAGATCTTCTGCTTATGGGTGGAGAAGGAGTAGGGTGAGGGGTTCCTGTATGAGTTTACAGTTAGCTTCATCCAGGTGGGAAGAGCCTGGGATGTACATGTAAGATTATCTGACTCAGATAATCAACCTCCTTTCCATTGCAGCTGTCGTAGACTCCTGTCTGGAGTGCACTGAGGTGAAATTCTGCAAATTATTCCGATTAGCTGGTGTGTAGTGTTCTCAGGAAAAGATGAGAGAAGGTATTGCTGATAGAGAATTTGTGCTCCAGAGCAGAGTCACAGAATCTCTCTGTGCTGTCTCACTGCCTGGGACTTCAGAGGCCCAGGACTGTTTCCCACGCAAATGACCTTTGTTACAAGTGTACTTGCTTTCCTGAGCGAGCTATCAGTGTGGTGAGATCTTGTTTATGCTCTAACAAATGAAGCTTGCCTGAAGACCCGAGGGCAGAGCTAGCCACTAGTTAGCCATAGAGGCCAGGCAGTGGTGGCTCACACCTTTAATCCCAGCACTATGGAAGTGGAGACAGGAAGTGGTGTGGCTGGACTGAGAGAGGAGTATAAGGTGGGAGGAGACAGGAGCTCAGTCTTCAGCCCAAGGGTTTGGTAGAGGTAAGAAGTTTCTCTAGTGGCTGAGGCTGGCTCCTTTGTCTCTCTGATCTTTCAGCATTTACCCTGATATCTGGCTCCAGGTTTTCATTAAGACCAGTTAGAATTCATGCTACTTATCAGCAGTTGGAATGCAGAAGACTCTACCAGTGGGTAGATGGCCTCATCCCTGAGGGAGCTTCCCATTGATTAGGTGTGGACTGCCAGAATTTACTGAGGGCACTGGAGAGGTGGCTCAGTGGTTAAGAGCACTGACTGCTCTTCCAGGTCCTGAGTTCAATTCCCAGCAACCACATGGTGGCTCACGACCATCTGTAGTAGGATCAGGTTCCTCCTGATGTGCATGGAAAAAAAAAAAAAAACACCCATATACATAAATAAATGAATGATTTAAAATAAAATTAATTCAAATATCTTTTTAAAAAAGAAAGAAAGAAAGAAAGAAAGAAAGAAAGAAAGAAAGAAAGAGAGAAAAGAACATTGGTTGCTTTTGGGGAAGACCTGATTTCAATTTCCAGGACTTACATGGTAACTCACAACTACCTGTAACTCCAGTTCCAGGGGATCTAACTGTGGCATAAGTTTCTGGGCCGGCCTAGCCCTGCTGCTGGTTTGCCCCAAATAATCACATGAAGACTTAATTACATCCTGTTCAGACTGTGGCTCAAACTTGCTAGCTAGCTAGCTCCCACATCTTAACTTACTTCTATTGATCTATGTCTTGCCACATGGCCCGTAGCTTACCTATTACTTTACTTTTTGCCTCTTGAGCACTTGGATTTTGTCTCTATCTGACTCTGCCCTCCTTCTCCCGCATCTGTATAGGAGAAGGTTCTTGAGTTTAAGGGTTGGTGTGGTTTGACTAGTTGAACTAAACTGGAACTAGATGGGAAGGGCACATAGCAGTTTGGTTCCCAAGCTTACCTGAGAGTACCATTCAAGCAGCTGCCTTCACTCAGGGCCCCGTGAGGAGAGTCCTCCCCCCATCCTCTCCATGGGTTGTCACTCAAGAGGACGGTGGCATCGGTACCTGGGTGCATGCTGGACAGGAGATAGCAAGGTAGAAACAAGAAAAGAAAGAATTTAAGGTCTCCCTTGGAATCTCCTCCAGCTGAAGGAGTCCTTGCCTGGGTTAGGGATGAGGCACACAGGAGATAGGACTTGGAATAAGTGAGCTCTGGCCAATGGCAGTTAAGCATTCATACTGGAAGGCCATGCATAGCAATGTTGTGTGAGTATGTGTCAACTTGAGGAGCCTGCTGCAGGGCTTTGTGGTAGGGTCCCAGCATTTGGAAGCAGAGGCAGGCAGACCTCTGTGAGCTCAAAGCCAAGGCTTTGAGAGACTCTATCTCAAAACAAACAAACAAACAAACAAACAGACTTGTTTCCCAATTCAGTGAACTCCAGACCCAGGACTCAGATCATAAACAGCCCGTACTGATCCTTCAACTCTAATGCCTGTTACATCTCTAGAGATTTACAGTCCCAAGAAACACTCCATGTGCCCTGTCAGGAGATAGCCACTCTAGCTTTGGCGACTTCGGTTCCACTCACCGCCTCTGCCGTGAGTGCAGGATTAAAGGCCTGGGCCACCACACCAGGCTAGAACTTCCTTTTACTATTTTTTCAAACCAACAAAATACCCTCAAACCAAATCTTAAAAGCCCTAACTAACCCTTTCGCCCTTCTCCCCTCTCTGTGACTTTATTTGCTGGGCAGTGAAAAGTGCTTTCTCCAGTCTCCTCCGGTTGTGTGCTGAACAAAGTGAGAAACCCAGGGGACAAGGTGGCTGTTGCCAAGTGGACTGGTCCTGGCTCCCCCCAGGTTTGCGTCCCCTGGCCTGCTGCAGCCACCACACAGTCTGGGCCTCAGCCCAAGCAAGCAAAGGCGGCTTGACCAGGAACAAGCCCCAGCCTTGTTCAAGTGTAAGGGAAGTCCATGCTGGAGTGATGGGATCTCATCTAAGAACCACCTGTGCTGCCCAGCCCCTGCCTGGCTGCCGCCTCTGGCACCAGTGCCCTGGCCTCTAGCCACAGGCTAGCGGTGGGGAAGGTAGGTGGGAGACAGTTAAGGGGGCTGTGGTCAGCTTCAGGGGACTCAAATTTCAATTTGTCCCTTAAGGCCTCTGCTTGGCTCAGATCTCCTAAGGCCCTGGCCAGGCTTAATTGGTCCTATCTGTCATTGGCATTGACAGTGGCTTACTGAAGTGGCTGCAGAACAGGGACAGGCTCTCACTTTTAGTCCCAGTCCTGATGCTTCCAGAAGTAAGCAATCTAAGTTCTTAATATTAGGGCACTCCCTCCCTTAATCAGGAATCCCAAGTGGCACTTAGTGCCTACAGTGACAGTGAGCCTGGGAGTAACTGTCAGGTATGGTGAGTCCTTCCGAGAGGGATAGGCATCATTTCAGTTTCCAAGCAAGGAAACTGGGGCTCAAGACAGTCAGTGCTCCCATAGACATGTTCACACGTACATCAAGTTTGAGCCCTGGCACTGAGTCCACAGTTCGTGCTCTTAACTGCTTCCATGCTCTGTCATGGCCCTATCTCACACTGAACACTTTCAGCTGGGATAGAACTTGTTGATCTTCTTGAAGTTATTTGTAATTTTAAACAATGAATTCTTGGCTTCTTTGGCTGAAGTATGCACTGCTTAAAGGCAAACCTATTTGAATCTATATTTCTGGGATAGCCTCTCATGGCCTGGTGAACTCAGAGAGTACCTGCTTAGAAAGTAGGTGAGACCTGGGGGAGGGATGGGTTCCAGAGCACAGTCTTCTGTTGCCCCAGACAGGTGTTCCCATGTAACTAAGGAGGAGAGGGTGTGCTTTACAGGCTGAACACAAGGGGTAGCAAGAAGAATGCAAGGAAGGCCATATGTGACTGAGGGCCCTGTTTCATGGGTCCTCATGGACGTGCCAGGCTGCGTGTCTCCTGTAGGTTTTAGACTTGGCTGCCCTGGGAAAGAGTAGATGTCCCATGAGTGGTAGCTATAAGAAGGCAGGGTCTGTTTTCACACCTCTGAACTCTGGATGCTGTGCTAGCCTCTCTTAATTTTGTGGATTCTTGTCCAGGGAGAATCATCTGGCATTGCTGAGGTGGGTGCATAGAAAACTGCAGGTCTTAGCAGCCAGGCTGGAGAGGATCAAGGGGACATGCGATAGAGCAGTCATTTTTCTGACAGGAACAGGACAAAACCAAACAACAAAACCCAAAACCAAGCAAATAACAAAACAACAGCACAAATAACAGCAGCAACCTACCCACCAACAATGAACTGTGGCCAGATGGAGCCAGCTGCCCGAGGCTGCAGCTCTCCTGAGTAGGATTCACTCACCTAGGCTCTCAGGAACTGCATGGTGGCCTGGAAGATTTTGGTGGCAAATGGAGCTTGACCCTGTCTTGTTGATGTGACGAGGGGACAGACAGCCTGAGAGGCAGCTGCAGCAGTGGTCTGTGCCGTGGGAATCCAGCTGCGTTTCCACTAGTTCCAGATCCGAATGTTTTCATGGACTACCTGAGAGAAGTCGGCTTCTTGGGTTTCCAGACAGGGCAACCCTAGGACAGTCTAACCAAGGCAGCACTACCTCAAAGCAGACTTGTCTCACTCACCTCCACCATCTGCTCTGCTGAATTAGCTCCTGTCTTACAAAGTCCATTGTAGATGCTGCTCATAAACATGTCCTGTTAACTTTTTTTAAAGCTTGAAAAAACATTGTTTTAGTACAACTGGTTTCTATTTTATAAACAAGAAACCTGAGGCCCCAGGAGGGTACATGCTTGCTAAAGGCTGGGCAGTTTGGGCACTGCCGAACTGGCACTGTATACTGGCCGGCGGCTCAGTGGGCTTGGACCCATACTGGTACTCTTGTGTGCCGCTCGCCCTAGGTTTCCCTGGCCAGTAGCTGGAGTCCTCATTCTCTCCCTGTGTCACCCAGCCCATCTGCTTGTCTTTAAAACTTGCATTTCACAAGAAGAACTCCTGTTCTCTGTACTGGTGATGGTTCAGGGGCCCTGGAGTAAGGAGCCAGCCGTCTGCACGCCACCACCTCTGCAGCAGTGTTTTCGGAAACCTGTCGCCAAGCCTTGTGCTGCACCACCGTGTCTCCCCAACTTTGTACCCCTGCCCAGCGGACAGCTGTTTCAGCGTTCAGTAGCAGGGATAGAGTTCAGGGTCACAGGGTGTCGTGCGCCCCCCCCCCCCCCCCCCCCCCCCCCCCCCCCCCCCCCC
>PVIH01000846.1:136016-226944 GCA_004025045.1 Sigmodon hispidus | reverse complement strand
TGTTTCATAGTGCAGATGTGTGGCTGGCTAAGTTAAGACACCTCCTAAAGGTACCGGCTCTCTGAACCTGACTCAGACTGTGTGGGTACCCATGGAAGCTGTGGATGGGGGCACACCTCTCCTCTCTTGTCCAGGCCCGAGTCCCAGCTGGCCCCACCAGCCCAGGTCCAGCTCTCCATGGAGTGCAATTCAGAGACCTCTTTTGTTTGGCTTGCACAGAGCAGTCCCAGCTCACTGTTCTCACATGCCACAGTCTCCCCACCATTCACTGGCAAGGCTGAAAAGCCCTCAGCTAATTGCGTTGGGCTGAAAATTACCACTTCCCTGCGTTCCCCTGCTGCTGAGGACATTTGTGTCACTGCCGTCTTTAGGGGGAACAAAGGCCTCCTGTGGGGAGAGCCCAGGTACGAATGTGGGATGGGGGAATAATTGCAATCTCTCCAGGTGAAAGCCTCTGTTAGACCTCAGTAAGTCAATTAGGCAGGGAGGGAGGAGGGCAGAGACCCCCACAATAAACTGTTCCCACCACCAATTAAAGAAAATCACTTTAGCTTTGAGGACAGAAACTGCTTATCAGAAATTTTGTGCCCCCCCCTCCAGTCCCCTTTGGGGGTGAGACAACGAAACGCCTTCCTCAATGGAAGTGTGTCTCCTCCTTCTACTCATTGTGTGGCCTGAAAGCACTTCCCCTGGGACGGAGGGAGGGCGGGAGGGAGGGCGGGCAAAGGGAGGGACAGAGACTGACCAAAGGGGAGGAGGAGCAGGAGCCCAACACCTGGGCTGGGGTGAAAATCACAACTGCCTGGTGACTTTGGCCACAGGGACTCACTCCAGGGCTCACAGTGTGGGTGTGGGTGGAGTTTGCTCCTGTGGGGGACATGCACACGTCCACAGACACCAGTGGACACCAAGGACTGCTGTGTGTGCAGCAGCCAGGGCACCTTACCAAAGGAGTAAACAAGGCTCGTGTGTGTGTGTGTGTGTGTGTGTGTGTGTGTGTGTGTGTGTGTGTGTGTGTGTGTGTTGTATAACTATGCCCTTACATGTGTCTTCTCAGTGATGAATAGTAAGGCCAGGACAACCCAAATAGCTGTGCAGCCCTTCCTAAGGCTGTGACTGAGCCCATGTTTTCTTTCCTTCCAGGAGCCAAATACCACCTGGGAACTGAGCCACAGCGTAGCTGTCTGTCTCAGTTGGCAGTGGGGGGCTGAATACCAGGGACCGCCTACTGGCCGGCCAGCCCTAGGCTAGGAACAGTTTACTGGGATTGGAGGGCAGACATGTTAGTCTCCACTGCATTGTTCCTATGTTGCTTGGGTAGGTGAGGTGAGAGGGCACTGAGCAGAGCAGAAACTAGAGGTTTGGGCATGCTTTCTTGGTATCTGGCTTGCTCATACAGTGTTTGCATAGGAAGCTGGTTGGTAGAGTCTTGTCCTCCCAGTTACTGAGAAGTATAGGTTGGGGAAGGGATTACAAGAGGGAGTGAGGTAGACCAGTGTGTCAGTAGACTAATTTCCCAGTGCAGATGTCTATTTATATCACAGATCACATTTGAAGGGAAACTTGTTTGAGTAGATCTGGTCTTATCCAGTTGAGCTCTGATTGTGTGGAGATCCACAGTTGACCCTCTCATCCCATGGCCCCATTTAGATGCCAGCCATTTATATCTGTCCACAAACCTGAGAAAACACCAGAACCTGCCTATGCTCAGTTCTTAAACTATCAGCAGCCTGTGCCATGTGTTAGCAGCTTGATGAGGACAACCATGAGGCTGAGGGGCCCTAAGAGGGACGGCGTGGGTTTGGAAATCTGTTTTAGCTGGCCATAGCATGACACCCACTTGAGCATGGTGTGGGATGTTGTTGTGAGGGGCATCAGTCTTAGCCTTCAGTGGGCACCCTGACGAGTCAAAAGATAATCTGTTTGAAGAAGTTTCCTTGTAATTTTTATTCTCTTTTTACTTTATTGATCTATTATTTTTGAAACAGAATCTTACTTATCCTCACTAGTTCTGGATGGCTTTGAACTCAAAGAGATATACCTGTCTCTGCCTTCTGAGTAATAGGATTAGAAAGACATGTGCCACCATGCCCAATCTTTTTTAAATTTTTAACTTTTACATTTTTTTATTTGTATGTGTGAGGTGTACATGTACAAGTGTCTGTGTGCAGGGCAGAAGCCAGAGAAGGGTCTTGGGTTCTCTGTCGCTATCTAACCTGCTCCTTTGAAGCAGGGTCTCTTGCTGAATCAAGAGCTCCGTTTTTTTTAAGCTAGGGGTGATGAGAGAGAGGCCCCTCAGATGCCATCCTAACTCTGCTCTCATGGCTGCAGCATGTGCTCTTCACCACTGAATGTGTTTCTCTGCGGCCCCTCCCATCTCCTTTGCTTGCTTGCTTGTTTTGGCTTTGTTTTTGTCCTTTATTTTTGGAAACAAGATTTCTCTGTGTAGCCCTACCTGTCCTGGAACTCACTTTGTAGACAGGCTGGCCTGGAACTCATAGAGATCTGCCTGCCTCAGCCTCTTCAGTGCTGGGATTAAAGATGTGTGCCATCATCACCCCAGTGTGTATGTGTGTGTGTGTGTGTGTGTGTCTGTGTCTGTGTCTGTGTCTGTGTCTGTGTCTGTGTCTGATGTTATCCTCAGGAAAGCAATTCACCTTCTTTGAGTGAGAATCTCATTGGCCTGGAGTTTACTAACTGGCTAGGCTGGTTAGCCAGTGAGTACTGGGTTCTCCAGTGCTGGGATTGCAAGTGCTGTCCAGCACACACCCTGCTTTCTATCTAGGTGCTGGTGTCAGATGCTAGTCCTCAGCTGTAAAGCAAGTGAGTGCTTTACTGACTAAGCCACCCCCCACCCCCACCCCCGCTGGAGATGGAGTTACAGGTGGTTGTGAGCAGCCTGGAGTAGGTGCTGGGAACTCAATTCAGTTTGGAAAAGCAGCAAGTGCTCTTAACCATAGAGCTATCTCTGCAGACCCTTAAACATTTCTAATTTTTATATAAGCAATACATAAATATGTTCTAATTAAAAATATACAAACACGGGGGCTGGAGAGATGGCTCAGCAGTTAAGAGCACCCGGGTTCGATTCCCAGCACCCACATGGCAGCTAACAACTGTCTGTAGTTCCAGTTCCAGGCAAACACCAAGGCAAATAAATAAATAAATAAAGTTTAAAAAAATATATACAAACATACTTGGCAGTGGTGGTACATGCCTTTATCCCAGCATTTGAGAGGCAGAGGCAGACAGATCTCTGAGTTCCAAGACAGCCCAGAGATATACAGAGAAACCCTGTCTCAAAACACAAAAACAAATATATATACACACAATACAAAATAAGTGGGCTATTTAAATGTCCTGTCAGTCAGCTATGGCCCCTCCCCTTTTTATATTAAATAAATCTGGATTGTATTTGTTCCGTGTGAGACAAACAGCAGACATCCTATAATCTGGTACATATGTAAATCATAGTTTTTCATTGTATCGGCTCACATGCACTTACTCTGAACTTTAATCCCTTTTCAAATATTTTGTTATTCTTATATATTTATTTTCTCTTTCAGATGAAGTAAAAATTTTGTTTCAGTGGGACTCTATTGCAACTTATACATTAATTAGATGAGACTGGGAATTTTCAGACATTTTGATATTTCTGTCCAGGAATATGATCCATTTCTCTCCTTCTCCGTTCTTCTACATCCCTCAGGAAAGTTTTACAATGGTTTGTGTATGTACCTTCTCTAGGTTTTGGTTTTTGTTCATTTTCTGTTGTTTTTAGGTTATGCTTGTTCTTAGATATTTCATAGTTTTTCATATTTTTCTGTGAGTGCATTAGATGTTACTAAGTGCAACATTTTCCATTGGTTATTGCTAGGTTATAACAATAACATTTGTGGATGGATGCTTATCCCAAAGAATTTGTACAACAAGCCTATGATCTCTTATTATTTCTATTTACAGATGAATAAGCTAGGTTTGCTTGTTTGCTTTTCACTGTTATCGTGGGTTGGCTCACCTGTGATAGCTCCATAAGGCAAGAGGTTCACTCTGACTTGGATTTCTGGAGCTCTAGGGTTGAGGCCATATTGATGATGGCCTTCATGATGGCAGAGTTCTGAAGTGCTGCATGTAGCGCCCAGCAAGACAAGTAACGTGGGGTGTGTCTCTGTCTCCCTTCCTCCCTCTCCCTTTGCTTTCTCTTGCCTTATGAAGCCTTCAGAATTCCATCAGGGCTCCACATTAATGACCTAATCCTAATCAGAGGTCCCACATCTAAGTACTATATTTGGGTTTAGTTTCTACTCTCCTAATACTTCCCAGTGGAGACTGAAATTTCAACACACAACTCCTTTGGAGACAATCAAACCATTCTAGAATTGGTTTCAAAGAGGTTAAATACACCAAGATCTCCCAGAAATAGGGGACTATTTTATCTAGGCTTGGCCTTCTAGACACCATCCTGCCCTCATGCACAAGGCTAGAGAGGTGCTTCAGGGTGCCTGGGACAGGTGCTTCAGACCTCTGCGGCTGTGGGCATCAGTCTTGCCTCCTGCTAGCCAGGGCCAGGTTGGAAGAAGAGGCTGATGGAGCCACTCTAGACCCTAGGATTAGCTATGTAGATCAGGCTGGCCTCAAACTCAGAGATCCACTTGCCTCTCCCTCCCAAGTGCTGAGATTAAGGGTGTGAACCACCACGCCTATCTCTCTTGTCTGACCTTGGGTATTGGTCGGGCCTAATGTCTCAGCTGTTCATGTTGTTGACTCTGGCTGTAGTGTGCCTGGCCAGGAACATCTAGATGTTTTTTCTGATGTGTTTTACTCTTATTATTTGTTTGTTTGTTTGTTTGTTTTTTGAGGCAGGGTCTTAACATTTAGCCCTGGTTGTCCTGGAATTTACTACTTAGACCAGGCTGGCCTAGAACTCAGAGATCCCATTGCTTCACCTCCCAAGTGCTGAGATTAAAGATGTGAGCTGCCACTCCTGGCTGTGTTTTCCTTTTAAAAGTAGCACTTGTTAAGAAAAAATCTGAAAAATACAGAAAACTTAGGAAAGAATTGCTTATTGCTGTATTGCCCAAGCACAGTCTCTTTAGCACTGTAATGTGTTTTCTCTTAATCTCGCCTTTTTTATGTTTAGGTCACCTTTTTTTTCCCTACTTACAATGATGCTGTTTGTATCCTGCCTTTTCTTTTTTCTACCTGTATTCTTTGGGAATGTCATGTTTAGCTCACATTTTTGGTCTTGACCCCTTGAAAGCAAGACATGTCCTTTTCCAATTAACCAACCATCTGAGTTCATTAAGCTCCTTTTAAACAATACTGTTGTTATTATTATTGTATGTATATGTGCATACATGCAGAAGCCTGCAAACGTCATGGTGCATATGTAGAGGTCAGAGGACAAGCCTCAGGAGTCAGTTCTCTTGCCCACCTTGTTAACCAGGGTCTGTTACTTCTTCTCTTCTGTGTACTTCATGCTGGCTGGTCCATCAACGTCCTGGAGTCCTGGAGTGCTGGGATTACAGATGTGTGTCAGATTTTTAGTTGGTTCCAAGGATGGAACTCAGGTCATCAGGAGTGCGCAGCCATCTTGCTAGCCCAATTTAGCTGAACTTGTGAATTTATGTTTTCTGTCTTCACCCTCTTTTTGAGGTAGTTATTCTAGTTTCTGTATGAAACTGAACTTATATTTATTTCCTTAAAACATTACTGAAACTTCAGGCAGGCCTGTTGGCTCTGTTCCCTTTAGTTGGATGAACGAAGTTATTTTCCTTAACCTCTGAGCCATCTCTCCAGCCCCGAAGTTCTGTTTTCCTCTTTGAACACTGCCCTCCCCTTCCCTCCTAGAGGGGCTCCCCTGGACAGAAGGCCAGCCGGCCAGGGTGCTTCCAACCCCGATGTGGACAGGACACACATCCAGCAGTGGATGTTTCCCTAGCTGCAGGGTGGGCATGCATACTACAGAGAGAGTTTCCCTCTCTGCCTTTTCCAAATCTGTTTCTTTTCTTCTTTGTTGCCCAGGCTGCTCCGCTGACTCCTCTCAGGCACCTCCCTTTCACCTAGTGCCTGCCTTCATCCTGACCTCCTCGACCACTTCCCTGGTCCTGTCCATGCTGTCACTACACTACAGTGCCCGCTTTCCCTCCATGAGCGAGTTTGTGTGCCCCCCTCCCCACCGAACTGTAGTCGTTCTTTGGGATTTACATGCTATAATGATGTCAGTGGTGGGGGTTGGCAGATGGTGGCCAAGCAATGAGACCTGACATGTTCTAATGACTCCCTCCTTCCCACCCTTACTGGCCAAGCCAGTGCAGGGCCAGGGGTTTCCTTGAAGTATTTAAGGAGGGGGCAAGGGAAATCAGGGGGTGGGGCCCAGGTGCCGATGAGGCCTGTGACCTTTGCTGCTATAATATCAGTGTTTCACAAGCAGGGCGGTTCAGGAACCTACTTGCAGCCCATCAAAAATTGATTTAATTGCAATTTTTCCTCCAATTAGGAGCACTGGAGCCTAACTAATTGGAGTAATAGAGAGTAATAAGGCTCAGATAAAAAGGCTTCCTCGGCTTCCTTTGTATCTTGTGTCAGTGCCTGTCAGAGGTCAGAGAGCTTGCATATTCTATTAGGCAGCCTGGCCTTCATTTGTACAAATGAGTTTACCCAACAGTAATTAAAATGCCAGTGCGGGTTGAAGAGAACTGAATACACTTGACGGGCATGTTGGTGAATGATGTGACAGCTCCGGTGGCCTCCCTTGCCAAAGTGTGTCAGCCTGGGCTCAGGCTGCCGGGGCCTAGGCCAGCTGGGTGGCTCTGGCCGTCCACGAGGCACAGCTGCTGAGCAAAACCACTTCTGCGCCCATCTTGGGGCCAGGCTTTTCTTCTTCTTCTTCTTCTTCTTCTTCTTCTTCTTCTTCTTCTTCTTCTTCTTCTTCTTCTTGTAGAATCATTTGTTCTACTTGTTGATTTCATTCACTCAGTTATTCAGGAACTTTTGGGACTTGAGGCAGACATTGTACTATGTTCTGGGAACCCAAACAACGTTAACTTTTGAAACATAGTTCACATGCAAGTTTGTGAGGGAGGGCTAATTCTAATCCCACCACTTGCTGCTCAGGTAAATAAGAGGCATGTATTATTACCTCCCTGAGCTTGCTAGTCTGTGGGAAAATACTTGCTCAGCACCTTACACATAGTAGGGGCTCAGCACCTCACACATAGTAGGGCTCAGTAAGTTACAGTTGCTTGGTGTGGTTGATGCTTGTAATTGTAGACAGGGGGCTGAGAGATCAAGGCCAGTCTGGGCCACCTACAAAGACTCTGTCTCTAAACAAATAGTAAATACATAATAGTCACTCCCCTGTGTCTATGAAGGATTGCATCCAATACTATCCCCAAATCTTTACATGTTCAGGCCCCTTCTTTAGTAAATGCAGTGGCTAGCAACTGGTGGATCCCTGTAATCCTAGCTTTTAGGAGTCACAAGCAGGAGCTTCATAGTGAGTTCCCAGTCAGTCAGGGCTCTTCAAGCCAAACCAAAATAAAGGAACTGCAGAGATGCTCAGTGACTGAGCACTTGCTGCTTTTGCAAAGGAGCAGGATTTGGTTCCCAATGCCCACATAGGACAGCCTATGGCTGCATGTAACTCCAGTTCCTGTATCTTGTGCACAGGACTCCTAACTTTATTAGTGTTTGTTTGGCATCTATCCGCTTTGGACCTTGTAGCCTCTGAAATACCAGGCTTGCCTGAAGTTGGGTCAGTAGTAAGTTGGGGATCTGGACAAGGGCTGAGAAAGGACAAGAAATCTTAGGCTAGCCCTGGCAAGGACTTTGGTGTTAAAAAGAAAAGGTATAGCTTATGGAGTCTGAGGGACTTGTTTACCCGCTCCCATCAGTGGGTAATGTCCTATGCTACTGTTCAGGTTTGAGTATTTGGTGATTTGGAGAATACTCCTTTAAGAAGCAGAAGGACCAATTTCACTGGCTGTATTACAGGCTTCTCTAACCCTGTTGACTTTGAACTCCAGGAGGCCCTCTGGTCAGTTCCATGGTTCTGTATTGAGTGCCCTTTAGCACTGTACTAGACTTGGGAGTCCATGTGGGCGATCTCTTAGGAGGAACCACAGAAGGAATGCATGTGTTTCATTTCATTCATGAGAACTTTGGCATAGGACCCAGCATAGTGAAAAATATGGAGCAGATCCAGCACTGACATCAGGCTGACCCCAAGCAGGCAAGAGATCAGGACAGGCTTTACATCTGGGAGCAAGGACTGTGTGTGGTTCTTAGAGAACTGGGGAGAAGCTGCCAGTAGGCATAACCCCCACCCCATCGCCCTTTCAACATTGTATCTAGACAGTGCTGGGCAGGTGCTGGGTATTGGCAGCTCTGTCTGGAACTGGCCAGGCTCATTTGCTGTTAGCATCTGCCTTCAAATGTGGCTAGTCTCCTGCTTTTGCCACATTCTTCCTAACGACCGTAGGCATTGGGGAGAGGGCGGCAGAGAGCAGGGCCACAACAGAAGAGGAGTTCCAGGATCTCCTTGACACCTAGGCAGTCCCTTGGATTGGGCTCTTTCCCCAGCTGATAAAGCTGTCTGCAGTCTGTAAGTCACATGGCATTTATGTTATTAAACTCTTAGGCTCTCCTTAGTGCCAGAAAGACATTCTAGCTTCACAGCTCCTATGCAAAGGGGAAAGACAACTGTTAGACAACTAAGGAGGTGAGGGGCCTTCCTGGTGGCAGATGGTCAGGAGTGAATGGGCCAAGCAGAAGACAGGGGTCCCTTGGGAAGGTTTGCCTCCCCCTTCACCCCTGCCCCTACTCCACCTGCTGGGATGTCAGGGCTGCAGGAGTGGCAGGGATTAACGTCCAGGCTCCTCCCCCAGCTCGCCCTATTGATTTACCTTGAGGCTAATTTAGGCCTGTGGCCAAGAGGCCTAGGGACTTCCTTAAGAGATGTCTGTGTTTGTGCTGGTGCCCTTCACCTGGCCCCAACTCCTCAAAAGTCTGGAGAGCCCAATTGCCTGCTCCAATGGTTTCCAAGTAGCTATTATGTTTCCAAGCCAAGTTAATTGGCTTTACCAGTTATTAATGGGTTGCCCCAAAGAGAAAATGCAGGAGGATGGAGGTGAAGGTAACACCTCACTCTGTAGTTTGGCTCCTTGGTGTCCTGTGTCTGCTGTCCAGGCTAGGAATCACTTGGGGCACGGCAAGAGAGACTGTCTGGCACTACCACACTCTGGTAGCATGGCTGCTGGCTACTGTAGCTAAGAGGAAGCTGTCATTCCTGGAAGAAGCCTTGGTTTGAGTCTTCAGAGTGCTGAGGTGTCTTGGCCTTGTTCCAGTTTAGAGATGACAGGTGGACACTAGTCTACAGTTTTGACGGCAAAGCAGCAACTGGCAGTCAGCTCCTCACCTGCTGCCCTGTCCAAGCCACTACCTTTTACAGGACCTTCTCTGTAGAACTCTACCTCCCACTGACATGCTAGAAAGCACAGGTGCTGGGCAGTGTAGGCCAATGGGCTGCTTGTCTCCATGGTTAACTACCATTAATGTATCTAGTCTTCCTTTCTGTGTGCAGGACATGTAGGGACCTGGCCATCCATGCCCCAGAACGTTTAATCTTATTGATTGACATGAGGTTTCTTTTCATTTGTTTGTTTGCTTGTAGTTGATTGTTTTACTCTTTTATGGAGGGAGGACAACACCCAGCACCCAAATAAATACACACAGGGATTTTTTATTGTATGAATGCTTGGCCTTAGCTTGGCTTATTTCTAGTGAGCTTTTCTTAAATTATCCTGTCTACCTTTTGCCTCTAGGCTTTTACCTTTCTCCTATTTCTGCACATTTTCCCTTCTCTCTTACTCCATGGCTGGCTGGGAGGCCACTGTCATTCTCTCCCTCCTCTCTCTTCCATGCGCTCCTGTTTATTCTCTCTCCTGCCAGCCCGCCTGTTCTTCCTCCTGTCTCACTGTTGGCGGTCCAGCTCTCTATTAGACCATTAGGTGTTTTAGACAAGCACAGTCAAACCGCTTCACAGAGTTAAACAAATGCAACATGAAAGAATGCAACACACCTTTGTATCACTAAATACATGTTCTGCAGCATAAACAAATGTAACACATATTTTAAAAAAATATTTATTTTTATTTTATTTGAGTTGGTGCCTTGCCTGCACATATAACTGTATAAGGATGTCAGATCTTGGAATTACAGACAGTTGTTAGCTGCCATGTGGATGCTGGGAATTGAACTCAGGTCCTCCTGAAGAACAGTCAGTGCTCTTAACCGCTGAGCCATCTCTCCAGCCCATGTAACACATCTTAAATTAATATTCCACAGTATTTGTTTTGTCTTTTCAAGACAGGGTCTCTGTGTGAAGCCCTGGCTGTCCTGAAACTCACTCTGTAGACCAGGCTGGCTTCAAACTCACAGAGATCCTCTGCCTCTAGAGTGTTAGGATTAAAGGTGTGCACCACCGCCCTGCAACTTTAAATTTCCTAAAGCTCTCCTCCCACCTCTGCCTAATGATCTCGGAAGGTCTGCTCTAGCTCAGATGTTCAAGTTCTCACCCTAGTACAGTGGCCCCTTACATCCCTCCTTCCCACAGGGCTGTGTCTCCACAACATGAAACCAGGCCGTCTGTCTATGTTGAGTGTTCAGAGACTCTGGGAATGGTGTTCTTTCTCAGCTGCCTCTTGGCAGTGTTTAGTGTCCTTAGAGATGCCTCCTGACTCCTATCTTGTTCCCCAGGAGTCCTGGCTACTTACACGTTTCCTGAAATACACTCATTGGGGATGTACTCACTTTTTTCTTTGCCCTGTGTTTGTACAACTTTACCAGAGTCTTCCAATTATTTGGGGATTGGGGTAGGGTTGGTGGGGTGAGACAAGGTTTCTGTCTACAGACCAGCCTGAATTCTGGCTTTGATCTCAGAGATCTGACTGCCTCTGCTTCTCTAGTGCTGGGATTAAAGGTCTCAGCCACCATGCCTGGTTTCCCACCTCTTAAACCCTTCTGAAATGCCTCCAGCTAATTGGGTATCACATGTCAGTCCAGTAGGATGTTCCCAGGAGACCTTATAGTACTGAGTTCTCAAGTCTCCTACAGCTATATCTTTAATAAGCTTACTCTTGGGCTTAGAACTGCCCATCCAGCCATCGGCTCCTACTGGGTCACGTGGTCCCAGTCCGAACAGCAAGCTCTCTGTGGTTGAACCTGTAGGGCCTTTAGTCAGCGTTGGGAGGTTGTACCCCTCTCCACACCCACTGCGTTTTCTTTCCAAACTTCTGTGGTACTTCCTCATTCTCTCTCAGTGTTTCTTTTTTCCAGCTTAACCCCATGATCCCTGGGGAAAGAGCCCTGCATTTCTGATGTGTAGCCATTTCCGCCACAAGTTCTGACAAGCCAGCTCTAAGGCTTCTTCTTCTTTTGTTTGGCAGCTCTTTTGTGACAGGAACAGCTTGTTGTGGGCACTTCTCACCTCTGAGAATCTGGGACACCAACAGGTAAGAGATTCTTAAACCCACAGTGGCACTCAGTGGGGGCTGGGCTCGGGCAGCCAGGAGACAAGAGCAGAGCTGTTTAAGCAGCCTCCCTCCGCAAGGTAAGCCCGATGCTACCACACCTGAGGAGGCTGGGGAGAAATCACACCTGACACCCACTGGCAGCTGCAGTGCCTTTCTTGGGAGTTATCTGAGGTTAGCTTGGAGAGATAGTTGAAATCACCTCTACCAGGTGAGTAATTTCATGTAGAATTGATAGTTACTACTTGGATTTCATGGCTTCTGAAGAGTGCCTGGCTATATAATCTATCCTCAGAGGGGCATTTTTATAACAAAAAATTTCAAAGGTGGCCTACAGAACTTATAAAAATAATTGTATAGAACAATTAAAACACAACCAAGTTTTCTTCACAGTTCTCCAGCTGACAAGTTTAACACATTTTCATTGATTGTTTGCCATTTTGCTTTTTGTTTTTGAGACAGGGTTTCTCTATGTAGCCTTGTCTGTCTTGGAACTACCTCTGTAGACCAGAGTGGCCTCGAACTTACAGAGATCCACCTGCTCTGCCTCCTGAGTGCTGGGGTTAAAGTTGTGAGCCACCACTGCTGGCTTGGTTTTGTTGTATTTTTAACAAAAAAAATTTATTTTGAAATAATTTTATATTCATAGAAAGTTATAAAATAGAACAGAGGGGTACTTGTATAACATCTTATGTAATATAGTATTTCAAAAGCAAGAAATTGACATAGGTAAATCCCATAAGCCTTTCTTCTGACCACTGTACCTATTACCACAGTCAAGACAGATTCTCCTTATACACCCTTCATAGTCATACCTGCTACTCTCTCTAACTCCACACAACCACTTAGATGCTCTCTACCTCTATTTTTCTTATTTTGAAGGTATGATATAAATGGAATCATATGTTTTTCTTTTTTTAAAAAATTATGTGTATGGGTGTTTTGCCTGCATGTATGTCTTCGAAGCATGTGTATGCAGTACCTGAAGAATCCAGAAGAGGGCATCAGATCCCCGGAACTAGAGTTACAGACAGTTGTAAGCTGCCATGTGGGTGCTGGGAATTGAAGGGTCCCCTGGAAGAACAATTAATGTTCTCAACCACTGACCCATTTCTCTAACCCCTAGTGAGCTAGCTTTTTAATGTCAGGTATGGTGGCACACACACAGCACTATTAAGGCAGAGGCAGGCAAATCTTTATGAGTTCAAGGCCAGCCTGCCAACAAACAAACAAACACAAAAATGACAATCACTTACTTAGAAAACTCAGCATATTGCCATGAGACCTATAGACATGTTGTGTGCATCAGTATCTCATTCCTTTTTATTACTGAGTAGTACAGAAGTCCATGTATAAATGCACCAAAGTTTCTTACCCTGTTGAAGGATATATCCATTAAGGGACATATGAGCTGTTTTCAAATTTTGACTACTGTAAATAAAGCTACCATGACCATTTATACATAGTTTTTATGTGGGCATACATTTTCTTTTTTTGAAAAGGAAGAAAAGGAAGCCTCCTTGATATGTGCTCCTCTTTATATATATATATATATATATTTTTATTTTATGTGAATTGTGTTTTGCCTGCATGTATAATTGTGTAAGGGTGTCAAATCTTGGAATTACAGACAGTTGTTAGCTGCCATGTGGATGCTGGGAATCGAACTCAGGTCCTCCAGAAGAACAGTCAGTTCTCTTAACCGCTGAGCTATCTCTCCAGCCCATGGGCAAACATTTTCATTTCTTGCGTAGATGCCAAGAAAGGCAATTGCTTAGATTATTTTAATAAGTGTATGTTTAGCTTTTTTACTTACCAAACCTTTTTTCAGCACATTTTTATCATTTTGCATTTCTACCATCTTGACCAGAGTTTTGATATTGCCATTGTTTTTTATTTTGCTGTTCTGTTGAGTGTGATTCTGTGATTTTAACCTGGTTTTTCTCTGATAGCTAATAATGTTGAATATGTGTTCATACGTTCATCTGCCATCTGTATATCCTGCTTACAAAATGCTAGCTCATGTCCATGCTCCATTACATTGCTTTTCTACTGGTGAGTTTTGAGCTTTATATAGTCTAGACATTAGTCCTTTGTCAAATATTACAAGTATTGTCAAATTTACAAATATCTTCTAATCTGGACCTTGTCTTTTTGTCCTTTTAATTTAATGTCTTCTGCATAACAATTTTTAATACTTATGTGTATGTGTTTTATCTACATGTATTTGTCTGGGCACCATGTGTGCTTGGTGCCTGCAGAAGCCAGATGAGGTGTTGGATCCCTTGGAACTGGGTCACAGATGGTTGTGAGCTGTCATGTGGATGCTGGGAACAGAATGTGGGTTCTTTGGAAGAGCAGCCAGTTTTCTTAATTATTGAGCCATCTCTCTAGGCCCTGAAACCTAAAATTTTGATCCAGTCTAAATTACTGATTGTTCCTGTAATCAGTTGTCCCGCGTCTGGAACTCTTCAGTTAACCGGTATGGCAAGAGGGAGGTTGCTTCTTGCTAGTCTCTTCCCTTCATTGCTCGAATCCTCTCCTTTCCTCCTCCCTAGGGAAGGAGACTCCTCAAAGCTAGTCTCTCTAGGTGGCTTCTCAACCCAGATGCTTTCTTGTACATTTTGATGACCACCTGAATCAGGGTTGGGAGTCTCCCTGAACTCCATGGCCTTTCTGACTAGCTTTGAGGCCAGAATGCCCACTCTTTGTGATTTGCTTCTTGGATCTGTGGGCCTGGACAGAAAGAGAGCTGACTCCTTCTCTCCTAGAGCACTGGCCTCTGGGTGTCTGAAAACCTTGAGCCTGTCCCTCCAGGGTTTTCCTTTTCCCAGGCCCACCATTTTAGTTCCCTATTTGCTCATTAGCAGAGGTCATCAGTTAACGGCAGCTTTGGGTTCTAGGTAATGGAAATCTAATTCAAACAGCTCAATTAAGAATGGAATTATGATCGGAGATGACAAAGTCCCCAGGAGTTGAGTAGCAGGGCTGATGGGTTTAGTGGCCCTGTAACCATGGGCATCCAGCTGTCCCTTTGCCAACCCAGTTATGGTGGCTTTTACCCCTGAAACCAGGCTTATCTATAAAAGTGCCACCAACTCATAAGGCAACATTTAAAAGCAGAATGAAGACTTGTCTGTGCCTGGGGCCATTTTCCCAGGATTGCTGAACAGATTCCTTCTCACATCCAATTGTCCAAACTATATTCAAAATCTCACCCTAAACCAAATCCTGGCAAGAGGCAAGGGAGATGCTATTAAGCTTTGACTCTTTGGCCTGAGAGCAGAGCCAGCCTCTCCTAAACGTGTGGTATTGGCAGAGAAAGGCAGGAGTGGAAGAACTGGGATTTGGCCAGCAGGAAAGAGCATGAGCAATGGCTAGTGGTGCACTATAGACTGGTCCTCATGCCAGCTTCAGGGCCGTTTTTACTTTCCAGTTTCTGAATCTGTTCCTTTGAGCACTATAGTAATAAATTGGCTTGTGATGTATCACAAGAGGGATTAATGTTTATTTAGGGGTATATTTCCCTCATGATATAAATCAAACCTTAAGACGATTCTTAGCAGGGCGATCCCATGAGGCCTTTCATCAACTCCCCAGAACACAGCCTCAGAACTCTGTGTCCCCAGCTTCCAGTTCGTTCTGGCCACCCTCCATAGGGGACTTGATTCTCAGGGGCTGCTGAAGCTCCCTAAATAATGCCTGATTCCTGCTACATTTCCCTTTTTGTCTAACTAAGAACATTCTAAGTTAAGTATAAGACTATATATAACAGGAATCCTTATGAGGTAATGTCTGAGGGAGGGAAAGGCAAAACATAAGCAAAGTCAAACTACAGCTAACAAACAAAGAGGAACACCCTACATGTCTACAATATTGGCAAGTGATAATGTATAGGGATTACTTTAAAGCTGTTTATCTTGAATAATAGAAATCTAACACTTGAATGTTTTTTGCTAAAACACGAGATGCTACTAACTTTAACTGTCTAGTCTTCAACCTCATCAAGACCTGAGAAGGTAAGTATATTACCTGAAGGTTGGCAGTACAAGAGAGTAGCTTTTAAGATTCAGGAGAGGACTGACAGTCAGCTGTCTGGACAGACACTCATGGCTTTTTTGTGCACTTGGAGCATCTATCATCTTGGCTATAGGCCTATGATATTTGACAGATTTTTTTTTTTCCTAGAAGTAGGGCACATTTGGAGAAATTGTCTTATCTTGTCTAGGCAGGTTTTGCCAGTTTTTATTTTTTATCTTGTCTGGATTGGACAGTGTGCGTATTGACAGCAGTCGAGGTAATGGCAGTTTTTTGTCTAAAAGGCCATTGTCTGCCAAGGAAGACATACTCTTAGTGTAGTATCTTTGATGCCCAACACCATCTTGGGAAAGGAACAGTGATGTCAGGAGTTGTCGTGTCTTTTATGGCTGAATTTTGGATAACAAAATGTTAAATTTCATATTTTTTAGGTCTATAAAGTGGTTGAAGACTTTTGTCTTTTTTTATATATTTTAGCATGTATTTTGGAAACCTAGACAATATGACTATTATATGGCAAACTGGCTAACAGTGATCTATGATTTTTATTATTTTAAAGACTGAAGCTTATATTGTAAAATTAGGCAATTTATAAATGGTTATATAGTCTCTGAATGATGACTTTTAGTATGATGATTCTATAAAAATTAACTAGAGGTATATGTATTGTGTAAAATGACAACAGTATCTCAAATATATGTCATATATAAAATATCTAAACAGGTATATAAAACATTTTATGTATATACTATGACTAATATAATTATATATTATGACTAGTATAATTAAACAGAGGTAGAAATTGTATAGTGGGAATGACAATATGTTTAATATGTATTAATGTGCAAATTATTTTAAACAGAGGTAGAAGTATGTGTAAAATATGACAATTATAGATTTAATTTGTATCAATGTATAAATTATCTTAGGCATATAAAATAATTTCAGATTGAAATTTGTATTAATATATAAATTATCTTAATAAGGCATAAAATAATTTTACATTTTGTATCAATATATAAGTATCTATTAGTGTAAATAGTCTTTGACTCATATTTGGCTAATAATTGTTTATAGGTATAATAATCTACTTATGTTTCTCTTATCTATTCCCCTTTCTCTTTTTAAAAGGGATCTCTGAGTCTATATTATTGTTTTACCCTCAACCTAAATTTAACTACCCTATCAGAATGATAATTGTGTATAACCCTCAGAGGACAAAATTTACTGGGAGAGTGGCATAGTTTTTTTTATAAGGTTGCTTCTTGCTTACTTGTGGGTGGCGGCATTTTGTGGGATTTTGCCTTGAAACTCGGTGCCCCCGGCTTCCATTTCCTTCTGACCATGCCCTGTAGGAGTCTTGAGTCTCAGGGGCTACAAAGCTCCGTAAATAATGCCTGATTCCTGTTACAGAGCACTGATCAGTCTGAGTGTGGTCTCGTGTGAGATGAGTCTCACCTTCCTACTTTAGATCTACTTTTGTGGGGCTGGAGAGATGGCTCAGTAGTTAAGAACACTAGCTGCTTTCCCAAAAGACCCAGGTTTGAGTCCCAGTGCCTACATGGTGGCTCCCAACAATCTGTTATTCCAGTTCTAGGGGTATCTGACACTGTCTTCTGGCCTTTGAAGATACCAGCTATGTAGGTGATATACAGATATACACAATGCAGACAAAACACCAATACACATAAAATATATTTACTTTTATAATGCATTCAGTGGTCACATCACCCACTGCCAGCTTAGCTAAAACTTCTAGGGCTCCTGTGCTCTCATGTCCTAAGGCTATTGGCATCTTGCATGTTGTTGTTATGCCTGCGTGTAAGAATTTCCACCAGGGAGGCTGGACATGTTGTTATGAGTGGGGATTTTATTGCTACCTACAGAGAATGAGAACCCAGGTTGATCACCTAACTGTGCACAGCAGAAGGGGGTAAGAGCCATTGCCCCAACGGGCTGGGGGGGGGGAGTGGTTAAAGAAAAACCTATAATCAAGATGCGGCACACCTTGATGTTTCAGGATTGGGCAGAGGGGTAAGGTGCAGCAGCCACTGGAGTTTTCTGGTGCGAACCCAACCTTTGAATCCATTGGCTGCTGCGGAAGTTCACTCACAGACCTGGGCCCTTTCCCGAGTATGAATCCGGGTCCTTACATTGTTGAATTTGTTCTCATGAATTTATTCTGTAGAATCGCCACCAGCCCTTCCCCTGAGATTAAGGCTGAGGAGGGATCCCTCTCTTGTGGGGGTAAGTGATGGAGGCAATAGGAGCTGAAGGAGCCCTGGCTGTGTGGCTTGACAGGCTCCTGACCCCGAACTACATTTGTTGGTTTCACGCGTGAGAAGAGACACACACTCGCACTACCAAGGCCACACGAGGGTTTATTTAAGAGAGTTCCCAGGCAGGTACAGAAACAGAGAAGCAGGACAGGAGGAGAGAGCGACCAAAACATGGTCTCTTTTTAAGAGAAGGGGTGTGCACAGGTTTAAGTAGTCACGTTTAGGGGCGTGCCTCCATATGCCTCTAGGGAGGTGCTTCTGTACGCAGTGCTACACGGGTTTACACACGAGGTGCATCCCACTGGAGCCATGTTGGCTGAACCACGTGGAATGCCAGGAATACTTACATCTCACCATTTTATTTATTATAAAAAGAAAACCAAGTTTATGGAGGGGCAGGGAGAAAATGATTTGGGACGATGGATCTCAAGGCTGCTTCAAGCTATCTTAAGGGCGAAGTTTGTCTTTTCAGGGAACTGTATTTTTGACGGTTGGTCTGTTGGATTCTGTGGATCATTTTTGCAGTCTGGATGAGCCTAAGCCATGGAATAGTAAACTTTGATTTTCTGGAGCTTGAAAAGAAAATTATGAGTTAGTAAGAGAACCTTGAGAAGTGAGTGCTAGCTCTCGGAATGGAAAAAAGGTTAAAATGGCTTTTGTTTTTTTTTCTTTTGGTCCTGGGGAGGGGGTGGGAAATGGTCTGTTTTACCTGTATTGACTCTGAAAATGGCTCTTGGGTTTTTCTCATTTTCTAGACGCAGTGGCTGGAGGGTTAGTCTGAGGGAAGTGGGGGAGGGAGCCTTTTGTTTGTCATCGTCTTGACTTTGGGTCTGAGAAGCAGGCTGGAATGGAAAACTCAGAGAAATGTGTCTAGAAACACAAGGATTTTGGATGTTTTACACTTGGCCGGAATTATTTGCTTTTCACCCTGACAATGGAGAAGCTAGAAAGAGAGGTAAGGCCCCAAAGCTCCTGCAGGACTGAGTATGTGGCTTTCAGTGTCCACGAGGACATGGACTGCCCTGATACCATTATGACTACTCAAGGCTCCCTCTTTGCAATGAGGGTGGTCTGCTTAGGGAAGCCTCGGCAGTGCCAATTGCCCATGGCCAGGCCTTAGATCAGTTGGGAGTGGTCTCTGTGTAATGTCTCCCTGCAACGTGGGTCTTGGGGACACTCACTTAGACCAGCATTCCCTTGATGGAGCCCTGGACAAGGCCTAAACTGCCTCTGTGAGGCTAGGCAAGAGCAAGGCTGTAGCTGGCCAGACAGCTTTTGCCAGCAGGCAGTATCTTTCCTGTGATACACCTTAAAGCCAACTTTTGCCTGTGGAGTCTGCCTGAGGTCCCCTCTCAAGGTCTAAGTTTTAGCTCTGATATCAGGGTGAAAAAAGGATCATGCACTCAGGGATCTTTGGCTTGCTTTCAAACTCGCCTTTACTCTATAGTCTAATAATTTTTTTTTTTAACTTGAGAAAGTTTTGACAGAGGAAACAAGGTGTAAACTTTTATTATCTTATTTATGGCAGCTGCTTTTTGTAGAGGGAGAACTGGATTCATGTGGCTAGAAACAGAAGCACAGAAAGCCATAAGGGAAAGTTTCGAGTTGAGATATGAAAAGAAATAGGAAAACAGAATGCTGGAAGAGAAGGTGTAGAGCTGAGATATGAAAAGAGTTAGAAAAAGATAGGAAAAAACCCTTTCTGTTTGCCCATGCGCTTGCAAAAGTTAGCTCTCGTAAAATATCGGGGGTGGTGGGCCGTTCAGTGGCTATTTTGAGTAATCTAAGGGGTAATTAGGCCATTTTTTGTGTAAAAAACAGATAAGCTTGGTGGTATCTAGATAAGGCATAAGGCTAAGCAGTTTCAATGTCTTCAGCACGTACCCTAAGGGTGAAGTTGGAGGTATGCTTCTCACTGGCTTATTTCCCATTGTCGAGACCTAAGCAGGTTTGGGACTCAGCGGGTTTGGGACTCAGCAAGCCTGGGTCGTCACCTGGCAGACCTGTTCCGCAGGGAAGCGGGCCCATACCGAACCAGTCTGTCAACCATCAGTGTAGCCCACTTAGACAATGCCCTAAATCAAGCAAATCCCTAAGTTCTCAGAACAAAGGGAAAGAGCTCCAGGGAGAGAGCTCCAGGGAGATACACCCCACTAACAATGGGTGCTGTGAGCCCGTTGACTCTAGCACCACGTGCTTGTAACCCATCTTTGGTGTCGCCGGAGGAAAAAACACCCATGGAAGACACTAGTGCAAGTCCCTGTGGGGCAAGTCCGGGGATGGAACATAATACTGGGAAAAGCCAGGAGTGCGTGTTTGTCTGGGGGGGGGGTTTACTTACTAATCAAATCTGCTGGTGTTTGAAAATCGCAGTGGCTGGGCAGGTACAAGGTGGCCTTACAGTGAACCTCGGATCAGGTTCTCCTAGTTTATGTGAACCTAAACTCAGGAGAGAGCCTATCCGAGTCAGGGCACCAATGTTGGTTTCATGCGTGAGAAGAGACACACACTCACACTACCAAGGCCACATGAGGGTTTATTTAAGAGAGTTCTCAGGCAGGTACAGAAACAGAGAAGCAGGACAGGAGAAGAGAGCCACCAAAACATGGTCTCTTTTTAAGAGAAGGGGTGTGTGCACCAGTTTATGCAGTTATGTTTAAGGGCATGCCTCTGTATGAGGTGCATCCCACCAGACCCATGTTGGCTCAACCATGTAGAGTGCCAAAAATACTTATAACATTGCCACTTATCAGCTTCATCTGGGGCCTCTTTAGAGTTTACTTTCCATATTGGGGGCTAAAAAATGGGAATCCATTGTTCCCAACTAAAAGTAGTTATGATTAAATAGCTATGAAAAATGCTTGCACTTGCATCCTTTGCTGTCTCCCACAGTACCAGAACAGTTTGTAGAGACCTGACCTCTCAAGCCTCAGGAAACCTGTGGCCACTTCCAGTAGCAGGAGAGAAAACTGCTGCCTCACAGCACAGAGAAAGGTCTTGCCAGTGCGGCAATGGTCCAAGGATGAGCATTTGTGCTACCAGTTTCCGTTAGTCATATGGGGCTCATACGGCATCCCCTCTGCCTGGGCCCAGCACAGGGAGGGTAGTCTGGATACACCACCATGGCTTAGCACAATCTCCAATGTTAGATGGTTTGTGGGCCTGGTGTTGCATGCCTTTTAATATCAGCATTTGGGAGGCTGAGGCAGGTAGATCTTTGGTTGTTTGAAGCCAGCCTAGTTTACATTGTGAGGTACAGGACAGCCAGGTATACTAGAGAGTCCCTGTCTCAACAAAACAAGGTTGGATAATCTTTGAGCTGACTGCTTGCCTTGGAAGGGACTTAGGGTCAAGATGAGGTTCTAAAGGATTGGCTCTTTGAATATCATTTATGAAATCATAGACCTCATCAACTCCAAACACTGACACTTTACTGAACTCAAAATGAACCCAAGTAAGAATGGGCACAAGACAACTAAGGCCTTGGGTTGTACTGGAACCAAGTGAGTTAGTCACTGTAGTCTCTGGCAGCTTCTGAGCTCTGTATGTGACAGGACCCCTTAGGTATCATATGGCATTGCCCCCTCTCTAGCTCCAGAATGCCCTCATCACCCATGGGAAGAAGCAGACCTTGTACAAACATCTACCCTGTATCCAGGACTGCACAGCTTGGAGAACTGAGCAGGGCAGGGGTGAGGAGGTACCCTGTGGAGGAAATGGATGGCCAGGACAGCTCTGGAGCTGTCTCTCCTAAAGAAGCCCAAGCAGATAATAAAGCCATGTAGAAAACAGGATTAAGGTAATGAACAGGCAGGACCAAGTTTGATCTTTCAATAACACCAAAGCCTGACTGACAGGCAATCTGCAAGGTGGAGTGGTGTTGCCGGCAGGACGCTGGCTGGGCGGAATGCAGTACTGGCTGGATACTTTGCTTTTAACCTGTCACTGCCGAAACCTGAGCATGGCATGAATTTTCTTTTATGTGTGTGCTGACTTGGGGCGGGGGTGGCTTTCAGTATCTGGGCTACCCTTAGGTGATGGTGGGGGCTGGGACACCCAGGAGGTGCAGCTATCCCACTGGGCATAGATTCTGCCATCTTTAGAGCTGTTGCCATATTCATCTCTCGGGTATCCATCCCAAGCAGCCTGCACAGAGCTTAGAGTGCCAGGAGAGCCCTTTCAGCATACCCAAGGAGTCAGCAGGGATGAAAGGGTAAGGAAGAGCTGGCAGCACTGTAAATTAAGCCCAAGGAGAGGCGATTGCCAATGAGGAAGTAGGGCCCCGCATTCGGCCTCAAGGTGCATAGAACCTAATTTCTGACGGCTGATGGTCTTCGGGCCTGGCACTCAGTTCTCATGGGCCAGCAACCCCTAGTGCCAGCCAGCCACCGAGGAACTGTGCCAAAGCCTCCTCCTCCTCAGCTTGAAGCTTGGAAGAATCAAAGTGTACTTTGTGTCTCGGTCTGCATTTCAGCAAGACACTTGACTACTCCCCAGGGCTGCCAGATGTTGACTGTGTGGCACACACCTCCCAGCTGCTGGAAGGCCTAGTAGATCTGAGTGGTCTCACATCACCTTCCACCACCATGAACCTGCTGTCGCTAGAGGATTTGCATTTTCTACTAAGGGGCATTTGACCTGGCTGGATCTAGCACTGGTCACTAAGCCTAACACTGTGGGTCCCCCTGTGGCTGGTGACAGGTAAGCAACAGGGTAGAGACTGGAGGTGTCACAGGTGTCATTGGCCCTAAGCCATTCTGAGGGCTGTGAAGGAGGAGACAGGTAGAGGGCTTTGGGTGCTGCCACCTTGTGTGTGTGTGTTCACACATCTCTGGTAACACCCCCACCCCCGTCCCTAAGGTCAGGGTCATCCTGTTTTCTAGTATGCTTTCATTTCTATCCGGAAGCTGCTGAATCTCTTCTTAGCCAGGGGAAGGGCAGAATGGTTTTCCCACATACTTAGGCTTTTCTCAGGGCAACCCCATGCCTGGAACCATCTCTGCCTCGGGAAACTCCTATGTCAGCACTAGTACTAGCCCCTCACAAAGCATTCCCTGATCTGTCACCATGGCCTCTTCCATTGAGCACTGAGCTAGCTAGCATACTTGTAAGGGCCTCTTGTAATAAGCCCCAGGTATGCTGGGAATGTAACTTTGCCTTGCGCTAAGCACAGGATATGAATATAGGGCATTTGCTAACCACAGAATGGCAGGGGCACATGATGGAGATGGAAACTGTGAGCTTCACAAGCTGCTGTGCTGAGGATGGTGTGCATGCCCCGTTCACCCACATGTGCCTTGTCTCCCCTGGTGTCCTCTCTCCTGACCTGTGCAGGGGCCTGGCCTTCTTCAGTCAGGGTGATTATGGGGACTGCCCCTCTTGAAAGTACCTGCCTTCTCTTTGAAAGTGTTACTGACAGCTTTTCATTCTCTTTTTTCCTTACTTCTTTAAGGAACCCTGTAATTTCTTATTCTTTCTCCCCTTTTGCTTTTGCTTTCTTGTCCCTCTGTCCCCTATACTCTTTGAAATTGGCTCTTTGCCTGCTGACACCAAACTGATACTTTGGTTTCACTTCTCCTTATCCCTTTACGGCAACAGATGTTGAAATTTTGTATCCTTTTATCTGCCCGGCCGCCCTTTCCTGTAATTACGTCGCCTTGTTAGCAGTACAAAGTGGGCTGCCTGACTGCCTGGCCTTTGAGCCATTGTGTCTGAACACGTGTGCTCTGGCGGTTGCTGGAGGGGATGCATGCTCACACACATACATGTGACAGACATTGTGTGCCTCCTCCTGACGTAGCAGGGGCAATAAATGTCAGCATTATTCCCACACCTCCACTGCTCCGTTTGAAATCTGGGGCAGGTGGCCCAGTGGGCAATGGTCCTTGTCACTGACCCTGACAACCTGAATTGGATCCCAGAACCTACATGACCAAGATAATAAACTCCTTTAAATTGCTCCCTGACTTCCATAAGCACTTTTCCAAGAAATATTTGAAAAAACTTATTTTTAAATTTGGGGTGTGTTCCCCTGATTTTCTTACTAGAGGACCAAGCCCTTAGATACCTGAGGTACAGAGGCCTGCAAAGTACAAGTGAGGCCGTGAAGGTGGACCTTGCATCTGCTGGGGCAGGGCCTGGGCTTGCAACCAATCTGACCTTTCCGTTCCCACAGAGGCAAGTCACACAGGACAGTGAGAGACCAACACACACACAGAACTGGGGCTCCACCTCTGCAGGAAAACGTGTTAGACTTGGAGGCTTAGAAGAACACAAAATTAAGCTGGGCATGATGGTGGCACATGCCTTTAATCTCAGCCCTCAGAGGCAGAGGCAGGTGAATCTCGAGTTCCAGGACAGGCAAGGATGCATCCAGAATCCCTGTCTCACATAACCAGTGTGGTGAGGGGAGAAGCCTCAGGCCTATTATAAGGAACAATGAAACAGTGTGTAAAGTGCTCAGTGTAGTGCCTGCCAGACACAGGGACTCAACCATGTGGGCTGCCACCATATACAGCCACCTCCATTCCATCAGGACACCACCAAGCTAGTTTTGCAGCGGAGCCTGTATCCTGGATTCTGTCTTTGTGGTATGTGACTTGAAAGTATCTCTTCTGTAGCTTCAGAGGCTGATCTAGGATGATTCTGCCTGAAGCCTCACATGCTTTATGCCAGGTTGGATGTATGTATGTGCATCCACAGATCTCTGAGGGCTGGATGCTGGAGACTGCCATGTGTCCCACACTGCCAAGCCTCCAGCCCTATCAGATGGTCATCCCCACCGCCCTTTGTCACCCTTTCATTGCCTGTCACAATGCCATCATTAATTACTCATCCCTCTCACTCAAAACTATCTATTTACCCGTATAGAATGTTTTTTTTTTTTCTTTTTCTGTACTGTTAGCCGAGTATAAATGTAGACTCCCCTTCCTCACTGATAGTGTGTCTCTTTCATGGTACAGCTTTCATCTCCCTGTAGTTTCTGTTAAAGCACAATACCTTGCATGTAGAAGTTACTTGATTAATGGTCAAGGGAGGGGCTGAAGACGGAAAATCACTCATTTGGGCCTGATTCAACTTACAGGCCATTTGCCTTTGGAGAGAAGAGATAAGATGCTTGTCATACTTGAGTCTTTCAAACTGCTGTTAAGGTTCAGAGTGGTACATGCCAGATGAGGCGGCCTAGCACCTGAAGGGAAGCAGGGCACGTGTATAGGGGCTCCAGGGAGCACCATCGCCATCGATGTTAAAAGTGAGAGCCACAGCATGTGTCACTGTGGGCTGGAAGCCTGTGATGACTGTGTGGGCTCGAGGAGGAGGAGGAGGAGGAGGGGGGGGGACTGGACTAAGGATGAAGTAGGGCATGGTATTTAGACTCTGCAGGGTCCAGGCTGGAGGGGTTGGGGGGGATGCCTGTGTCAACTAGGCCATAGTGGCTGATGGCCATAAATCATTTTTCTTCCTCCTGGTCAGCAGGGTGAACCAGGCCCAGGAGATCTGATTTCTTTTGAGAGACTCTTCAGGGATATGGTCCCACTCAGCTTGCTTTTCCTGCACAGGTAGTAGAGGCTGTGCCATGGGAACTGGCCTTCAGCTCCCCTGCCCATTCATCAGGATCAGCCTGCAGACTGCTCCATCTGGCTTTATCTTTCCCTGGGTAGAGAGAGAATTGCTGAAGTCAGGCCCAGGAGGCTGGGGTGTGCAGGTCTCCAGCCCTCAGCACCTCCTAGAGGCCTAGGCTTTGTCCTCAGAGTTGGAAGGGAAGGGACTTTTTTGTTTGATTCTCCATAGTGACAAGGCCGGTTCTTGCTCCCGTCTTGGCCTGGGGCTCTGAGCGGCTGCCCTGTTCCCACACAAGTTGTGGGACAGCCAAGGATCTACACATACCACCCTTTCCCCCACAGTGAGAGGCCGAGAAGCATTCTTAACATTCTTTCCAGAGAAAAGGGGTGAAATGTCTGAATTTGGGGGTCACCACGTTATACAAATTGCAATCTAATCGTTTTTACAAGAACACACTTGCAGTGAGAAAGCTGCACGGGAGGGCTGCGGACGTAGACAGGCTGCTGAATCTCGAGTTCCTATTGTGGGAGCAGCCTCTCCCTCATCACAATAGCTAAACTAGGCTTTTCTACTTAAATTGGGCCTGGGCTGGAAACCTGGAGGGCCCATGGTGCCATTTCTGTTTGTTTTCCCAAATCAAAGCCCCAGCAGGGCTCCCGTGGCACCGCTGGGCTACTATTAGAAGAGCTGCTGCGGTTAGTGCGCTCTGCACTCAGCACTGCAGGGCTTGCTGTACACCAGGGCTTGGAGGCTCCTGAGCTTCAAGGCCAAAGAAACTGGACCTTTTGATTGGTGGTTTAAGGTGTGTGTGGCCGCTTGAGAGTCCCAGAGAAAAGAAAGTGGCAACTGCTCAAGCCAGGGCAAGAAGATAAGAGCTGGGCCTTCGGGTCCCCCGACCTCTTGGGCAGTGGGTAGGACCCAGATGGGTGGCTCAGCCTGGATGTGTCCCCTCTTACCATCAGCACTGGGATCCCAGCTGCAGGATGGGCAGGCTCCACTGGGCTCCACCTCCACCTAGTCTTTCATCTTCTATTTCAAACAAACATGAAATTACTTCCACAGATTAAAGGGGAGAGAGTTCCTCAGTCACTCCTTACAGCCTCACTAATGAAGTGGGCAGGGCCCCAAATCTGGAGAGAGCTGTGGCATATAACAGCTCCCACCTGCTGTCCACATAGGCAAGTGTACCTTTGAGATGGAACCCCCCTTCCGTCTCCCATGGCTGCCATTGTTGGTGGCTGCTCTAGAAAAGCAGGGCCTCTCTAGACTCAAGGCCTAATGGTCTGTATCAGACACTGACCTGAGGAGAAGTCCTCTGGTTCCCCAGGAGCTTTATCTCCTCAGGCCAACGCTGGGCCACTGATACACCAAGAACATCTCTGGGAAGGTGGCTGGCATAGAGGCGCCAGTCTGTGACCTAACCCTTCAGTGGACAGCGGTAGTGCTCCTTGGAGGACTTAGCAGTGCTCACAGTGAAAAGTTCAGGGAGGAAAGAGAAAGCCCCGGCCTCCTCCTTCAATCTTTTCATGCTTTTTAAGATGGCTACCTTTTGGGGGAGTGGGCTGGGTGAGCGTCTGAGTGACAAGAAGAGCCTAGAGCTGAAGTCTACATTTAGACACACAGCTGGCAGCCCAGCCTGCCCTCTGTGGGACACTGCTCAGGCCAAATCTGTACTTCTGAGTCAATGAAATCCCCTCTTGCCCTGTGCCCAGGCCTGTTAGCTAACCATCTCTGTGATGCGTCCATGGTCTTGTTTCTCATCATACCATGAAGGAAGGCTGTGGAAAAGAAGCTGAGGCACTGGCCAAAGGTGCCTCTTCTCCTTATTCCCTCCACACATTCTGCAGAAGCTCAATACATCCACCATTCCCTGGCCACAAGGATTAGCTGGTGCACTTGATGTTGAGGGGCAGTTGCTAGGGCCAAGAGGCCCCCCTACATGGTTGCTAGGGGTCTGGCATGGGGTGAGAGGTCTGCCCACTGCCGCGGTCACGGAGGGAATTACACAGTCACAAAGAAATTGTTCTTCTCAGTAATCTGGTCTCGGCCACCGGGTGGGGTCCGGGTGGGGTGGGGCAAGCTGGAGCCCCGCAGGCTGGGAGCTGTGATCACAGAGGCGTGCTAGCCCTGGGCTGGGGGCCAGAGACCGAGAGCACCAGGGACCAGCACACTAAGCTGCTTTCTCAGCTATCCCTGCCGCTGGACACAAAGGTGTTTACTTGTTTTAACATCTAGGACTCCCCTGTCTCCCTTTGTGTGGTCTTTATCCCCAGTAAGGTTTGAGCCCCAGATTACAGGCAGGAATTAAGGCACTGGACTCAGGCAGCTCAGAACTGCATGACTTACCAGATGAAGGAGCATAAAGTAAGCGAGTGTGTGCTTGTGAGGGAGCCGACCCCTTCAGCACGGCCCATTCATTGTCCCAGAGGGAGCAGGCAGCCCGCATGCAGGTGTGATGGAGGAGGGCCGCTGCATTTGCCCTACTGAGGCTTCAGCTAAGGGCTGGGATACTGGGGGAGGGGTGGGCAGTTTGCTAGCTGAAAGTTCAGTAGCCAGGCATCTTCTCCCTTAGCCTTCTTCAAGGTGCACCCCCAGGTGATAGAGAGCTCTGTGCCCCCGAGGCCTGATGCCGTTTGCATGGTGAGGGGTTGTGCATGGCAAGATGGACAGCCTTCCACTTTCTGCCCTTCTTTCTCCTGCAGTGGGCAGCTGATCACACATCTGGGCAGTGATTTCCCCCCAGGGGCTGGGGTGCTAGATGTCATGTATGAATCTCCCTTTACACTGCTGTCCTGTGGTTATGACACCTATGTTCGCTACTGGGACCTCCGCACAAGTGCCCGGTGAGTGTCCTGGATGGGTAGAACATACAGCAGCCCTGTAGCAATGCAGGCACTTTTTAGTCCTGGGTTGGCCCAGCGTAAGGCACAGAGATTCTGTGTCAGCAAAGTGGAATCAAATTCAGATTCCTTACCCTTAGGCAAGAAGCTCTAGTCAGTGAGGCCTGGGAGACAGAGACGGGCAGACATTTCTCAGAGTCTCAAGTCAGCAGGAAACTGTTCCTTGGCACCCTCTCCCAGATCTCATGAGGCCTGTGAGCATCCCTCGTGATTATGTGAGGTAGTCTGCAGATGAGGACGGGTGGTCTCGGTGGCCAAGGCTCACAGGAGGCCTCTGCAGAGGAACCCTTCCTTCTCCATTAGGTTTGCTTGGTAAAGAAGCTGCTGAATCAGGCTTCACTTCT
Source organism: Sigmodon hispidus (assembly GCA_004025045.1). Lineage (NCBI taxonomy): Eukaryota > Metazoa > Chordata > Mammalia > Rodentia > Cricetidae > Sigmodon > Sigmodon hispidus. The sequence continues at coordinate 198,289 of PVIH01000846.1, read as the reverse complement.
CTAGCATGGTAGAGCTCCCTCATCCGTCTCCATCCCTGGGGAAGCTGGGCTGGAAGGAGGGTACCCAAACCTGTCTGTATCACTCTCTTCCTGAACAGGAAATGTGTCATGGAGTGGGAGGAGCCCCATGACAGTACCTTATACTGCCTGCAGACAGATGGCAACCACCTGCTGGCCACAGGATCCTCCTACTATGGTGTTGTGCGGCTCTGGGACCGGCGCCAGAGGGCTTGCCTGCATGTAAGTGTCCCAGCCCCCACATGTCTCTGGGATGTCAAGACTCACTGTGGTTGCGTCTGAGCGTTGGTGACATGGCCATGGTTGTTCCTGTGGTACATGTCCCTGTTTCGCCGAATCTAGGACTCCTGAGTTGGGGCACCCCATTTCCCAGTTGACATGCTCTTATCACTCTCCCTTGCAGGCCTTCCCACTGACCTCAACTCCACTCAGCAGTCCAGTCTACTGTCTGCGATTCACCACCAGGCATCTCTATGCTGCGCTGTCTTACAATCTCCACATCCTAGACTTTCAAAACCCATGACAAACCACCCCTGCCTCTGGGCTGCAGAAGTAAGCCGCCACTCAGGGACCTCTCTTGCCTGGCAGGTGAAGTGACCGATACCTCACCCCTCTTCCCAGCCCTGCCATGCTCCTAAACCTGTGGCCACGATGCCCTAGCCCCTAAAGTGCGGCCTCCTGTCACGGGGCCGACTCTGATCCAGGCTCTTCCAGCACCTGTGGTCTCAAGAGGAAGGAACTGAACTCAGGTATCTACAGTGTGGCCAGCCCTGTCCCCAAGCCCTCACAGCACTACAGCAGCCTGCAGGGTGAGGTGAAACAGTTCCTGGAACTTCAGCCAGTACCAGCCACCTCCTCAGTCACGTTTCAACTTTGGTCAACTTCTTGGAGCTGGGGCTCATTTCTGAGGTACTATTCTAGTGTTGCTTTGAAACTAAGAAAAGTGACAAAGGACACCTGTCAGTTTGGGGTTCTGGGCTAGCCATTTCAACCTAGGTCAGCTGTGGGAAATGTGCTGATTTTCATTTTTGTAAAAATAAAGTTTGGTTGTTCACAAATCTGGTTCTTCAGTGGTTAGGTCATTCTAGGAGGCCCCAGGAAGACAGAAATCAGATTTAAACTCAGGAATGTGTACAGGGAAAAGGATAAAACTATGGCTCTGTGTCCCCAAGAACAAAGGTTACTTTCCTTCCACTTCTTTGGTCAGAAGGGACTATGGAAGAACTCTAGGCTGTTAACCTGCTGTTGCTATGGTGACCTTTCATTTTGTACACACACGCATACACATATACACACACATACACCTACACACGCACACGCGCGCGCACACACACACTTTAACAGCCTGTAGCCTTGCTCACTTTAACCGCAGTGTCTTAACATTCTGTGCTGTTTCCAGGACTGCTGAATGTCTGTGACCCCTATTGCTCACATCTGCCTCAGGGGAGTTTGTCCGGAGCCGCTTGAGTGCAGGGAGTTTAGAGAATCAGATAACAGGGCAGTCTTTCTAGAACTCCAGGGGACTTTACTCAGAACAAAACTCTGGGCAGAATCAAGCTGTGCCCCAAGAGCCAGTTCTGTGGACTCCGCAGTTCTTAGGAGAGGCTGCCCAAGCCAGAAGTCTTACAGCTTCCTTCCTCCACACTGGAGTGCAAGGCTCAGGACAGCTACTGGGTCTTACAGTCCCCATCACCGCCATGGGCCGTCTTTACCTTCTTTAGCTCTTTCTGTAGCTCTGACTCAGTGGCCAGGACCTCCTTTGGCTTCTGGTACTGTGGAGGGAACCAGGCATAACCCAGTTACTAACCCCATCCTCCACACATGAGGAAACCTAGGTGTACAGGTCTGAAGGATGTGCTCAGGTCCTGTGGCTGGGGCCGAGCTGCCCCATGGCAACAACCCAAGTCTGTGATCTTCACCCCTCCCATCATATTCTGCATGTGTCATGCCCCAGCCCAGCCCAGCTTGGTGGTGTGGCTCTCCCCTCCCCCCGAGATGAATAGGGGATGCCTGTTCTTCAACAATCACACCTTGGACTTGGGATGCCCAGCAGCAGGGAATGGGTGAGGGGAGAGGAACCCCATCCTGGTGTCAAGTCTGGACAAATCTTACAGAGATTATCAGGGTGCAGTTGGCATGAGCAAAACTCAGTGCAGTATCATCCAGAGGAAGCTGGTGTCTGTCTAGGTCAGGAATGGAGAACTTCTTGTAGTACCTGTGGGGACACCAAGAGGCTGCTGGGGAACCAGCATGGTAACCCCAACAGTTGGGCACCAGGCCCTTCGCCACCATGCTCCTATATAGCTAGACAGGAAAAAGGGAAATCCACAAGCATGGCCTCGGGTTTTTGAGTTTGTGGTTCTGGAATCAAAAGGATGATGGTAGCCTTACTCCAGGCCAACCACAGGTGAACAGAGCCAGTGGGAGCTCTGAGATTAGCCAGGGGTCAGAGTGACACCATGCAGGGCTGCCACTCCCAACTACACAGAGCATCCCCAGGCTCCTGGGGACACCAGAAATGGACATTTGTCCTAACAAACATCAGCAGGACAGCTAAGGTTGCTTACCACTTACATGAGACCTCACTGAAAGATTGGGCCACTTTTGTCCCCACAAGACATCTTCCAAGGCCTCATTAGACAGACTACTAAAACCAGACAAAGTTCACTACAAGGAGCTGTCTTCCCGGGAAGACAGGCCATGAGACCATGGAGCCTTTTCAGCTGACACAGAACCAGCCAGCAGCACAGATCCCGAGGCTTTGCCAACAGGGAATCAGCTGAGAGGGATGGAGGCTGCCTGCTTTCTTGTCAGCAGACATATGGCAGCAGTCAGGATCAGAGACTTCTTCATTTTGGTCCTCACCTGGGCCAAAAGAAAGGCCCTTCCTCTCAGTTTCCTTGGTGGACATGTGGGCTGCTAAAGCTCCTACCTGGACAAATCGCTTTCTGTGGAGGGAGAGGCTGTGTGGGCTGAGGAGGGAAATGCCTCAGGCAGGTACAAACAAACTCAAGAGAAGGTCCTGGAGAGAAGGGCTTTTAATACTTCAGAGGGACCTGGCCCTTGTGGTGACAGCTACACTGAGTCCACTTCAAAAGCCCTGATGCCCTGGGGACTGGGGGGGAGGGCTTGACATCAATGCAGCTTCTGCCCGTCTTCCCTGCCCAAATCCCTCAGTTCAGAAGAGGCTCTGGGGCCCCTCTCTTCCCAGGTTCCCCTCTCCCCACAAAGGTGCTGGGACCCAAGGAAGGAAAAGAATGTTTATTTAAAGACCGCCAGTTCAAAAGGAGGGGGGGTGCCTAATGGGCCTGCCTGCCCCAGGGAAAGGCGATCCATCTGCCTGCAATAGGTGGAATGCCTGCTTCATCCTCTTCCTAGCCAGCAGGCTGAGTGAGGGCTTTTCCTGGGGCCCTGGTCTGGCCAGCAAAGGTGGCAGACACTGATAATAGTGGGGGTCAAAGGTTAAACAGCGGAGATTAGGTGAACACAAAGGCTTGTTAGGAAGTGTTAACATCTTCCCGGCAAATATACACAGAAAGCAGGACCGCAGAGAAGCACCTCCCACCCCAGGCAGGGCCAATGGAGAAGCAGCCCAGGGCTTGTCCCCACCCCCACACCTCCTAGGGCAACTTGAGGACCACAGAGAACCTAAGGTGTATGGGAACCCCTTCCCTACTCCTACACCAGTCTAGGGGACAGAGGTGGCCAGTGCCAGGGAAAGCACAGGCCGGGAGCCTTAGCTCTGTTTTGCATCTACGATGGCTTCACTGGGTGAGTGAAGTCAACCCTCCCCGAGAGACTCCTGACATCCAGTATGCTAACGAATGAGGGACTCTGCCTTTCCCTCTGCACAACTGCTGGCCCCCTATTCACCTACTTCTCATCTTAGGGTTTGCCAGCACCTCGATGACAGGAACCCACTGCTTCTGGAAAAGTCAGAGCATCTTCTTGTCCCACTCTACTTGTATTCCCTGCCCAGCTCCCTGCGACCCCTGGCACTGTGAGTGGAAAAGGATAGCAATCAGGCTCCACGAAAGCCCCTGAAGGAGAGCTGAAGCTGAGGGAGGGGCAGGCTGCTGTGGATGGTTGCAAGGCTTGGCAGATATCCAGAGAAGTTTTGCACCAATCTTGCCCCGAGACTGGCCGCAGGTAAAGCTTAAACCTCAGGCACTGGGCAAATTCTACTGCTACTTCCTGCTGCCCACACTCAAGGTTCTCAGAGTCTTACCGAAGGGAACCCCACTGAGTCTTACTGTCTTGAAGTTCTATGATGAGCACAGGGTCCTGTCAACCAGTAATGCTCACTAGTAACTATCACTAAACTTGCAGTGATAGTATCATCAATGTCAAGTTAGCCAGGCTCTCTTCAGAAATCTTGCTTTGGCAGCTTGGCCATGGTGCATGTATATGACGTCGTATATGATGTCAAATCCCTCAGACTGTCAAGAGGTAGGATAAGTACCCTTCTCACAAGGGAGAACTTGGCTAGAATCTACCTTTGACATCTGGCAGAGGCTAGATCTACAATAGAGTCTTCCTAGTTCAGCACACCCCATCTCCACTTCCAGCTTCCAGGCTGAGACCTGGAACCTTCCTTATATAAGATGCTTATCAGGACCGATGGTACCACACCAGGCTCCTGTAGAAATGGTTCCTTCCTTTTCGATTCATCTCATTAATACCAGAAGCCAAGGACTACCACAAGCCGCTGGAATCAACTTCTCCAAGCAAAGTGACTAGCCCAGTGCTGCAGGGGCCAGGCAGATACTATGCATAGCTCTGGTCGGGAACCATGTTCTAGAATATTAAAACACGGGGACACATCCAGGTGAAGAAAGGCAGAATCCAAGAAACGTGCTTTGGTGGTGTACACTGCAAATGCATAGGTGCTGAGCGAGAAGGCCACACTGTTCTCTGCATAGGTCACTGTGCTGTCTGTTTATATGCATTTCTACAACCATTAATACATAGGTTAGGGTAAATATGCTTTAAATTCACTTCTAGATAGTGAGATAGATGATCAGGAAAGAGGTCTTAAGAGTATTCTAAAAAATGAAACTCTGTTCATATAAAACACTGTTGTGTTTTGTTTGATTGCCAGAAGTACAGGTAGAGACTGCATTTTTCCAGGTAGAAGGCAGAAATTCCATTAGGCATAGGACAGAGCTGGTTAAGTTTGGTGGCTTCTCCAGGCTACTTCCTAAAAGAGGGACCTGCAGGCTGAGCCTGGTTAGGACTCAGAAATTCATTCCAAAGTGAGCACCAAAATATCATTTTTTCCCTTGTGGAAAATCCTCCTCCTAGGGTCTACTCCCACCTTACCTTGCCTCCAATAGCATCTCAAAAAACGTCCCCAATCCCTGTCCTTGGGTGCAAAAATGCGCCACTAGCCACGGAGCCCTTGGCCAACAGCGCCACCTATGGCATATATGGCACATGTGTGCATGAGATGGGGCCCAGAGGATCCCTGCTGGAAGATGAAGTTTTTGGTGAGCTAGCTGGCCTCTCTTCTAGCACTTGCTTGTAATCACATTTCTGCCTGATATCTGTATTCCACAGTGACCTCTGGGGGACAGAAAGGAGGCAGCAGCCAGCTCCACAAAGCGCTGAGCTGCAGATTCAAATGCTATCAGAAGCACTTTTGTTCCCAGTTTGGACCCAGGGCTTCGTACGCCAGGGAATGCTTGCTGAAGCACGGAGTCTGTTTTCCTACAGGCAATTTCTCTGTTGTCTGAAATTGCTAAATTCCACTTTAGGCACTGACTCCTGTTAATGATGAGAACAATAACGGGAATAAACTGCCTTTTATCTGAGGACTTCAGTGTGCCTTATAAACGCAAACCCTTATTATTATGACTTTATATTTATAGACAAGGTCCACTACAGGGGCTGCTGGCTGCATGTACAGCAATAATCCTGAAATTAATTCATTCATCTCTACCCTCCCCTTGCCCTCCCTAACCCTGCCAAAGTGATAGGGTATGGGGGTGCTAAGAGGCAGACAGGGCCCAAGGCTGCACTGCAGGTGGCTGCCAGTTCCTCTGCTCCCCTGTAGGTGGGTTTCTTAGACTAAGGGAGACTGTACCCCATCACCTGAGGGGTGTGCTCCTGTGAAGCAGCAAATGATATACAGCAGCTTGGGGTGAGGGGTAGTACCTCAAGCAGCAAGTTAGGGAGTTTGGCAGCTTGTGGGTGAGGAGGTTAAAAAACTAAACTCGAAAATGAAACCCCAGTTTAAGAATTGGCCCCACATTCTTTTTAGCTCAGGTTGAAATGGATTCATTTCTAGACTCTTCAGCTGTGATTAGTCAGAGCACCAGAAACCCAAAGGTGATCACACCTTGGCCACCCCTCAAACCTTAGCACTCACTGCCCACCCCTAGCAGATCACAAAGGGAATCTGAAACAGAATTGTAGAGATTTCTGAGAGCCAGACTTCTGCCTTCTTCCCCTTAGTCCAGGGAGAGACGAGGACTGCAACTGAAGTCTGATGCTTCAGTCTCAAATTGCTACCTGGGCAGGCATGCCTTCCAGGACATGGCTCCCTGCCAATTCAGTGATGCCATCAACCCAAGTTCACCAGGTCAAGGACATAACCACCTTAGAGTGAAACTACCAGAGACCATAGGTCCATGGTTAGTTACATGTGCTTCCCCTACACCCTCATTCGTTCAACAGATAGTCACACGAGCCCCAATAATGCCCGGTTCCAAACTACACACTGGCTCAAGTTCTAGCTTGATGGGGCCTGCACAGTCACTGCGTGCACCCTAAGCACAGCCTGCCCCCCTCCCCCCCACACACAAGGAGCAGCCCGAGACCTCACTCTGCTCTCACCCCAGCTCTTAACAAGTAGACAGGTGCCCACCTCGACACTCACTTTTTGTTGGTCGTTCTAACAATGATGCAGCGCTCCTTCTGGGCCACAGAGACACTGTAGACATCTTTTGGGTAGGGGAGATTTCGAATCCGCCACTGGAAACTTGTTTTAGTGTCCTTGCGCATAAAGATGGGCTGTGAAAAGCAAATAAGCCCAGGTTGGCCTTAGGTTCGATAAGTATTTGAATGACCTTGACCTTGAATGCTTCTCCTGACTCTTCCTCCCCAAGTGCTGAGGACCATCCTTGGGGAAAGGTACACAGGGCTGGCTCTCACCCTCCCCAGGCTCTAAGCAGAGCCAGCCTGGAGACCTCGCTTTTCTCCAGTGCTCCCACCTGCAGCAGCTGCTATTGCAGCTCTGACTACCGGGTCTGGAGGCCTTGCCCTGGAATGGCCAAAGTAAACCCCTGCCCCGAGGAGTCACGAGTCTCCTCATAGTCTCGTATGACACTGGACAAACACACATACGTTGGCATTACTTTCCTTGATGAGCTCGGATCCCAGGCCCCCGACTCCAGAGAACACTGGCTCTCCCACTTCAAGCTGCCACTGGCCCAAGGCTCCCAGGGCATTTTTCACACGCCATTTTCTCACTGAGGAGAGAAATAAAGTAGCAAAGGATTAAAGCTCTTTCCTGCCAAATCTGACAGGACATTGGATAAGCAGAGCAGGACAAGCCAGGGCTTTGGTCTTGATGCTGGGTCTAGTGCATCTATGCATCTGATCAGGTAATTGCATAACCTGGGAAATCAAACTAGGGCATTTCAGCAGCAACAGCTTGCAAAGTCCACCTCAAAGGTAGGCAGAACCTGGAACTGGGACGCAGCCCTGAGAGTGTGGCATCCAGCAGAAAACAGAAGGCTGACAAAGGCCATTTCTGGAAACAGAAAATCTGGTGTCCAAATGGAGTTTAGCTGTGGGTTGTTGTTTCTTAAGTCACAGTTTTACTAGATAGCACAGGCTGTTTTCAAACTATTCCTTCTGTTTTGGCCTCAAGTATAAGGATTTTGAGAGTATGCCAGCATGCCCACCTTTGGATGTATTTCCCTCTAAAACACTATGTAAAGGAAAGTGAATTAAGTGAGCGCTGTTGTCCAGGTTTGTCTCACAACTCAGAGTCCAAAGAAAGACAGTTGCTTATTTCAGGCACACCTGACTTAATCACATCAAACAACAACCCCCCCCCCACCTATAGCCCAAAAGTTGTGTTTAAATAATCTTGAGCTGGGGTGTAACTCAGTGATAAGAGTTTTTCCAAGACTGGGATCAACTTCTAGTATTGTAATTAGCAAAGTCTTAGCATACACTGTATTTTGTGAGATATATTAATTTTTGTTTTATGTTTGGTCTGCATTTATATACATTTTAAATGCACTATTTATAAGTGAGATTTTTTTTAAATAAAATGGATCCTTACATTTATAACTTGATAATGCAAATAAGCATCGTTACTTTCCTATGTTTTACAACTCAGATGTTTGAAGGGTTTTTTTCTTGTTGTTGCTGATACTGTCTTTAACCCCACCCTCCCCTCCTTTAGGTTGGTGATGAGAATTCATTCTAGGGGGGGTGCTGGAGAGATGGCTCAGGGGTTAGGAGCACTGGCTGCTCTCCCAGAGGAACCGGGTTCAATTCCCAGCACCCACATGGCAGCTCACAACTGTCTGTTAACTCCTGTTCTAGAGATCTGACACCTTCATACCAATGCACATAAAAAAAGCTAAACAAATTTTTTTTTTTAAAAAAAGAAAATTCATTCTGTAGCTTAGGCTACCACTGATCTCAGGGTTTCTTCTGGCTCAGCATCATGGGTGCTGGGCTTATAGTCCTGAGCTACCATGCCTGGTTTTTGTTTGTTTGTTCTTATTTTTGTTTTAAAATAAGGTACATATATTATGGAAACTATAAATCCAGTGAATTCAGTGGGTAGTACGGGAAAAACTGCCAGGATCTCACTGAGCCCCACTCAGCCCCGAGCTTGTGGCTGGTGGAGATTTCTGAGGATGCACCCTCCATCCCGCCCTTCTGCTGTATTGGCTGGGTTGCAGAGCAAGAGCTGAGTAGTTGGTGCTGAAATCTTGAGGTCTCTTGCAGCTACTCTAGGAGCTGAACAACTCTGTAAGGGCCTGGTGGGCTACCACAGCTGTTAGCAGGGGTGGGTCTCTTTTCAGGGTGGGACAGAAGGGTGTCAACATCAGGCCTGTAGGCTTCTAAGCAGCTGGGCCAGTCTTGCACACATGCTCACTCCTGTGAGCACAAAAGCTGAACACAAAAGCATGATGCAGAATTAGAACTTTCCCTTGAATATGGGCTTTTTATAAGGTCTGCTGCATTCTGCAGTGTGATTTTATTACATCTTAGGGCCAAAAATTCTCCCTAGAAACACATTTGCAAGTTTATAATGAAAATTAATAAGGATGCGTAAAACTTGGAGATATGCTTTCTAGGCAACTTCTTACGCCCACAAATACTTCCTGAAGTGAATGGACTGTGACTAGGAGTATATGCAAACCTAGCCACTGGAACACCTCCCTGGATCACCATGGAAGAAGGCCTCAGGGGCCTCTGTCACAGTTGCAGATAAGTGGCAGACACCTCCTAACAGCAGCTTACTCTGACAAGATGACAAAGCCTGCCCCCCACTACAGCAAAGACCACCCCCGGGTCCTCAAACCATGTAGAAAATACTATGCACAGACTGGGGTGCAGTTTAGTGGTAGAGCCTGTGCCTAGCAAGCAGAAGACCCTGGGTTTGCTCCTCAGTACTAGAAAGAAGGGAAGGGAAAACCTGGCAACGGCTGCTTATAGAAGAAATAAGGCAGAAAATCACTTTTCCCCCAGATATGGTGCCAACAAAATCAGGGAGCAGCTCACACAGCAGTTACAACTCCACAAGCACCTGAAACCATTTGGGTTTTTTTCAAGACAGGATCTCTCATTATGTAGATTAGGCTGGCTAAGAACTTACAGAAATCCACCTGCCTCTGCCTTGCAGGTGCTGGGACTAAAGGTGTGTGCCACTATGCCTGGCTGAGACCACCTAGTACTGGGCACATCGCTATAGGCGGAACACAACCACCACGTGTTTAAAGGGGGCAAGATTACATAGGACATATATAGTCTAAGGCCTTTATTTTTGTTTATTTACTTATCAAGGAGAAAGCATTTCCTTCCCCAGTCGCTCACCTTGAACCTCTGCCTCTATTCTCCAGGGGAGCGAGCATAAGAAATTACTGGTGACTGTGAGATCTACTTGTAAAAAGAACAGTTACACTGCAGGTGCCACATACTTAGAAGGCAATAGGATGAAGGCTATAGGCGATCTTGGGCTAGAGAACAAAATCCTATCTTAAAACAAAGAGAACTCAGGTCTTAGAACCCAATATTCAGAATTCAATCATCCATAAAGTAAACTATAGTATCCAAGTGTTCTAAACAGATGTGATATTCCAAAAGGCTTCCTAGGCACTTCTTCTTTTTTTCTGTTTGTTTTGAGACAGGGTCTCTGCATGTAGTCCTGGTTGTACCAGAACACACTATATAGATATGGCTAGCCTCAGACTCAAGGAGATCCTCCTGCTTCTGCCTTCTAAGTGCTGGGATTAAAGGTGTGCACCGCCATGCCCAGCTTGTGTTTTTATTTTTATACTTCAGCCTTTAAAGGCCAGGTTTGGTTATCTGAAGGAGAAATATGATGAATTACTACCTCGCCGGGCTGGCAAAGCAAGATGGCCCTGTAATCATGGGCTCCGTTACACTGACTGGCCTAGGGACATCACCAGTATGGCTCCTAGGGGTAAGAGCCACTGCAGGCAGGAATGCCAGCTCAGGCTCCTACAGAAATGTGCCCTACAAGGACAAGCCACAGCTCCTCTGCTTTCCTTATTTCCTTATTTCTCACCTCAGTGCCACTGGCGGTCATGGGAGTTTGGTGCTCTTGGCTGTCTCATTTTTTTCGTTGTTTTTTTAACACCTAAGGGAATTATGTTCTTCATTAGACTGTAACGCAGAAAGGTTTCCCCTTCCAACCTTTCAAGAGGCAGTGAAAGAGTGTGAGCTCTTTACTTTTCCCACGCATGTGGACATGCGTGCACAAGTGCACAGTCTTGGCTTTCTGGTCTTGTCTCTGTTCCTGTACTCAAGGACAGCTCCTGCGGCAACGGAGGACTGTGTTCCACCTGCTGTCACTCTGATTTGATTATATGTTCAACCCAAACCAGTGTGCACAAGGCAGCTCCCTGGGACGCTGTCATCCCTCCCCAGCTGAGTCAGGGCCAGTCTTTGGAAAGGAGACTTCCAATAACTCTGTAAAGGGTCACATGGGCAATGTATGAGGAAGGCAGTGCCTGGGGGCCTTTTCCCAAGTCAGCAGGAAGCAAGCTGATGCCCCAGACTGCTGAAAGCAGTGCATCTTTCAGGTGAGCTGCAAAGTAGAGGTCCTAAAGGCCTCTTTCCCCAAAGCTCCGCGGCCTGGCCCTCTTCCAATACGGATAATTACATTCCCCTTTCCTAAATACTCCCTGCAGCTTAAACTGGACGCAGGATTCTTCTTTTCTGCCCTAAAACACTGCAACATTGCTATGTGGCTATTAACCAGCTGCCGTGGCCCATCCCTGAGGAGGCTGAAGGGGATCGAGTGGGTCATTTATAAAGCCGTTGAAGTGCCTGGGGATGAAAGTGCTCAATATCCTCCAAATGCAGCCTGTGGTGGTTAGGCTGGCGGTCAAATACCAAAGCAGATTAAGAGGTAATCCAAATGTAATCGCTGGGGGACGGTCTGCCCTTCAGCCCCGGCCCCCTGGACACGCTGTGTTCTTCTGGGGGTTGGTTTGATGTTCCGATCATTGTTACAAGGCCCTTCAGCTTTTTCCTCTATGAATACATACAGCGTTCATTGCGGGGGGGGGGGGGGGGGTAGTGAATAGCCCCAGAGTAGGAAAAGATGACACTAACATGCTTATTAACACCGACGGGAGGAACTTTGTCCCAGACAGATGCACACCTACTGGCAATTCTTCCTCTGTAAATTACTTTCTGAGCTTTTTTTCTAACAGAAAACCTGTCTGACCAATTATCAAATTTGTGAATTAGCTGGGAAAAAGTGGGAACCATTTTACTTACTGCCACAGAAACCGTGTTAGTATCCCTCTGCTCAGTGTGCACAAGCACATGCCGATTCTGGGCTAGAGATCACACCTACACATAAACAACCAGGCTTGGTGCCATGTGTTTGTCGTTCCAGCTACCTAGGTTAGCTAACCCTAACCCTAACCCTAACCCTAACCCTAACCCTAACCCTAGGAAACTTGAGGCCAGAGGACCGCTAGAGCCCAAAAGTTTGAGGCCAGTCTAGACAATGTACAGAGATCCTGTCTCAAAAACAAACAAACAAAAAGCTAACATTGGATAGGATTTTGCAAGGGCAGTTGGGTTGAAGGAGATAAAAATAAGAAGCGGATCTTGGAGCCTGGTAGCCCAACTTTCACCTCAGCTCCACGGAGGCTTGGATGGGGGAGTGCCCAGCCTCGGCTACACAGGAGGGCCATGTCTTGAGAAAATAGAAACAAAATAAAGTGAACAGGATTTAAATACTCTTAGCTCTAAAAATATGCCACTATACACTGAGGCTCAAATACTTCCTGGAATGGAGCCACACTTCAGTCTGGCTTAGACATCATCCAGCTGTGTGATTTTCTTTTTTACTTTAGATTTATTTATTATGTATACAGTATACAGAAGAGGGCACCAGATGTCATCATAGATGGTTGTGAGCCACCATGTGGTTGCTGGGAATTGAACTCAGGACCTCTGGAAGAACAGTCAGTGCTCTCAACCTCTGAGCCATCCCTCTAGCTCCATGTGATTGTCAACATGACACTTAACTTCTCTGAGCTCACTCCTTCAGCTGTAAAATGGGGACGGCAGTGCCTATGTCACAGGGCTTTAGAGAAGATGGTTCCATGAAGTAATTCAAGTGCAGCCCCTGGAATGATGCCTGCTAGTGTGTTAATGTTATTGTTAGGCAAACCAGCCAAACGGGGGAGTGTTTCCCTCCCTCCTCCACTCTTGCTCTTAAACACAAGGAAGCTGGAAGGCCATGGTCCAGCCCAGCCAGCTACCCCTGGACGTGAGACAGCAGAGCCCATCGTGCTACAGAAAGGAACCAACCAGCGGCCTTATTCTTAATTTTAATATCATGCCCGAGCATGGCCAGGGGCTGGGCTTGTCGGTCTATTTTTGTAGCCTCCACAGCTCCACCTGCTTTATTTGCTGTGTGCAGGAAAGAAGTGACTCGGACTGGCAGGAGCTGTCGCTGGGCTCAGGGTGATGGCGGTGGTTAGCTCCTGTGACCTCTGCTTTCGTGCGGTCTCCCCGTTAGACATTCCAAGGCTGTCACCCCCCGGGAGCACTGTAAATTACAATGCGTTGTGAGGATATTACTACTGTATTGGTTTCCAGCGAATCAGTGTCATATGCTAAACACATCAAGATTTTTAATAGCGCCAGACTAAACCAATTGGGACCAGAGCCCAAGCAGCTCATAATAAGAAGGGATCAACACTTCGCTGCAACTGAGTATGCGCAGGACACACATTTTTAAGACTGGAGACTGAGAGAATATGCAAACCAGTATAACCCAGGTTGTCAGTTTGAGACATTTATGAGCTGTCAGGAAAAGGGAAAAAGAAATTCCCTCACCAATACTACCTGTCGATCAGACACAGGAAGAAATGAAAGTCAGGAATAAGAACAAGAAAATAACTCAGCCCATGATTCCATCATCGGTCTTAGCATTTCAGGTGCAACTTAATAAAGAGACCAGCTCCCAAGGTGGACAGCTTTGAGCCCTGGGTCACAGGGCCAGGCACCCAGCTCTGGGAAGTCAGTTAACGCTGATGTGCATCTCTGGCAACAGAGAACAGGCAAATCAAATAATCCCCAGAAATCCGAGCTGGGCCTCCTCCTCATGAGCCTGTTCTTAAGAGGGGAACCTGCCGCCAGCACAAGAAAGAGGGTGCTGCAGACATTACCATTCCAATGCAACTCACGTCACTCTTCAAGATGAGGGTCATATTTAATGGTGGTGTCTAGGAGGCAAGGTCAGAAGCTGCCCCGTCTAATGCTTGCCCTCAGTGTGGCTTCAGGGAGCAACAGAACAGGCAAGCAAAAAGCTGGAAGTGCAAGCCTTGCACAGCCTCTTCTGTGATCTGCTTTTCCAGTTGTTTCTTAGAGCCCCACTCCTGACTGATCCACCTTCTCATTTATCTGAAGGTGGGGGATGGTCTGTACTGGCAAAGGACTCCACTCTGCTTCTCAGGTCCACACTGTTCTCAGAACAGTCTTGCCCCCAAGGACCGCCATCTCCCTACCATGCACACTGCATGCTGAGACCTCCTCCACTCAAGCCTGAGGCCAGAAGCATTCCTTTGGACCTCAATCAGCCGCAAGAGCTGCTGCGGACCCACTGGGATCTCCACACTTACCAAGCAGTTCACTTGTCTTCTCATCATATTCTTCTGCCATTTCCTTCCCATCTGGAAACAAATAGTGCACCATCCTCTTTCCTACACACAAAGCAAAGAGCATCTTACCACAAAGCTGCCCTTGTCCTGGCCCCACACAACAGCAGCATGAGAACCCTACCAGAGCCTTCCCTGAGGCCACCATCGCTTAAGATATGTCCCAGGCTCCTTCCCTTCTGTGCTGCTTCCACCACCAAGAAAGCCAAAGCTTCTTTCCACCGGAGGTGGTTCCCCACCCTCTGACGTCACTCCCACTGGACGTCTCCCTTACCTACCACTGCAGCCACCATGAGACATGAGCTACTTCCTCCTGTGCCCCTCAGTTTTTGAATCTACCCCACAGCAGAGCACTTATCTCACACCAGGACAGTGTTAAAAGTATCTGATATAAATGACATCTTATGGCTGGGTTTCCTGATGGGCACTTGCAGCCACTGCCACGCTGCCTTAGTCTACAATCTCTGGGCCATTCCTGGCATAGAACCTAGGGTGCTGTCATCATGTATCTTCTTCCTGACACACACTTGGTGGATGATTTTCACATCTCTTAGGTGAATTCTGGTTATTTCTTGTCTCTTCTTTTGGACTGGGGGTGATGTCCATGGTTTACCCAAGATCAACCATATGTAACAGGAACTCAAATGCTGACTGACTGAATGAAAAGTGTGCCAGGTGGCGGCAGCACACCCTTTTAATCCTAGCACTTGGGAGGCAGGGGCAGGTGAATCTGTGAGTTGGAAGCCAGCTTGGTCTACAGAGCAAGTACAAGGACAGTCAGAGGTTATGGAAAGAACCCCTGTGTGTGTGTGTGGGGGGGGATGATGTGCTATCTATTAAAAAGATAAAAGAGCCCCGGGGAATCTCCTAGCCCACAATCACTTGCTCAAGGGAAAGGCTGTGTAATTTCTTCCAGGCAGGTAAGTAGATTCAGGGAGCTGCCTCAGGAAGATAGATAAAAGGGTCTTTAGACCCAGTAAACATGTGCCTTCCATCAGCTTCAAGAATAAGAGTCCTTAGGTGGCTTCTCCTGTTTAACATGCTCCTCTAGGACAGTTTCCTTGAGTCATTCCTAATTTGTATTTCAGGGCAACTTACCCCAAAATTTGCAAGGCCTCTTATCAGGCCTCAATAATCAATCAATAATAATCAACACCCTTAATAATCTGAATGCTTCACGAGTAAGAGGCATGAAGAACTGAGTGTGAATCCCCAGCACCCTATGTAAATAGCTGGATGTGGCTGCGCATGCCTCTAACCCCAGCATTGGGGCCAGAGACATGCAGATCCCAAAGCCAAAAGGGTGACTTTTGGTTCAGGAGGAGACTGCAGAGAGGCAGAGGCCAAGAGAGGATTGAAGTGAAAGCCTGGCCTTCACACACATCACATTCTGCTATGGCCTCTGTGTACATTCACATGGTGTGTATACTCCTGCACACTTATATGTGATCATCACACACAAATACACCCCCCCCCCCAATACTGCTTTCTGACCAAAAGCAACAAAACAGATCTCGGCATGCACTTTAATACTCATGTTCAAAGCAGCATTACCCACACCAGTCTGAAGGCAGAAGCAGCCCAACTGCCCATCAGCAGATGAATGAATACTTCAGGAAAGAACACACTGCACACAGTAGGGTAGCTTTAGAGTAGAGGCTGGTACTGAGCAGTGTGTGGTCATCTGGACTTTCAAGTGTGAGGACCTGAATTTGATCTCCAGCATTCAAAGTCTGAGTCGGTGACATGTATATGTGCTCCCGGTGACGTGTATATGTACTCCCGGTGACTGTACTCCCGGTGACGTGTATATGTGCTCCCATGACTGGGGAGTTGGAGATGGGAGGATCCTGAGGCTCGAGGAACAGCTAGCCCAGACTAATCAGCAGGCCCTAGGTCCCAGTGAGAGACCCTTTCTCAAAACAAGATAGACAAGACATCTGACCTGCTAAAAGTGCTAATCCCAGAACTCACCTGGAGGAGCCAATTCCCACAGGCTGTCCCCTGTTCCCCACATACATGCAGTAGCAGGTGTACACACAAACACATACAAATGTTAAAAGCAAAAAAGAAAAGAAACAAAATAAATCCACATACCACTGTGGGCAGTGTGAGGAAGGACACAAGCCAAGGTTGACTTCTGGCTTCCACACAAGTACACACAAAATATAAAAAGAAAATTCATGGTAGTGCATGCCTTTAATCCCAGCACTCGGGAGGCAGAGGCAGGTAGATCTTGGTGACTTTGAGGCCAGTCTGTCTACAAAGTGAGTTCCAGGACAGGCTCTAAAGACACAGAGAAACCCTGTCTTGAAAAACCAACCCCCACCCCACCCACAAAAATGAAATTCTGTTGCACCCATATGACAACAGAGATGAACCTTGAAAACCTTCTGCAATGTGAAATACTTAAATACTGTTGGATTCCACTTACACGTGGCTCTTAGATTAGTCACATTAACTGAAACCCAAAGTAGAATGGTGGTTGCTAGGGACTGGGGAGAAAGGATGTGGGGCCACACTCTGGTGGTGCAGAGCATTGGTTTTGGAGACGGATGGTGGTGACAGCTGAAAACAATGTGAATGTAATGAATGACACCTGACAGTGGACCAAAAATGGTCAGCACAGTAAATCTTACGTCTTACCAGGGAGGCAGAGGCAAAAGGATCTCTACCTTCAAGGCAAGCCTGGTCTACTTAGCAATTTTAGGTCAGCCAGGACTACATAGTGAGATCCTGTCTCAAAATACAAACAAAAGACTGCTATCCTGTGAAGTAATGCCCAAAGTCTGCACACCGCAAGATCATAGCAGGTCCCAATTTATCTAAGTCTCTTCATTTCCTAACACTTCTACCTCTTACAACCTCTTGAGAAGAGACTCCTATTTACTCTGTATGGGGCAGTGCCTGAATGGTGACTGTTCTCAGAACACTTAACCAGCCTTCCCCTCTGATACTTCCTTACCTCTGCATGTGATTCATGCTTCTACATTTGGTCATTCTCCCATTTCTACTTATCAAATACTTATTAATAATCCTTTAGGAGCTGGAAATATCACCTCTGTTTGGTGACTATCCAAAGAAAAATTATTTTCACCTATTGGTACCAGTATGATAGGGTAAAATCTTGATGCCTAACATCTATATCCCTTTACTTGTAAGAAAAGTTGATATCCTAGTTCAATTATAAATTAAAGCTAGCTTTGGAGTTGGAGTGTGACTCTCTCCTTCTTTAAAGCCAAGCATGCTTGTTAAAGAAAAATGAAAAATCTGTCCCATATTAGGTGGTTCACATCAACACATTCACCTTTATGCTTTTTTAGCATTTCATACAGTATTTCACCCCCACACTCTTGCCTTAGCCTCCCAGTGCAGAGATGACAGACATGTGCTGCAATCCCCTGCTAAGATCCCAACCTCTATTTAACACAAGCTGCTATTTACTCACATGTCTTTTTCTTGATCATTCTGTGATCTCCTAGGAGACCACAGACCATGGGGTTTGGGTTGTTTTGTTGTTGTTTGCTTTTCTATCTGCTCTAGCACAAAATCTGGCGCACAGTAAAGACCTCCCCAAGTGCTGCAACTAGGAAGAAATAAAACCTGACTTTAGGGGCTGGAGAGATGGCTCAGCGGTTAAGAGCACCGTCTGCTCTTCCAGAGGACCCGGGTTCGATTCCCAGCACCCACATGGCAGCTAACAACTGTCTGTAGTTCCAGTTCCAGGCAAATAAATAAATAAATAATAAATAAATAAAGTTTTTTTTTTAAAAAAAAACAAAAACCTGATTTTAATTTCTATAAATTTCAGGCTTCTTTGACTGGCAGCTACCTGTGGATGGAATTACCTAGCTCTTAAGTTTAAAGGGAATTTAGATCTAATTTACCCTGGTTGCCAAGTGGGTCCAGAAAAGACCTCTGAAGTAGAGGGAATGACCAATTACAGCACCAGGAAAAGATGATATCTCAAATTACTGTTCCTGGTCACTTAGACTTCGGCCCTTGTCCTATCTCTCCTAAAAAACAGAGAACATCTCGAAGTTTTAGCTAAAGCAATAAGAGAATGAAAGGAGATTAAGGGGATACAAATTGGAAAAGAAGAAGTGAAGCTATCTCTATTTGCAGATGATATGATTGTATACATAAGTGACCCACAAAATTCTTCTAAGGAACTGCTATGGCTGATAAACACCTTCAGCAATGTAGCAGGATACAAGATTAACTCAAAGAAATCAGTAGCCCTCCTATACACTAAAGATAGAAGAGCTGAAAAAGAAATAAGGGAAACATAATAGCTGCAAATAGTATTAAATACCTTGGAGTAACTATAACCAAAGAAGTAACAGACCTATTTGACAAAAATTTTAAATCACTGAAGAAAGAAATTGAAGAGGATATCAGAAAATGGAAAGCTCTCCCATGTTCCTGGATAGGTAGGATCAACATAGTAAAAATGACAATTTTACCAAAAGCAATCTACAGATTCAATGCACTGCCCATCAAAATCCCAACACAATATTTTTTGGACCTTGAAAGAACAATACTCAATTTCATTTGGAATAACAGGAAAGCCAGGATTGCCGAAACAATTTTACTCAACAAAAGAACCTCAGGAGGTATCACCATCCCTGACTTCAAGTTATACTATAGAGCTACAATAATAAAAACAGCCTGGTACTGGCATAAAAACAGACTTGTGGATCAATGGAATAGAATTGAGGATCCAGACATTAACCCAAAAACCTATGAACACCTGATCTTTGACAAAGAGGCCCAAAACATTCAATGGAAAAAGGATAGTATATTTAACAAATGGTGTTGGCATAGCTGGATGGAAGTGTGTACAAAAATGCAAATAGATCTGAGCCTGTCACCCTGCACAAAACTCAAATCCAAGTGGATCAAAGACCTCAACATAAACCCAGCCACTTTAAACTTGATAGAAAAGAAAGTGGGAAATACACTTCTACGAATTGGCACAGGTGACCACTTCCTAAATATAACACCAGTGGCACAGACACTAAGACCAACAATCAATAAGTGGGATCTCCTGAAGCTAAGAAGCTTCTGTAAAGCCAAGGACACTGTCAATAGGACAAAACGACAGCCTACAGAATGGGAAAAGATTTTCACCAGCCCTACAAGTGATAGAGAACTGATCTCTAAGATATATAAAAGAACTCAAGAAACTAGAGCCCAAAACCTTGAATAACCCAATCAAAAAATGGGGTTCAGATCTAAAAAGGGAATTCTCAGCAGAAGAATTACGAATGGCTGAAAGGCACCTGAAAAAGTGCTCATCATCTTTAGCCATCAGAGAAATGCAAATCAAAACAACTTTGAGATACCATCTGACATCTGATAGATTGGCTAAGATAAAAGACACAGATGACAGCCTATGCTGGAGAGGATGCGGAACAAGGGGAACACTCCTCCATTGTTGGTGGCTGAACAAGCTTACATCTCCCCAAGGACCCAGCAATATCACTTCTGGGTGTATATCCTAAAGATGCACAGTCACACTCCAAAGGCATTAGTTCAACTATGTTCATAGCAATGTTATTTGTAATAGCAAGAACCTAGAAACAACCTAGATGTCCCTCAACTGAAGAATGGATTAACAAACTGTGGTACATCTACACAATGGAGTACTACTCAGCAGTAAGAAAAAATGATATTCTAAAATTTGCAGGCAAATGGATGGATTTGGAGAATATCCTCCTGATCGAGGTATCACAAACTCAGAAACATAAGCAGGGGATGTACTCACTCATTAGTGGACTCTAAACAATCAAACAAACAACCAAGAAAAAAAGCAAAGCATGCCCAAGCTGCAAACCACAACCACTGAACAGCTTGGGACCAGAAACACACTGGACTGACTCCTTGGATCCCACTCCCCCTAGAGGAACAGTTGACTCACTCTTGAGGGAGGGAGGAGAAAACTGCATCTGCCAGGAGTGGAGACTGAACTAAGCAATATTGGGGCAGTGGGACCATGGGACTGCCTGCAGCCTGCCCAGAGATGGGATGGGGAGTTGTGGAGAAGAAAGAATGACCTGATGTGGTGGGAGGGGGAAGGGACCTTGAATAAGGATATACAAGGCTAGAAAGTGTGACTTCTTTGTTCATAATAATCACAATAATAATAATAATAATAATAATAATAATAATAATAAACAAAACAAAAAAAACCAGAGAACATTTAGAAATCCACTCCAAACGAAACGCAGTTAGAAAAGCCCTCTAAAACACCAGTGAGTGCCCACCCGCTTCATTTTATAGCTGAAGAAAATGCAGTTCTAACAAATTAATATGTAAGTTAATGGCAACGTTTATCTAAAACCCGGGTATCCCTTGATTCCATACAAGTACTTTGCAATCATCAATAGGGGCCCCAAACTGAGGTGTATGGGGTCCCAGGTCATGAGACAGAGTTATATCTATCTGCACAACCTGGGGCTTGTCTAAAAACCTTCCTGAATTTCAACTAAAAAAAAAAAAAAAAAATGGAGTGGAAAATTAGCTTCTTGGTACAGCCCTGAGGAAAGATGATGAGTTTAAAATGAATTATTAGGAATCAGCAACAAAACTCTGAGCGAGACGGGATGGCATAAGGAAAACTAGAGGTCTTTAGGTTCCACTCCAGTCATCTCCCCGGGCCTCAGTTTCCTCTTCTGCAAACGCAGGAAGCTAGCGTGGCTGCTGGCTGCGACAATTCCAGCTCTGCCCACCCAGGCTGAGACCCTCCACGGAGGAGCCGGCGCGCAGAGCCCGCCCTGGAGGAGAGGAGGAGAAGGCTCGAGTTACCATCCTGCAGCAGTGCCGTCTTCTCGGCAGCCCGCAAACTCTCCAGCCAGCTAGTCACCGCCATCTTCCCTCCGCCCAGCAAAGCGGCCGGCCACTTCCATGGCAACTGCTGGGCCGAGGGTCACTTCCGGATGACCCGGAAGGTATTCTGGGAAGTTACTTTCAACACCTCCCCAGCCCCCCACCCCCATTGGCTCCCATGGTGAGTTTATTTTTCTTTGCGGGAGATTCTGCCCTAATGTGGACCGGCCCTGGGGCCTGGTAGGGTGGGGAGGTTCCCAGGCTTTTAGGGTCCCAGCACCAGCTCTCTTCTGGCCCCAGCTGGGAGTCCCCGGTTCACGCCAGCTGCACGCGCAGTGCATGTGGCACATCTGCTCCGGGCTTGCCCACCCCCAGCTGTTAGGGCACCTTACACCTGCTGCAGCTGCACCCCACATCCCTACAGCTACCAGGCTCAGCGCCCTCCCACCCCCAACTCCCCCGCATCGCCCGCGCCGCCAACGATGAGGCTGCAGCAAGGGGCAGGTGCACAGCGTGCCCGCAACTTTCCCTGCAGTTAACTCTGCAATGCACATTGAGGCTAGAGAAAGATGATGCGAGGTTTGGGTGCACGTATCCTTCAGACTCTACTTTTCTGGGGAGATGAAGACTACTAAAGATGTCAACCTGTTTCCTAGCCCATTATCATTTTGGAAAAGCCTCTTGGAAGTGGAAGCAGAGGCCGATTTTGCACTGGATCTGCAAAGCATCCCCCTCACTCCAGTGTTGTTTCCCTTGGGTCAAAAGCCACCATAGTCCCAGCCTTTCCCTGACTCCACTCAGTACTCCTAACCCTGAAAGGCTGGTGTGTGTGGAGTGCGTATTAAACTGGTGATGTTTAACTGGGCTTTTTGAGGCCTCTAAGAAGGGGGTCTCTTGCTCCCAAAGCCCATATCTGTAAGCCAAATGGCCTAGGGGAGCCCCTCAATCTTGAATTTCTGCATGACATTTATCCTTAAACAGAAAGGCAAGAATCCAGCCGCACTTCAATGGATCCCCAGGGCATCTTGAAGGCATTTCCCAAGCGAAAGAAAGTTCATGCAGATTCATCATCAAAAACACTTGCAAAGATTCCCAAAAGGGAAACAGGAGAAGCTGGAGGTGAGCTGGCCCACCCTCGAAGCTCTTTCATTTGAGCCTTCAGCTTTCTGTTTTCAACCAGCATCAGATAATGGAAGTGGCCTTACCTGTGTACCAGCCATACCTACCTTGTCTTTGCTTTGGTCACTGTTTCTTTCTCTTGTTTAGGGTCTCATTGTAACCTTGACCTTGCCTTATAGCCAAGAATGACCTTAAGTTTCCCCATCCTGTCTCGACCTCCTAAGAGCTGAATTTACAGATGTGTAGCACAGCATCACATCCAGCTGGTGTTTTGTCTTTGTTTTTCAAGACAGATTTCTCTCTGTAGCCCTGGTTGTCCTGGAGCTTGCTCTGTAGACCAGGCTGGCTTTGTCTTTGATAGGCTAATGGCTGTGTTATCTCCCCTACCCCAAGACCTCAGTGAGAAACCGGTCCTTCATTCCTCTGGTTAGAATTCTTAGTTGTGCTGGAGGTATCCCTGGGAACACACAAATCTCCCCAAGTACCAGGGCTTGTTCCAAGTTGTTTTACCACCAAAATTGTTAAGTAGAAGGCAGAGAACTTAAGGGGTTGGGGATGTCATGTTGGTCAAGTCTTCTAGGTGGAGGGAAGGAACAAGTAATGGCAAGAAATGTGTGCTTTACTGGGAAAACAAATAGGTGAGAAAATGATTTTTGAACAGTGTTCAAAGCAAGAAGGCTTCATTTACTCAGTCACAAATACTTAGAGATGACAGGGCACTGCACTAAGGACAGGACACAAAATCATAAGCCCCTGCATTCAAGTCATGGCCCTCAAAAAGTTTGCATGTTTGTGGCAGAATTCTTTGAAGGCATTTTGCTCTCTGAGTGGCAGGAAAATGATTACTTTGAAGGGAGGTGATTTCAGATGGTTCATTGTGACTATTTCTAAGTTTCCTAGCTCAGCGACATAAGTGCTTCTGTAACTCCAGCAGTTTTGGAGGTAGAGGTAGGAGAATCAGGAAATCAAGGCTATCCTCTGCCACGTAATGAGTTTGAGACCAGACTGGGATACATGAGACCCAGTCTTAAATAATCATCATGGTAATAAAATATAATAATAATAATAATAATGTTGTGGTAACAGGCACTTGGATATCTTCTCCACAGAATGGCTAAACTCCCTGAGGGCTTACATTATCCCCACTGGCATTGGACGAGCCCGGGCTGAGCTCTTTGAGAGACAGATTATCCTTCATGGTGGCCAGATATGCCCTGCGCAGGACCCAGGAGTCACTCACATTGTGGTGGATGAAAACATGGACTGTGAGAGGGCTCTCCGGCTCCTCAGACTGCCCCAGCTACCCCCCAGGGCTCAGCTGGTGAAATCAGCCTGGCTGAGCTTGTGTCTGCAGGAGAGAAGGCTGGTGGACACGGCTGGATTCCGCCTCTCCATTCCCAAGAGGTGAGTTGCCCCTGGCCTTTCTCAAGTATTTGTGGATACCATCTCGAGTTATTCAAAAGCAACTCCTACTTTTAAAATCAGACATACTTGGAAACCAAGGTTAAAGTGGAGAGAAAGATGGGGGATGGAGACAGGAGAGACTTGATACCCTAACTGCCTGTGACCTTCCCTACCCTCCAGGTCCTTGAACCAACCACAGCCCAGCAAGGCAGACCAAGGCTCTTCCACCCCTGGCACCCAGGAGACAGTATCCAGGATGATCCCCTCTCCTCCTCCCCCTCCTCACACCGGAGCTCCATCTCCTCCCACAAAGACAGAAAAGGCACCAAGCAGCCCAGCCCAGGTGAGAAACTCCCAGCTCAGGGCCCTGACCACCGAAGTGGAGGGGAGGGGCTGGTGCTTACGTAGAGGATTCTAAGTCTCTGGACTGTGCAGCTGTTCTGCTCTTCCCAGCATTCATCGAGTCTGCATTTACCAAGCCACGTCTACTATACACCACTGGGAATCCCAGGACTCTGGAGGATCCCTGGGGAGCACGGCCTTACACTGAAGAACTGGGCATAAGCCCAGTGAACTAGTTGCAGCCTCATCCATGAGTTAAAGTAGGAGACACCTGCCCACCAACACAACCCTCCCAGATTATTGTTTTTCTATTTCCAGCTCAGCTCTGATGATGAAACCAGTGACGAGGAAGGGCCCCAGGTTAGCCCAGGAGATCTGGAAGCCTTAATCAGTGGACACTACCCCACTTCCCCTGAGGATGATGGTGGGCCTGGCCCAGCCCCAGAAGCCCTGGGGAAGTGGGTCTGTGCACAGCCCTCCAGCCAGAAGGCAACTAATTACAACTCGAACATCACAGACAAGCTGGAAGTGCTGGCCAGAGCCTACAGTGTCCAGGGAGACAAGTGGAGGGCCCTGAGCTATGCCAAGGCCATCAATGCCCTCAAGAGCTTCCACAAGCCTGTCACCTCCTACCAGGTACTTGGAGGTTGGGGAAGAGGCCTCTTCTTCATTAACTTGTGGTTAATGGAAGCATTAGTCACCAAAGGATATAGAATTTAGTGGTTGAGATTTTACAGAGGTCGGGATTTACACAGAGACACATTTATTTAAAAAAAAAAAAAAAAAAGAGGTCATTGAAACTGGACAAGCAAACTTGCTAGGACTGGGAAATGGATGCTTAGAGGGTTATTACACTGTTTCCTCTACTTCCAAGTGTTTTTATATAATAAGTTTAGCCAGGTGGTGGGGATGAACACCTTTAATTGCAGCACTCGGATAGCAGAGGCAGGTGGATCTCTGTGATTTTGTCTACAGAGTGAGTTACAGAACAGCCATGGCCACATGCTGAAACCCTGTCTGGAAAAACAAAAAAGGAAGTTTAAAGCCAGGCATGATGGTCCATGTGTTAGACTCTGGAGCCTAGTCATTGTGGACTCTATAGACAAGTAACTTATTCTTTCTCAATTTCCCAATCACTTGAAAGGAATTAACAAGAGTAGTCAGTGTTTTTGTAAGGTTGAAAGATGGTCCCAGTAGCACAGAATGATATATGGTAAGCTCCCCAGTCAGTGTGTTAGAATAACCGCCCCCTATCTGTGTGTGTTACAGTAATTCCAGTCTCTGTGTTACAGTAACCCCTAATCTGTGTGTTACAGTAAGCCCCCATCAGTGTGTTGCATGGTTGTGAGGATGGTTGTGGCAATGGTGATGGTGACGAACCCTGTCATTTTCTGTACCACTTTTTGTTGTTGTTTGCTTTGTTCTTTTCTTTTGGAGACGGAGTCTCCATATGGAGCCCTGACTGGTCTGTATCTGGTGATCTGCCTGTGTGCAGCTCTGCCCCCAGGAGTTCTGAGATTGAAGGCATGCTGGCTTTTAGACAGATTTCTGCTGAAGGAGCCAAATTCCCTTCCTCTGGCTCTCCCTTCCTAGCTTCTTACGTCTCTGTACCACTTCCTCCCTAGGAGGCTTGCAGCATCCCGGGAATTGGCAAGCGGATGGCTGAGAAGGTCCTGGAGATCCTGGAGAGTGGGCATCTGCGGAAGCTAGACCACATTAGTGACAGAGTGCCTGTCTTGGAGCTCTTCTCCAACATCTGGGGAGCTGGGACTAAGACTGCCCAGATGTGGTACCAGCAGGTGACACCCAGCTCCATCCGTCTTCAGTTCTGCTGTGTCACAGAGCCTCTGGCTACACCCTTCCTCTTCCCTGCACGAGCCAGGCTCCTGTGTCTTCTCACCCTGAGTTCTCATGGGAGTGAATCCAACTACAAAGGGCTGCTTTTCAAGGAAACCAGAGTTCGAGCAGAACAGCTGTGTGGCTTAGTGTCCTTCACGTGTGGACAAGAACAGCAAATACCTTACTCTGTCCCATAGGCCAGCAAGGGACTTTCTCTTATTTAGTTTTCTGGGACAGTGTCTCACTATGTGGCCCTGGTCAGCCTACAATTTTTGCTATGCAGATCAGTCTGGCCTTGAAATCATAAAGATCCCTCTGGTTCTGGCAAGGGATGTTCTCAGGAGCCCAGGCTCCATGTCTAAAATAGTGGTTTTCAACCCTGCCTGCCAAGAATGATCCGGGACTTGGTGAGAGTGAAGCCCAGACCGAGAAGTCAGGGACCAGCATCTCCAGATTGTGGAGTGTCCCGCTAAATAGAGGCTGGACTTGATCAGTCTTGCCTTATGTCTTCCATTGCAGAGGGTATGCAGAGCTACCCGTGTCTTCTGGTCCATACACTTCCTTAGTCCTGGGTCCTCACAGCCTCCTCTCCGGCTGTTTTTTTTTTTTTTTTTTTTTTTTTCCAGGGTTTCCGGAACCTAGACGACATCCGAAGCCTGAGTTCACTGACTGCTCAGCAGGCCATCGGCTTGAAGCACTATGATGACTTCCTGAACCGCATGCCCAGGGAGGAGGCGGCTGAAATTGAGCAGACAGTAAGCATGGTTCCTAGAGCACTGAGGAGAGCGAGGCTTGAAGCCGGTAGCCCCTGCACCCCGAGCTGGGCAGCCCCACAGGCAGAAGTTAAGGGGTTGTCAGAGACTGCAAAGAGCAGAGTGGGATAGGCCCAGAGGTCATGAGGTGGGGGGGCAGGGCAGCATTAGTGTGTGTGAGTGGGTCAGGGTCAGGGAGGGTGGGTGAGCACTGAACACTGGTAGCCTAGAGTGGAGGCGGACAGTCTCAAGGACCAGGATGTCAGAATTTAAACAGAGATTAGGAGTCAGGGCAGAGATGGTGATCATTATCTTTGAAAACTACAAATGGGGAGTAATGACACACACCTTTAATCCCAGCACCCGGGAGGCTGAGGCAGGTGGGTCTCTGTGAGTTCAAGGCCAGCCTGGTCTACATAGTGAGTTCCGGGACAGTCAGGGCTACACAAAGAAACCTTGTCTTTAAAAAACAACAACAACAAAAGACAAGAAAAAAGAACTATGGACCCCTCCCCTCAAAATGAACAAATGGCCCCGGTGTCTGTATCTCTTTCCGCATGTGTGGAACCTCTGAAGTACCCTGAGGCTGCTCAGAACTGGTTGGGTTCAGATGAAGGTTTATAGGATTAGGGGTAGGTCAAGAGAGCATGACCAGGACTTAGTCAAGGGTAAACCTGGTTAGGGGTTTCTCCCAGGGTGTTGTTCTGTTTACTGTTAGTATTTGTAATTGTCAAGGCCCAAGTGTGTGGTTCAGAGGTACAATGTTGCTGAGTATGCTCAAAACCCTTATTCCATCCCCAGCACCACAGAAAGAAAGGGAGGGGGAAGGAGGAGGAAGGAAGAAAGAAAGTTTAGTTGACCAAGAAGTAAGGTTTGGCCAAGTTAAAGATAAGTTTATAAGTTTATATACAGTGTCGAGTCAAGAGAGACAGTGTATCTTAGGATGTCTGTGTTGTTTGTTCAGCTGGTGTGGGCCAACTTTCTTTCACTTTGGCCTAGGGTCTTGATGAGTGATAGCTGAGTCGGCACTGGAACTATGGGACTGGTGCTGGCTGGATAGACAGGCCCTGTGTACACCCATCACCAAGCTGCTCTGCTAACGATGACAGGTCACTCAGCTGCAGTGTCCAGGCCCTGGTCAACCACACAGGCCCATCCCCTGAGGAGCCAGGCTTCTCACTGTAGCCCACTGTAGACCTCCGGCTATAGGGATGCTGATGGATTACTCATTTAGGCCGCCTCTTCCCATTCTCCCGGGAGGCCTGAGAAGGGATTGAAGGGATTAGCAGAACTGCTTGTCAAGTGAAGGGAATTGAAGTGTCCTGGCTGTGAGCATCCAGGGCCCCAGAAACCCCAGTGTCCTGCAGTGGGGGCGGGATACATCTCCATATAAAAGGCCTCCCCAGTGTCTGGTGGAGGCTAATGGGCTTATTCCTCCTCAATCAGGTCTCTCAGATCCTTCTAGTGACATCCCAATCTCCGCTCCGCTTCCGGCACAGGCTGCTCCTGTTCTTCCTCCTCCACGGGTGCAGTGATGGTTCCTGCCCCACTTTCTCCCATGCCAGCCCCTGCTCAGGCCCTCACCCCTAACTCCCACACACTGCCATCAGCTCCAGGTTCATAAGCAGCTTTGAGCTACACGGAAGTGGCTTTTTGTTTGTATCAGTGGAGCTTCACAGGCCCAGCCACTGGGTGCGGGTTGTGGCCAGGACCCAAAAGAGTGACCCTCTGCTCTCATACAGAGCCCTTCCTTCAGCTGAGGCAGACCCAATGTCTTCAGGCCTCTGAGGCCCATCCCCTCCCTCAGCTTGGCATAAGCATGGCGATAAGCCTGGGACATGGTGCAGAGGCCTTGTGCTGTCACGGGAGAGGGTTCTTGACCTTCAGTCCTCCCCGCTCTTTCCCAGGTCCGGACATCAGCCCAGGCCTTCAATCCCGGGCTACTGTGTGTGGCCTGTGGCTCTTACCGAAGGGGGCGGACGACCTGTGGGGATGTGGATGTACTTATCACCCACCCAGATGGCCGGTCCCATCAGGGCATCTTCAGCCGCCTCCTTGACAGCCTTCGGCAGCAAGGTATCCACTCTGTCTCTGGGTGAGGAGGCTGGAAGGAGGCAGCCATGTCTGAATTGTCACCTCTAAATTCTCAATTTGAGACGTGCTCTGGGGGAAGGGCTTTGCAAGGATTCCACCTGTCCTGGGCCCAAAGACTGTAAAACAGGTGCCCAACGTCCCTACAGGTAGAAGGTCTCACCTTCTGTCCACTTTCCAAAGATGAGGAATTGGGCCCAGAAGGCAGAGTCATTCAACATGGGAATGAGTAAGCTGGGACCGGGGATTGCCAGGGTATAGACAACCCGGGAGAGTACAGACAGGGCCTGAGTTCTTGCTCTCCTGGACATTGTTTGTATTGGCCAGGGTTCCTCACAGATGACTTGGTGAGCCAGGAAGAGAATGGCCAGCAGCAGAAGTACCTGGGCGTGTGCCGGCTTCCGGGCCCCGAGCAGCGGCACCGGCGCCTGGACATTATCGTGGTGCCCTACAGCGAGTTCGCCTGCGCCCTGCTCTACTTCACCGGCTCCGCGCACTTCAACCGCTCCATGCGAGCCCTGGCCAAGACCAAGGGCATGAGCCTGTCAGAGCATGCCCTCAGCGCCGCCGTGGTCCGCAACAGCCAAGGTGTCAAGCTGGGGCCTGGACAAGTGCTGCCCACCCCCACAGAGAAGGACATCTTCAGACTCCTTGGCCTGCCCTACCGAGAGCCCGCTGAGCGGGACTGGTGACCCAGGGCATGGGCAAGGGGAGCCATGCTGTGGGAGCTGCCTCCACCACCCCTCCAGCCTTCCCGGGTCTAGCCGTGCTCTTGAGCCAAGCTGGGGGCTTTGAGCCTGAGGAAAGGAACCAGCCCAGCAGTGAGCAAGCCCACAGGCCTTCTTGTGGACAGGACGGTGTCTGCTGGCCTCTGCACCTCACCTCCACTCCCAGGAACATTTAAGCAGACCAGGTGGCTGCTTTCAAGCCAGTTTCCTGTGCTGAAGACCTAGGCTTTCCTTTCCACCCCAAGACAGATTTAGATGCTGGGAATTGGGGAGATGCTGGGGGTCGAGGTGGGGAAGGAAGCAGCTGTGGGTTCAGCCTCTTCCTAGACCCTTCACAGTAGGAGAAAGCCATGCGGATTCCCTCACCCACTCACTTCCTGTGCAGCTGGAGCTGCTGGGGGTAGCCCGCCCAGACTCTGCGGACTGCTTCTCAAGGCCCTGGGGCCTAGTAAAGTGCTTTTGACATTCAAGCTGCGTGGTGTCTGTGGGCCCACCTGTTCTCCACCCTAGCAGAACAAAGGTAGGAGCTCACCGCTGAAACCCACACTACTTACTGCCTTCCAGTCAGGCCTGGCTGAGTCGATCCTGAGCCCAACATAGGGTCTAGGGTAGATGGTAAGAGAGAGTCAGACACAAGGGCCCTGTGGCCCTAAGAGGGGCCAGTTGTGGGATGTGACAGAGGTGAGGGTGCTTATAGGAAACAGTAAAGAGCATGACCTGGGCGCCATGGATAGGAACGGGAAGTCCTGGGCTACCTGGAAGGGAAGGAAATGGCCGATGTGGTGTCACAGACTGTGGAAGGGTGGTTAAGAACCAGCTTTGGGGAGGTTGCTGAGGTTCCGGAGAGCAGCTGAGAGTCTGCAGGTGTACCTAGGGGTTCTGACTCCTCTCTCTCTCTCTCTCTCTCTCTCTCTCTCTCTCTCAGGAAAATGGGGAAGGGAGAGGATCTGGAAAAAAGTCAGGTTTCCTAGCGAGATCCCATTAGGAGAGTCTGAGGTGGAGCATGAGGCAAGCTTAAGTTCAGAAGCTATAACTTTAGTCTGTCCAGTGTGAAAGTGTGTGTGTGTGTGTGTGTGTGTGTGTGTGTGTGTGTGTGCGCGCGCGCGCGCGCGCGCGTGTGCGTGTGCGTGTGCGTGTGCGTGTGTGTGTGTGTGTGTGTGTTAGAATCCCAGAGCTGGCTTTTGCCTCCTCCTTCTCAGTTCTGGCCTCTATCTGGAAGCATATCCTTATAATTCCAGATATTCAGAAGGCTGAGGTAGGAAAATGGCAGTTCTAAGCCAGCCTGGACTATGTAGGAAGTTGAAGACATCTCAAAAAGAACAAAACGGTCCTGGACCCTAGCATCTTGAGATCAGACATCTAGCTCAAGCCCAGACCCCAAAGTTGGGGGGCCAGCTTGTGTGAGTCCTGCTGGGGAATGGGTGGGCTCTACTGTACAGTCTCCATCAAACTGAGAAGTTACCACGTCCAAGGACCCAAAGCCCCTTGTGAGGTGCCAGTCTTTACACAGAGTTTCTTTTCCTCACAGAGTGACTCTTAGGGGTAAGAGCATGGATTGAGTGTCCTACATAGGAAGTTTCTGGAAACATTGGAATAGAGCTGACTGCTAGGGAGTTGAGTTCACTCTGTTCCTCACCCCGCCCCCTCACCCGCCTTAACTCCCTTGCCCCAGTAGACTCAGAATCCAAGGTGCCCCAGACATTTATGCTCTTGACCACGCCATCAGGATATGCGCATACCCTTCGGGGGTCTGGGACACTGGTGCCCTGACTGTACAGTGTGACAGGAGGTCACAGAGGCTGAGCTCCATGTCCTGAGATCGGGTGGACCTTAGCAGGGGGTGTGGTGTCAGCAGTCTCCTGCAGCCGAGAGGCCAAATTCATTTCCTGGCATCCTGCCCTCACCATCCCTAAAGGGAGGCTGAATTTCGGAGCCCTGGTGAAAACTGGGGTCCTGTCTAGTAGCAGCACCCACAAACCTCTTGGTCTCAAGTAAGAGGAAAGAAGCTTTACAGACCTGCTTTCAGCTCCAGCTCCGTCCCTACTCCTGAGCCAGGGTTGGCTCTGGTCCGACTGTGTGTGAGGTAGGGGCTAATGGCCAGCAAGTATGTCCATGTCCTGTGGATATGACACCTTACTTAGCTGGAGACCTATGCCGTGGGCTCAGTGGTAGAGAAATTGCCCGGCACGTGCCAGGCTGCGCTCATCCCCAGCACCACCATGACAGTAACTAGAAATGTGACAGGCTAAGTGTCTGCCATGAAGTCATTGTCCTAGTGGGTGGCCCAGTGTGGCCCAATGTTGTATTAGGTTTCTGGCCTGGACTTTCCAGTCTATCCCTGAGATTCGGACCCGCTCTCAGCCCCATTTAGCCTCAAATAATCACACGCAGGCTTCTAATAGTTTTATGCTGACTGGCCTAGGGCCCAGGCACATTGCTAGCTAGCTCTTGTCTTAAACTAACCCATCTTGTTCAGCCACGCAGCTTGATACCTTTTCTCAGAGCAGCATTTCAGCTTCTTCTGCCTCTGCTGCTGCATCCCTGTGGCTTCTCTGTCTGCTTTGAAATGTTCCCACAGTTTTCTTAGTCTGGTAGCCCCGCCCACACTTCCTGTCTGCCTTTGGCCAATCAGCATTTTTATTAAGCCAGTAGGCAGGACAATTATTTACAAAGGAACAGAGTTCAATACCCCTACAGCCCAGGAACCTCAAGTAGAGAGCCTTCCCTGCCTATAGCCAGAGAGGAAGGTGCTCATGGGAGAAAGGCCAGACAGGCACAATACTTCCATGTGGAGAGTTTAAAATTTCCACAGCTTAAAGGACCTTCTAGATTCCACTCCAGAAGGGGTATGGCCATGCCGGCTTGTTCTCATCCTAGGGAAGCCTATCTTGGGTTTTGAGCCACAAGGTGACAATTTTGTTTTGAGACAGGGTTTCTCTGTGTAGCTTTGGCTGTCCTGGAACTCGCTCTGTAGATCAGGTTGGCCTCGATCTCAGAGATCCTCCTGCCTCTGCTTCTTGAGTGCTGAGATTAAAGTCCTGAGCCATTATGCCCAAACCTTCAAGTCTGTCTTTTTTTCCCTACAACAACAGGGTGCCGGTCCTGTTGTGTCTTGGCCTCTCACTGTCCTATGTGGGTGAGTGGGCCCTGCCCTATGTCAGGGGACCTGTGATTTGCCCATGTGGGAACGGGAGGAGCAAGTTGATTGCAACCCTTAGGCCTCAGCCCTCTTTTTGTCTACTCTGGGCCTCTCTTCATTTCAGCTGCCCACTGACACTTTGTGTCCACAACACAAGTCCTCTTAGGGTGCCTATGACCCAGCCCTGCCAGACAGTGACCTTGTGTTTACCTGGGCCTGGTGTGACAACATGGGCCATAGCCATAACTTTGCTATGCATCTGGAATTCAGGCTGCTGAAATGGAACAGGTATGGGCCATGCAGGATCAGCCTGCCTCTGGAATGGGCACAGCAGGGTGCGCAGGTTCTGTAGTACCCTGCTTCTCCTGAGTCATGGGATTCCTCACTCTCCCAGCAGGGGAGGAACATTCCTGTTCTCTGAGAGGGAGCTGGTGAGGAACCATAGCTAATAGTTTCAGTCTTCAGAGAGAATGCAGCTGCCTAGACCTAGAGTGGGCTCTGGTGTAGGCCTGTGTCTACCCTGCCCTCCGGTCTGAACTAGTCAGCTACTTTCCCAGAATCCCTAGTTATTAGGTGGCCCTGCTTCCTGGCTCTGGAACTGGGGTGGGGAGGAGAGATCTCCTAGCTGAGACCCCAAGAAAAGCTGGTCTCTGACTCTGGAATCTGAGCCCTGCTCTCCTATAAAGAGATGGCTGCCTATTTGGGAGTGGTGTCCCTGAAGAAGGCAATGAGCTCCGAGACAAGAGAGGTCCCAGGGGTTGATGGACTATGGGGAGGGCTCTGAGAAAGCCACCAGGGGATGATCGAGGCTAGAACAGTTACTATTTCCATGGCTGTGGAGTCTCTGCAGAACCTGCTAGACTCAGGCCTGGCCTGACTGAACAAGCCTGTAGCCTCGGACAGTACCCGTAGTTGCCTGTTCCAGGAGCCTCGGCTTAGTTCCCTGGGTATGTGCACAGTCTGACTGATCGTGTGGCTGCTTGTTTGTGTGCCTGGGTCTATGGGCTGCATGTTTGAGTACTGGTATGTCTAGCTAGCCTCTGGGTACAGGCCCCCATGTCACCAAGGGCTCAGGCAGGTGCATAGGCCCAAAGGGGTCCCCGGTGGTCAGGGACTAGGAAGGTAGTAGAGTCCTGGCTAGATTTGGGGCTCTGGGTCCTTGTGTCCATGGAGGAGGCCGCAGGGCGGACCGCTTGCGTCAGCCTTGAGCGGCCATCAATAGCGCGCGGTTAATTAATTTGATGGGAACAGCAGGGACTGCCGTTTGCATTTAGTGAAGTTCCAGGAACTTCCAACCCCATCTTCATAATTGGCCTCATAAATTGTAAGAAAGAGAGAGATCAGCAAAGCGGGAGGAAGGAGGGGCCGCCCGTCCGTCCTTATTTAATTTTATTGCTGAAATTCATCTTTTTAGCCTCCTCCGCCTGAATCGGCTCTCCCTGCCGGATTTGCCTAATCATGATAAATTAATATTCATTTCCCCACCTCTTACCCAGCTCCCGCGCTTGGATAGAGTTGGGAGGGTCTCCTTCCAGCCCCTCTGCCTTGATGGGAAATGACCCCCAAAGTGGGGAGCTAGTGTGCTGAACTGAAATTGGCCCTCAGGGAGAACAGAAAGCAACCTGGGAGAAAGATGGGGTTGTGTTTCCTTGGGAGGGGGGCTCCCAAGATTGATAAAAGCTCGGAGGCCTCAGGAAGCTGATATTAACTACCACTGCCCAGCTAGGGCTGGATTGGAAGGACAAGGAGAATCTAAGGCTGCTAGAGGCCTCAAGGCTGAGCCAGACAGGGAGGGCAAGGTGGGGTATGGGGAGGGGGCGCCAAGGGGGGTGGGGAGGGTTGGGGAAGCTGGCTAGGACCGAGAAGAGGGCTGAAACAAAGAGTTGGTCACCCACTGATCACCGTCATACTCCACTTCCCCAGCTAGATAGGCGCCTCCTTGCCAGGATGGTCCCATGGGGGTTCCTGTGGGCACCACTGATTTCTGACCACTCTTTCTCAGTACATCTAGCAGGGTGGCTGGACCCAAAGTATGGCACCTATGCTGCTCTGTTTGACTGCCATGGCTCCTGCTTCAGTTAGCATTCTGTGTGGATGTTGGTGGACTGTTGGTGCCAGGGCACACAATCCTGCACCCCTTCTGTGGTGGGCTCCAATCAGAGGGTCACAATTCCCTCATCTGCTTGCACCAGGTTCTGTGACACAAGGTTTTTGCATTTCATCCAGCCTTTGGCCTCCTTTACAAGGGAGGAGCCTGAAGGTCACACACCAACAGTGACAGGTCCAGTGCCCCATGGTCAGGAGGGCTGCTGAGTGTCCTCCCCCCACCTCAGAGGCTGAGAGTGGCTGTAACATTTGCTACAGGGTTTTAGGGTTTGAGATCTCGGTGTGTTTTACTAGCTGATAAAGGGGACATTATCTAACCACACAATTCCTTTAAAAGCAGAGCCATCTCTGGCAGCAAGGTGATGGAAGAATTCTGACCATGAGCAGGACTTCTGAAGGTCTGAAGAGCAGTGCCCGCTGATGCTCAGCAGGAATCAGACTTCAGCCCTGCAAACACCAGCAACCGTGTCCTGCCAGTTACAAAAATGAGTGTGTTCACTTTTCCCTTAGAGCCCTTCAGGGATCCCAGGCTCTTCAGTGCCTTCAGTCAGCCTATGGGACCCTAGGCAGCGAGCTCAGCTGACCCGACCAGGTCTCTGCTGTGCACCCATGGCCGCTGTTAGTGGGTGAAAATGCCCTTCAGAAGTAGAGAGAAATGCACAAAGCCTGGAGGAAGAAGTCTTAGGAAGATCCTGTTGTGGGCTAGAGTTGGAGATGGGGGAGATCTGGGGACTCTGCTAATACCTCTCCCCAGATTTCCCAAGGCAACAATTGCTCCCGGTTTCCAGACCTCTCTGTTGCTCATCATGGAATCAAATCCTCTCTAGCATTTCAGTTTGTGACCTGTGCCTGGGTGAAGCCTGGAACCTGGGCTATGATTCACTGTGCGTACTAGCCAAGAGGTCCAGCTGTGCAGTCAGCTCCTGCAGACTTCTAGCACGTGGCAGTAGCAGAGCAGTAAATGTGGCGGACAGCTTTCCCAATGAATGCACTGCATCTCCCCTTCCAGAATGGCATTCTAAACATTTATTCCCGGGACCTGGACAGATACTAGGGAAAGAGACAAAGAGATGTTTGAATTCCACAGGACTTGTCAGAAGACTAGAAAGACCGGGTAATAGTGTGCAAATCACGGAAGGAGGCTCGGGAAAGGGCCTTTGTTACCCACACCATACATCTGGTTTATTTGAGCAGTTTGGCCAAGCCCTATTTAGCGCAACCCTACATGTGAATATGTAGTCTTCAGGTAGATTTGTTTCTCCATTTTATAGATGAAAACCTGAGTCTCAGACTGGAAAGATGGTTCAAGGGTCAAGAGCGTGCACTGCTCTTTCAGGTCCCTGGGCCTGAGTTCGATTCCTGGCACCTACACTGGGCAGTCCACAAATCCCTGAAACTCTGGTTCTAGGGGATCCAATATCTCTGGCCTCCCCAGGTGCCCACACAGACACACACACACACACTTTTACACACACACACACACACTCACACTCACACATACACACACTCACACACATATACACACACACATACACACACTCACACACATACACACATACACACACACACATACACTCACACACATACACACATACACACACACACACGAGGTGGGGGGAGAATTCTAAAAATAAATCTTTCAAGAAAAAGAAAAGAATTCTAGTCTCCAAGAGGTTCTTTTTCTTGTCCTGAGTCATTGCAGCTCATGAGGGTGAGACATGAGGGCTCCTCAGATGTCTCTGACACCCCCACCTCCTCTGTCCCAGCCCGTTTCCCGCTTCCCTCACGGTCTGCAGCCAGGATTGCTTCTGCTGACTGCCCTGAAAACAGGATTCAGCTGGGGTTTGAGACAGTGCTTCACTGCTGTAGCCCCAGCTGTGTGTGAACTCAAAGCTCTCCAGACTTGGCCTCCTCTGTGTGGTAACAGACACCCCTAAGCCTGGCTCACACCTGGTCTTTGAGTCATTAGTGTCCTTCTGAGATGGTTAGGGTGAAGGCAGCAGCTCCTGAGCCTGTCAGAGCTGAACACATGTCTGGTAGACATCGGTTCCTCCCTGAGTCCCAAACATGCCTGCTCTGCCTGGCCTGAGCTCCTGACAGCCCATGGAGTTCCGGCCTGAGACACTCTGTCCCCCATCTCCTCGTGGCCTCTGAGGGATTCTGTCTCATCCCTTTGACCTCGATTCGGCATTGTGAGGTAGTTCAGTTTGATCAGGAAATCTGAATATTCTCAGGTCACCCTCCCTGCCCGATAGTCAAACACCGAACTGGGAAGGAATCAGCTTTGGCCTGTCCCCCTTGAGTTGATTCCAGGAAGAAAATCAAGATCCTCCTGCCTCGGGAGCCCCCTGCCCTTCCCACCCAAAAAACTACCCGCCTGCCAAGGTCTGCCAAGTGACGCATTACCCATGTGCTCCGAACCTGGCTTGCTTCAAGTGGAGCTTTCTTATCATCAGACCCTCCACTCTTGAACAAACGAGTTTTCTGGGATCTTGGTGCGAGGGGTGTTCCAAAAGCAGGACCGTGGGACGGAGCTCCATGCCTAGGTGTCAGGCTGTCCTACCCGCCAGTGTATCCAGGGCGGGGACGGCGAGCGCGCTTCCCAAGAGGCGCCGGCAGAGGGCGCGCGAGGACCGGCGAAGAGGTCTGCGGCTAAGCTGGGCGAGCTCGGGAGGGGAGAGGCGAGAGGGCCCGGTTCCTCTAGGACCCGGACAATGGGGAAAGGAGGCACCCGATGAGGACGCGGACCCACGTCCCTTCAGGGAGGAGAGACGCTTGCAGCACCCGCCTGGTGTAGGGAGGGACTGAAGATCTGATGCTAATGGTGACCAGGGTGAAAATCGAGCGAGACTCCTTCCCGCACTCATCTCTGGCCAGGACTCTGTACCTCAGTTTCCCCTTTAGGAATTTTGTTCTTGTTGATGGGAGTTATAACCTGGAAAAGCTGACAGTGAGGTAACCGAGGATTATCACCTGCCCTGGTCACCCTTTGCTTGCTTGGCCCGGCGGCCTGTCTGGTCGCAGCTCGGTGGTGAAAGAGATGGCTGGAGACTGGAGAGAGTGGCCGAGGGACAGGGACGCAGGGAAGCCAGAGGAAGAGCGGAGAAGGACGGTCACAGGGCTGCAGGAGGGGCTGGGGAGGGTGCCCATGAGTCTGGCGATCTCTGCTGCGACCCTTCCTGGCCGTGCTCGGCACTGACTCCTTCACTTCTCCGGTGATCCCCACCTGCAGCGGTGATTTATGGCTGGACCAGGCTTGATGACCTTGGACGGATAACTAATGGCGGGTCAATAACGCTACAGAAAGAGTGGAGTGAGGGAGGACCAAGGCCCATCGCTTTCCGCCCACTCCTCTTCTGTCTCCCCCCTCCCTCGCCAATCCCGGGTTTGGTGCACATTACCAAGTCTCCCTGCGAGGGTGGGGAGGCCACCCAAGGCCCCTTGACAGGTCTGGTGGTTAAGCCAGCAGAAACGGGGGCGAGCTTAGGGCCTGAACATACTCTAGAGACCCCCCCAAGTGGGTCGACCGAAGGTGTGGGCCATCTTTTTGTGTCCCATGTTACACTTTCTGGGAAGGAAAGTTGGCGTTTAGAATTGCTACCAGGCGCAAGCGAGGAAGCCTTGGTGAGCAATAGGGAGGAAGGCTAGTGTATGCTGGCCCTGCCTTCCGCCTGTCTCTTTTCTCTGGCCTCTCTCATCACCAGTTACCAGGAGGATGGTTGTTTACTTCTGTTTTCCAGACACTTCATTTACCCAGGGGTCCTTGTTTGCATGTGAATTGGAGCGGGGGGGGGGGCATCCCCACTCTTGCCTGTGTCCTCTGAGGACTTCTGAGAATGGTCCAATACCTCCTCCTCTTGGGCCTGCCAACTTCCTGGTACCTGTTTGAGATGCCCTGATTCGTGGTTTATCTTAAGAGACCCGGGGAGAGGTAAGCAGCCTAGGACGCCGTCTGGCTTGAATCCTGCCCCTGGGACAGTGGTCCAGCTCAGCACCTGGGAACCAGCGTGGGCTCTACGGCTTTCTCTCCCATCCTGTGTGTGGGGGTGCTGAGGCTCAGAGCAGAGGGAGGTTCAGAGACCTACAGCCAGACTAAAGCATTAATCGGTTCTCTAGACAATCCTCCACCCCAGGGTCCTGTCCTCCCTCCATTGGCTTCGTTTAACCATTGTCAACTCTGAGTCACAAGAAGACACCAACGAAGGCCATAGAAGCAGGAGCACTCTGTTTCCAGATTAAACCCAAGTGAGAGAACAGCCTGGGAAGTACAGGGCAGTGGGCGTGGCCTCGTGCCTGAGGGTACCAGACAGTCTCTGTGACACAAGTGGACTCCTGTGTAGACATCCATATATCTGTGCATTCACAGATGCATTCAGCGGACCAGAACCATGTGGATGCCATGTGCTGGGGGTGCAGGAACCACACAAGGGAGCATGTAGAAGAAGCCTACTCCTTGCAGTGTAGAAACAGCAGAGATACATAGGCAGCACTTTGCGGGTAGAGACCCTAACCCTAACCCCCACCCCTTACCCTACCTCTAGCTTTTTGCAAACACTGTTCTGAGCCACAACCACCAATTTCTCCTCCAGACCTCCTTGTCACTCAGTCTGGAAACCTACCCAGCTCTAGGTCTGACCGCATCATTTTCAGGGTCCATAAAAACATGGAATTCCTTGTTTAAAAGTTGTGAGGAGTTTCAAAATGGAGATAGAAGTAATAAAGCAAGTTGAGGGTCCTTGGGAATGCAAAGCTCTGTAGGCTGCACAGGTGACAGACACATCAATGAGGTCAGCCCTGCCTGCCACCCAGCAAGCTCACTTTCGAATCTAGGGACTTGATGGTGCTCTCTCTGTCCTCCGGGTCTGTCACCTGAACTGTCCCCACCTTCTGGACACCCCAGTTGCCTGCTTCTTGCTACAGAGATTGGTAAAGCCTTCCCCTCATCACTTGTAATACCACTCACCTGGACTCTGCTGCCTGCTTTCCTGTTTCTATATTTTGCTCAGAATTCAATTCCTCTAGAACATTCAGTCTTCCTTTGGCCGTCTCCTCCAGGAAGGCCCTTGATTTTCCACGTAATAAACGATGCACTGGGTCACAACACAAATCACTGCTACCTTCACTCACAGCCATTTGTCTGGCTCCTCCAGCAAACCCAGCATTTTAGTCGACAGGGATGGTGTCCTATTCATCATCAGAACTCCCCCAGTGCCGGCTGACACCTGCATGGCAGGGGCTCAGTTAATATTTGTTGATGCAGCTGTGGACATCTTCTGCCTGTGTGTTCAGGTTTGGACATTATGACTCCTGTACCTTGAGCAGCATGCCGGGCCTGTGTACATGCAAATCTCTGCTGTATGCATTCAGATTTCTGTACTGCGCACCGTCACATTAGGAGCACATATGCACAGCAATATAAGTGCTTTCTTTTTTCTTCCTCTCTACCCCTCCCCCTTTTTAGATAGGAGCTCATATATTTCCAGCTGGTCTTGAACTTGGTATGTAACTGAGGATGACCTTGAACTTCTGACCTTTCCAATGTTAGGATTAGCAGCACGTGCAGGAGCATCCCTAGTTTATGCAGTTCTGGAGCTCAAACCCAGAGCTTCATGAATGTTAGGCCAAGTCACTGGACCGACAAAATTACATTTCCCACACCCTTTCCTGGATTGTTTTTGTTTGTTTAGACTGGGTCTGGCTGTATACAGAAGAGGGTACCAGATGTCATTATAGATGGTTGTGAGCCACCATGTGGTTGCTGGGATTTGAACTCAGGATCTCTGGAAGAGCAGTCAGTGCTCTCAACCTCTGAGCCATCTCTCCAGCCCCCTAGACTGGGTCTGACTAAGACACAGGCTCTCTGGAATTCTCCATTCTCCTGCCTCAGCTTCTGTGGTGCTGGTAATACAGGTGTGTACCCTCTCCAGTTTGTAAACAGTCTCTGTGGGAATGTTCATGAATCCATGGTGGTACATGAGTGAATTTATGCTGGTAACTGCATACCCAGATCCATGTGGCAGACGTGAGCCTATGCAAGGCAGTAAAGGATGCCTGTGTGCCTGGTCCTGCGAGGTTGGGGTTGTGCCTGGACAAGAGCCGCAGGTGCACCGTGCAAGGACACAGGCGGCTGGCGCGTGTGCCGGCCATGTGTGTGCACAGCTGCGTGTCCTGGCAGGCGGGACGCCCCGTGCGCCCCCTGCGCCCGCTGAGCGCGCTGCTTTGTTCCTCCCGCGGGCGGCCGCGTGGTCTCCCCGCTCGGGCGTCTCCGCTGGCCGGGATTGGCAGCAGGCGGCCGCAGCGCGGCTCCTTCCCTGGCGGGCGGAGCCGTATCGGCTCCCCGTTACCGGCGCGGGTGGGTGGGGGTGGGGTGGGGGGCGCCAGGCCATCCATCTTCTGTTATTACAGCGTAATGGGGCTGCTCGGGCGCCCGCCCATTTGTCATCGGCCTCGTTCGCTGATAACGGGCATTTGTCATCACTTTCCTCTGCCAATGTCATCAGCGCCGCTGACAGCGGGAGGGGGCACACGCACATGGGCCTGCTGGACACGCGTTCCTGAATATATACACTCTAGCACATGAAACCTAGGGGAGGGCACAGGGGCTCTGGAGGGGGACAGGACACATGTATCTGCCTGTATGTGGACCAGAACTCCTTAGAGATGGACTCCGAACAGCTTGTGCAGAAGGGCCTTGTCAGGCAGATGTTCCCAGCTGCAGATCTTCTTCCTCAGCCTGGGGGGGGGGGTGGTGGTGGTGAATACAGGTGGCATCTGCTAGCTTCCTTTGTGCACTTGGGTGGCAACCTCACAGACTCTACCGAGCTGCATGTGACTATGTCCCACTGGCAACGCAGCAACGACCAAAAGATCACATTCAGGCCTTCTGGGATTCTCAGACTCAAAGACTTTGGGAAAGGCCACTGGGACCGGACAGCCTAATTGTGGTTGCCAGGACAACAGGTTCCTTCCTCTGAGCCCTCCAGAAACAGTATATATGGCCTGAGAGTCACTTCCATTCCTGGTTCTACTCAAGCTTTGAGCCTAGACTGATGTGTAGCAAGAGAGACTCAGTAAAGACTGCCAAAAGAACTTCCCATTTGGAAGAGGTACAAGGCTGACTGGAGAAAGGATGCTATTGGTAGCCGGTAGAGGAGCTTGGAGGAAAGGAAAAACTGCTGTGTTTTGTGCCCTCTGGGTGGGCTAGGTGCCAGTCCACTCCTGTAGGAGTATGTTTATCTTCTAGATGCTGCCTCAGGGTGGCAGAGGGGACCGCGTTAGCCCTTATTGGGCAGACACCTTCCCCATGTCACTGGTCTCTGATTGCCTGGCACATATTAGGTATTCAATAGGTAGCTATTGAATAGATAAATAATTGAGAACAGGGCATATGGGGAGGTGGGGGTCCCCCAAGTCCTTTCTGGAAAGGTCACCTGGCACTGATGGTCCAGATCTTCTCTCATACCCTCCCTTTGACTCCTCTGCTGATTTCTTATGCAGCCCCCCAAATTCCCCTTCTCCCTAGGCCTCTCCCTCCTGGGCAGAGGGGGAGGGGGAAGGTCCCTCAGCAGAGCAGGGCTGGCGTGTTCCTTGTAAATGAAGACCATAATTAACATTAAATTAAGGTAATACAAATGAAGGCAACATAGAGGCTGACAAGATGGGCGTTTGGGGAGGCTGTGGGGAGAAGTGATTCATATTTTTAATTTACTGTACGGATGGGCCGTGTGGCTGGGGAGCGGGCCGCTCGCGTGGAGGGGGTGTTGCCCCGCCATGTTTGCTGGGCTTGGAGTGATCACACAATGACTATTAAACTCAACTGTCCATATAATGGGACAGATTCGACATGACGCCCACCAGAGCACCACAAGCCTGGCCAGCTAGGTTGTAAATCCTGCCACATCGCACTTGCCCGCCCACCTGCCCACCATGGCCTCACTGGCCTGCCCTGGGGTAGAAGAGGACATGGCCTGTCAGGGCCTTGGCTATAGGGAGACCCAGAGAACCCAGGCCCTGGACAACAGTACTCAGACTGGGTGCTAGAAGCGTGTTGTGAATGAGAGGTTGGTGTCACTCACTGGCCTGATTTTGACCTGGGATCCAGAAAGAGCTGGAGCCCCAAGGACTGGGCACAGGACCTACGCTGGGACCTTTGACCACAGTTGTTATGCTGTGGTGACCCCAAACGCAAAATTATTTTTGTTGCTGCTTCCTAGCTGTAATTTTGCTACTATTATGAATCATAATGTAATATCTGACATGCAGGATACCTGATATTTGACCCCCATGGAAAGGTCATGACCCACAGGTTGAGAGCTGCTGTATAGAGGAACTAGCCCTTGTCACCAACAGTGGTATTCTCATAACACTACATACACCCTTTGCTAATCCCTAGCACCTCTGATCCATGAACACCACCAGGCGGCCTGCTTGGGGGACAGGGAGGGGCGTCACAGTGTCTTATGTAAAGCCCATTCTGAGAGATGAGGACGGATGTAGTCCTAGAGCTTGTAAGTATCTTGGGCCCAATCCTGTCCCTCAAGCCCCTGAGCCTGGGAGTGACCTACAAAGTCCAATCCAGGCATGAGAACCAGTGGAGCCATGAATTCTGCTCTGCATCCTGAGGCCTGACAATGGACTTCTCTGGAGATGACACGTACTCTTGCCCTCTCTCCGGCCAGAAGGTACCAAGCAACCCCAGGAGGAGGAGGAATTCCTGCTTACTCACTCTGCTAGCAAGAGCCCCAGCCGCCACAGCTCTGCTCATCCTGTCCCTGGGATGAGAGACGCAAGTGTAATTTAGGTTTTGATATTATGAAAGTCTCGCTGCTCTAAAACAGCGGGGCACTCGGTGCCTCATTAATAAAGGATAAACTCGGAGTCTATTTACAAGGCGCTTTTTGGGGTTATTTACTCTCCAATATACATATGTAATGTTGCGCATACTTAACGCTAGGCAGTTCCTCCTTCCAGCCTGGGCCTCCTAGTCACCCTGAGAGGGTCCCTGCATGGAGCAGAGGTCACCAGGGGAGAGATTCCGAGGTCTCATCCCTGACACCGGAGAGGCTCTGTGGGGAAAGACAGAATATTCTGGAACTTAAAGTGGGCGTGGGAGACAGAGGTGCACCCTCCTCCACACCCCACCCTCCTTGATGGTCCTATCTCAGGACCCAGCTCCCTTGCCAGACACCAGGCTTTTCTGCCTAGGCCCCACCCTCTGTATCAGGGCAGGGCAGTCTCCAGCTCCACACACACAGGGCAGGCCTCTGACAGGATAGCCAGGCCTCTAGAGCAGCGCCCTTGCAGTCTCCATGGTATTCCATCCTGTCCTAGGCTTCTCTACTCCTTACAGTTCCTGGAGTTGGCAGTCATTCTTGCCCTAAGGGGAGGCCACTCCAAGTTCCTGGCGTCCACCAACCTCGCTGTGTTGGGGATGCTTCCCCATGGAGCCTTAACCCCTGTCTTTCCCTGCCATGGGTACCAAAACCCAGGGTGCTTTATTATTATTAATTTTTGTTTTTGAGACAGGTCTTACTGTGTATGTAGCC
Source organism: Sigmodon hispidus (assembly GCA_004025045.1). NCBI lineage: Eukaryota > Metazoa > Chordata > Mammalia > Rodentia > Cricetidae > Sigmodon > Sigmodon hispidus. Next base: position 153,976 of record PVIH01000846.1, on the reverse strand, counting down.
CAGGCTGGCTCAACCTCACAGAGATCCACCTGCCTCTGTCTCCAAAGTGCTGGGATTAAAGGCGTGCACCACCATTCCCAGCTGCTGGGTTATTTTTTCCCCCGTGGCTGGATCTGGACAACTCTTTTATGTGGTTAAGTGCTCTTATCCGCATTTTGTAAGTGGTAAACTGAGGTTAGGGAACTTACCCAGTGTCACACAGCCGGTAAAGGCCAAGCTGCGGGTTTAACCCAGAATTGGTGACACTACAGCTTTCGAAGGGTTTTGAGGCTTTATGTTTGTCCCAGGACCTACGGTCCCTGCCCAGCAGGGTCCCCTGAAGCCTCCAGTGAGGTGTATATATACCACATATAGCCCTGGGGCTGGGGAATCAGATTGGGCAGCCATAACTATGCCCGTAAGGGCAGTGGAGGATCCCACCTTAGGCAGGGGCCCTGAATCCCAAGGGAGCTCTGAGTTCCAGCCACCAAACTGGGAATCTTAAGGCTTAATATGCTGTGTCTGGGGATCATGGTGTGGCACCTGTGTTGGGGTGGGGGTGGTCAGTCTGAAGAAGGAAATACTTGGCCAATTTGGGCCAAAGAGACATCTAGTGGCCAGCAGGAGACCTGCAGCCTTTTCATAGGTACTTTGGGAACTCAGGAATCCAAGAGGACATCAGACTTGTACCTACTGTGAGTCTGGGACTCAGACAAAGAACAGTCCTATGATCTCCTTCTTACCGTAAAAGCAGGAGAAGAGCTGACCTGGGGTCTGGATGGGGCGATAGCTAACAGGAGGCCCTACTCCATCACTGCCGGTGGACAATGGGCCATCACCACCCTAACTGAAGAGGTAATTACAGCAAATGCATCCTGGGCTGAGAATGAATGACGGGCAGCAGGAATGCACCTCATGGGCAGCACCCAGCTGCTGCTCCCATCAGTTCCCCCTTGGATTTTGGGGAGCCAGGCTGACTACAGGGCCCTTGGGACATCCAGGTAGGGACTGAGGCTGCAGCTAGGGGTACAGACAAGTACCAAGGTCTGGATTGGAGTATCCAAATTGGTCAGTAGATCTGGAGGCCAGAGCCTCATTGATAAGGGCCCCTGCAGTTAGAAGAGGGGAGATCATTACAAGAACAACTGAGCACCCCCAGAGATATCTGAGTTACAGGAGACCCCAAGGGCTGTTCGGAATTTCTAGAAACACATGCTGGGGGTCTCTAGCCAAGCCCCTGTGGGGTGCATGCAGAGACCAGGCTAGGGGACTGAGCCTGCTTGTGAGAAAGCACAGCAAGGGTTTATTGGGCCATGCTGGCCTTTGGTGTGGCCCAGACTTCTGAGTAACTAGGTAGCTGACTAGCCACTTGGATGGAGGAGAACTGGATTCTGCTGACCAGCCTGGCTTCTGTTGCTTCCTCCTTTGGTACAGCAGGACCTTGCTACCCATCATTCCTCTCTCCCTGCTGCATAGGACACTGGTTGTCCCATGGAGGTGTACTGAGACCCTGTATCTGCTCTTGAGGTTTCTAAAGCCTGTTTGTCTGGGGCCCCACCCCACTCAGAGTCTAGGAAACCTGAGTGCAGGATGAAATCATTTGAGACCTGATGGAGATGGGTGGTAGAGAGTTGGCGGCCCCAGCCTCTTGGCCCTATATGCTGTGGTGGCCCCTGGCCAACTCTTCAGGGTGTAGGGACTGGCCCCAGGGGAGAGAGTATGGGTGCGGAGCCAGAAACAGGCCGGCAGGAAAGGGAGAGAGCCTCTGACAGCAGGACAAATGCTTGTAATTTTATAACCAATCTCAGCGCGTCCATGGGGGGCCGTTTGTGCCTCCACTCAGGACCAATCAGCCTGACAGAGCTATGAGTCTGCCTGAGTGAGTGTGAGCAGCCCCCCCCCCCAGTACCACTTACTGCAATCTCATTACCACCCAGCTTAAGGCTGGATAGCGTGGAGGGCCCAGCAGGAAAGGAGGCCCAACCCAAGGTCCCAAGGGTAAAGTCACAGGAGTCAAGGAAACCCAGGGACTCAGGAGGGTGGGAAAGAACACAGGAGCTTGGGTGATACTTAGCCAGTACTGTGGGGTGCCAAACTAAATTTAGGATGGAGACGGGGCAGGCCCTGCCCTCAAGGGGCTTGCAGTCTGTTCTTAGTGGTAGGTCAGGTTGCAGATGAATGGGCCTGGGAAAGGTGGGTATGAAGGGAAGCCATCTGAAGGCCAAGAGAGGCAGGAGAGTAGAGCAAAGGACCAGAGCCAGCTAGCCTTGGGCCAGGTCTGAGAGGGGGAAGCAGGTGACCCTTCAGGGTATAGAGCTTGGAGGGGGAGATGCTACCCCACAGGAGACCAGAGGGATAATGGGGGAGGGTGACTAGCCAGTGGTGGATATTATAGGAAGGCCTTGCTGGATATCTGGCTCTGGGGATGGCTGTGTGCCCATTAGTCTCTCTAATTGTCAAAAATCTAATTTAGTGTCTGGAGCCTGGGCTGGCCTCGGGTTAAATGGAGGGAGGCGGGCCCAGCTATAAATCTGCCCTCCCAGCCTGGGCTGGTGTTAATTCTGCAGCTAAGTGAGGAGGTGAGAAGAGCTCTGGAGGAGGGATATCCCAGATGACCCTGTGTGCCAGCCTCCATGTGCCAGGTCACAGCCAAGTCCTGCTCTCTGGCAGGAAGGAAAGGCTAGCCTGAACGAGGCCTAGCTGGGCCATCCAGGGGGATGTGCCTTGTGTGAAGTAAGAGGCAGGTTTATGCACATGGCTCAGCATCATACTCGCCTGGTATGTTCTGCTCACAGATCTCAAGGGCCCACAGAATTCCCCCAGCCACCCCCACCCCCACCCCGGACCCACTTGGCCTATGGGGATTCTACTCTTAGAAAGTGAGTGGACAACCTTCTTCTGATAGAAATCACACCATAAGCAACACAAGCCTTTAGGTGGGGAAGTCATGTGACCAACTGCCATCTTCTAGGTGACTGTTGGGGTCGTCTCAGTCATGAGAGCCTCATGGAGAGTAAAGAACTACCTTTGCTTGGGTTGCTTGGCCTCTCCTTCCCTGGAGGAAGTGCTTGGGGACCTTCACAGCTCCTAAGGGCCTCCTGTGGCCTGAGCTGTGCTGGGGGCTCTGGACCTAGGCTTGGTAATGACCTCACTCCCCTCAGAGTCACTAATTGAAAGCAAGGGGCGTGGTAGGCGCAGCAGGAAAGGTTGGGGGTGGGGGCTGACAGGGCTCTGAGAGACTCTGCTTTCATGGGGGAGGAAAACAATTTCTCCTGGCTTCAGCTTCATCTCACCAGGCACCCACCCGGCCTCTCCTGCTGCTAACGAAGTGCCTTTAATTAGCAGCCTAATAAAATGCTCTTAATTGGCAAGAGCCAATCAGGAAGAAGCAAAATCTTTTTAGTGCTGATGGCCACCCAGCCGCAGGTTTAACGGGAAGATGGATCACTGCCTAGCCTTAGGAGAGGTGGCCAAAGGGCTGGCTCCTGAAACAGGCTCTGTACCTTCACCCAGTGACAAGGGCTGACACCGGACTTAAAGCCTAGGCCCCTGGCCTTAAGAGTCACGCTGGTCAGGCCATTATCCAGTTGCTCCTGTAGCTACAGAGGGATCTTTGCTGACACCTTTCCCTGTAACTCTGGGGTGCTGCATGTGAAGGGAGCTGATGTGGTTGTGGTTATTTAAACTTGCACAAGACCAGGAGACTTTACACTACCATTCTGTAAGCTTAGTGGAAGCTGATGACTTTGACCACAGCCCAAGTCCACCCTTGGGACCATCGTGACCACCCAGGTTAGGCAGGCAATGAGGCCACAGCTGAGGGAAGCTTATACTACACGCTATGGTCTTTTAACTCATGAAATCAGTTCTGACAAGACCCCTGCTTGGGCCACCACAGAGGGCAGGGGCAGGGGATACAGTCCTTCTCTGCCACAGCCTTCATCTTGTGCTTATTTCTGTCTATTGGTCTTGGGGGAGAAGAGGGGCCCGCTGTCATCCCCAAGTGGCTTGTCTCTGGCAATGCTCCTGAAGGCTAGTGAACGTGTGAGTGGACAAGTCATAGAGTGGATCGGCCTCCGTCCAACAGCAGAGGAGGAAAGCTCAGATTCAAGGTCTAGGTGGGGCTGTGGTGGTCTTCACAATGACGAGCAACCTGCAGGTCAGACCTCACTGTGGCTCCGACACACCCAGCATGGGATGACTCATTATGCCAGGACTCCTGGTTTTTCTTCCCCCTTTTACGGTAGCATATTGCCATGTAGCCTTGAATTCAAGGACGTCTTGTCTCAACCTCCCAAGGACAGTGTACACAACTGGCTGGACCTTGGTTTTCTTTTTTGTTATAGGATCTCATTACATAGGCCTGGCTGACCTGGGACCATGTAAATCAGGCTGGTCTTGAACCCAAGAGATTCACTTGCCTGTTTCCCCAGTGCTGAAATTAGTGCCATATATTACTACAACTGGTTCTTGATCTGGCTTTCTCATAAGTAATCTACTGAATAGTTCTCTGATCTGTATACTAAAAACTCAACTATCTTTATGATGTTGGGCTAGAGAGAAGACACTTAGAAAATTCACTTTAATCTTGTATTTATAATTTAATTCCCCCCCCCAAAACAGTTAAAAAACCAAACACACTCTATTACCATGGTCCTAGCTTGTGAACATCAGTACATTGACGACACATCACCATAACATAATCACAAAAACTAAAGCAGTCAGCACTGGAGACTCCACCGAGAGGAGAGTGCATGGCTCACTCTTGCTGCCAGACCTGTCCAGCTGGAGCCCACCAAAAACCCTGAAAAAAAGTGAGTTTGCCAGGGGTCAAGGAGCATTGCTTTGGGAAGGTGTCAGCTTCCTTGGTATCTAGAGATCTAACCTGTTGGGTTTTTCCTTCAGCTTCCAAAGGAAGGCTTAAGAGGAGAGGTAACACATACTATCTCTGCTCTCACCACTGAAAAGTGAAGTCAGTGCATTTGTTGGGAAATACATATTTGGGAAGTCCCTTGCTCCAGGTAATGTCAGACCACAGGTGCTGGGCTCTTGTGAGAGGTTTGTCAGCATTAGGGGTTCTGGACATCAATGCCATTGACTCTATCTACAAGTAGGCAGCCACAGCTGTGTGCTGCTTTGGTCTCTCTCCTCAGCTTTAAAGATCCTGACATCATACATGAATACTTGAATAGCTTCAAGATACCCAGCAGCAAAGCTCAGCTTCATTCCCCAGATGGCCTCACTGGTATGACTGTGCTCACTGTGGTTATAAGGCTCTGCACTGCCAGACGTCATCTGTGAGTCCTAGGACTGACCCTACTGGAAGTCTCTGGATGCACTTGAAACTGCTGAGTTCAACCAAACGGGGAAGGAGATTAGTGTGGATCCAAGTTACACTGGAAACTGATAGCCACCACACAGACTGCAGTCACAGGGAATGGGTATCTGCATGCCTCATTCTACCTGGGATACTTCAGAACATGTTTGCACCTAACCTGTAGGCCTGCACTAATCTGGGTGGACCTGCCTCAGATTCAGGACCAGAAGGTATCACCATCTACCTCAAAATGGAGATGCTAAGACAATTAACCCCACCACGGGCCTAATCATTTTCAATGTTCTCTGCTCTAGACAAATGCTAAACAAGCAGATCAACTGCAGCCTCTGAGGCCGGAAGCCAGCGCGAGGTGAGTGGCTGAGTGCAGACAGCCTTTTCCCCAGCTCTGGATCACTACACATGTATTTTTCTTACAGAATGATTTAGGAGTCTCAATGACATTTCCAGTTCCAAAACAAGCTACGAGGGCCAGACTTTATTACTTGTCAACAGAGTTCCAAACAGTCTCTGTCTCTAAAGTTAGGACAAATCAGAAAGAATTTAGCCAAGGGACAAGTGTGAAAGTCTTCCCATCCATAATTCCCATCCACTTTCAAACGGCACTTCAAGGGAAAGGATGCTTTCAGCAGCAGCAGCAGCAGCAACACACACACACACACACACACACACACACACACACACACACACACACACACACACGGGGGGGGGGGAGGGGACAGCAGCAGCAGCAAGGCATGTTGGCCTTGTCCAGACATCACCAGTGTGACACAGAGGTCACATTCTCCAGCAGGGTACCTCCCCCCTTCCCATGCATGTATCTGCCTAAGAAGGATTTCAGCAGTCCATAGGTCTTTCGAGCCTTACATTGGAAAGTAGATTTTAGTAAAACAAGAGACTGACCATGGGGACACTCATCTCAGAGCCACAGGACACTTGCAGCTTTTTGTCTACTATTCCTTTAAATGGGTTAAGATGCTCTTTGTTTCTCTTTTCTTTTTAAAAAGGTCAAACTTTACATTTATTCTCGCCCAGTTGGGGATTGGTGATAATCAATTCGCACTGAAATCATGCAGAGATGGTAAGTGGGGTTTACCTTCTCTGGAAATGAACTTCTACCTACCTGATTGTTTCTTCTACAATGAACTGGTAAATGACCCCCAGAGCTGAGAAATGTGAGTGATTCAAGTTTCTCAGACCACTTAACTTCATTCCCATTTCCATCAGCAGTAGAGAGGACAACATGGAAAAAAAGCTTAACCCAACTGGCAGCTTGAATGTGCAGGGTCCAGCCGAGCCCAAGTGCAATGGGTGGCCACACTTCCCCACTGGCTTCAGAGTAGTACTTTCGTAAACATGGGAAGGGGAGCACCGGCCTGGCACTGACCAGTCTGCAGTAGTGCCCACACCTCCCTCTAACCCTGGCACCCGGCCCAGGGCCTTCAGAAGCTAGGTAGATGTTTTCCTGCTCCTGCTTCTTAGAGCTAGTCAAGTCATGGCCACCAGCCCATTTCTTCAAACAGTTTAGGTCTCTTAACGTCTGACCTGCTTTTCAGCAAAGGTCTTCATTAATAGTCAACAGAACGGACAAGGAGCTCAGAGCGGCTAACCAGACGACTCTGCAGCATGTGCTTGGGAAGGAGAAACACGTGGATGTTTCCTAGATGTAACTTGAGACTGCAGTTACACAGGCAGAGACACATGACCTGACTCAGGATGGAAAGGCACTCACTCAAGGGATAACTTGCAGACAGAGAACAAAGATGCTCCCCTCCTCTCCCTCTCCTGCTCAAGTGAAGGTGGCCTGGCTGGAGGTCACTTGTGACTGGCCCTCATGTCCGCTTTTATAGCGGCTGCTTCAGCTGGCCTTCTTACACTCAAATGAATGCTTAGGAACAGGGACAAGAGCATGACTACCTGCTTTCCAAGGGAAATGAGGCTGTACTGCGGCCTCAGGCCCGAGGGTATCCTAAACCACCCTTTGGCAGGCCCATACATGCTGGCGAAAGTGAGTTGGTTCTCAGTTCAAGTACTCCTAGGCTTGCTTGCCCATGAGCCTCGGCACCTGGAGCCTGCTGGCAGAGGCCAGTGCTGCCTTCCATGTTAGCCCTGCCCGGGGGGAAGTGCAGCCGCTGGCGGCTAGAATTTACTGGCTGGGGAGAATGAAGAGTGAAGGAAGACGGACAAGAGAGGAAAGAGAAGACGGCTCCTGCTCACTGCTAACCCTGTGTGCCTAGCTTCACCCTGATCCTTGCCTTTCTGCAAACGCTGGGTTTGGGAGAAGCAGAAGGTAGGGTCTGCAGTACAAGGCTGAGATAGTTAGACTGACTGATAGATACTGGCCTAAATGGAGAACCAGCATTTCTCCTGAGCATCTCTTAAGCTGCTGTGCTCAGTCTGGGCAGTTATGGGTGCCTGGGAGCTTTCCGGCTCAGTCGAGGAAACAGATGTGAGCCACGGTACAGAGTGCAGTGGTGCCTGGCGCTGGCCATTCCAAGCCTTTCTGCAGGCCAAGCCTTGCCAGTGATTTAAGATGAAGCACAATGCTTTTTATTACACATCTAATTGTTAATGAGAGGAAATGCAATCAGCAGCTCCTTTCCACTCTACATGGAACCGAGGAGACTGCTGAGTCCAGAGCAAACACAACCACTGATGGTGCCCAGGACATTCCTGCCCTCCCCCCCCCCCCCAAGGCACAGGGAAGGAGGAGAGAGAAAGCCGCAAATACGATGAGTGTCATGTTCATGGATCCACTGCTGCCCCGGGAGTCACTTGCAGCAAAAGCCTGGAAATTACAATGTACTCAAACTCTTCCAAGTGTCTCATTTTCTAGGTGATCCGCCTCATGCTAGATGAGGACATTTCACACACCTTCTTAGGTTGAAGATAAAGTAGGAGAGGAGAGATGAGGGACAGAAACCCAGACAGGGGAGGGGCAGCAGGTGCAGATCTTCCAGTGTGTGTGCCCCTCTGTCTCCTCTAAGGATATGCAGGCAGCTGTCTCCTCCTATGCAGTGGCCTGGACTGCTCTGGCCAGGTGCTGCACATTCCCACAGTTAACAGGGAGAGGCCAGGCCAGGCATTCTGTCCCCTAGAAGTGGGCCAGATAGGGAAACTAGTTCTTCGGCTTAATGGCAAAGCAAGAGAGATTCTGGCAAAACACTAAATATATTTATAAGTCATCTTTGTCTGGAACCCAATGGGGGAGAGACAGGTGCAGGGGTGTGGGAGGGATGGGAAGGGAGGCCTCAAAGTCCCAATCATTCACACAAGATAGAGACGTCCTCTGATAGCAGCAGCACTGTAGCCGCCGGTGTGCCGACGGACCATCCTGGTCAGTTGCTGACCGACTGTGTCCCAACACGAGTCTCAAAGCCCTGCTCCTCGTGGACCCATCCGGGGAATCCGGGTACCAGTGTGATTGTTGTTGTTCGTCCTGGTCTTGGCAGCTATGTTAAATACTGCAACATTAACGAGTCCTGTGTGGAAACACAGCCGACAGCCATTAGTCCTCCTCATGCTTCTCACTTGCTCTAAGACAAAAACAATGCTCATGTGTCTGTCAAGGAGAAAGGCTTGGGGTCCTTCCCGAGGGCTGCTCCCTGCCCACAAAGTGCTTCTGTCACAGTCTCCTTGGGGACTTAGACAGGGTACAGGCTCTGTGCAGAGGCACTCTGGTATCCTGAGATTAGGAGTGAACAGTGTGGGGATGGTGCCATGTTTTCCCTCCCCTGCTCACTGGACAGCAGAGCAGGTAGGGATGGCACTGGCTTTGCTGGACTGTTCTGGAGTAGTGTGTACTAGGAGAAGCTGGCTGGGCCCGGCTTAAGGAACTGTATGAAGACACCGAAAGTGCTCCAGGCCCCTCCAAGGACAGATGTGTAGGTGGTGATTAAGGCCAAGGGTGGCACTGGAGATAAGAGTTTGCTAGTCATCTACAGGAAGGGAGAGCTAAAGTCACGGAAAAGATAAGATGGCCCAAGAAGAGAGCTCCATGAGTCAAAGAAGACTGAGCCCAATTCTCAGGGGGGTCTCTGTTTCAGCAGCGAGAGGGGAGGGTAAACAAAGTCAGGGAGAACAGTCAGTGAGGGGGACTAGGGCACACCTCCACGGTTAAACATGTGTTTACTGTGAGTCAGGCCAGGTACCCAGGAGCCCTCACCCTAATAGCAAAGAACTATTACCTTGGGAAAACCCAAATATTGGTAAAAAGCAGACAAGGTAACTGGAGGATGCCCTATGAGGACTAAGAACTTGGCCAACATTATCTTCATGCAGACAGACCTGTGAGGCAGGCTCTGTACTCCAGTTCACTCATCAGGATATGACAGTCCCAAGAGCACACAGCCAGTGACTTAGCTGAGGAATGATGAAGCATCCATGCACTCTACAATGGCACAGACACTGAGGGAGCCCCTAGAGGTGTGCTCACTCCCTGACAGAGACCCAGGTACAGGAGTGCAGTGAAAGACATGTCTGCTCTAACAACCAAGGTGAGTGTGAGAAACAGACACAGAGGCAATGCTGCCAAAGCTGGCGCTGCTCCTAGAACCCAATAACCCAACACATCTGAATCAGGGGTGTTGGTTCTGCAATGGATGCCAACTGCAAATATACCTGGGTATTTTATGTTTGTCCTGCCTTAGAGAGGTGATAGAGCTGTGGGAAGATACTGACTTCATGTTACTACTGGGCATGAACCAACCAACCAACCACCCAGGCGGGTAGTCTCCTGTGGATGGAGTAGAGGGTGGGAACAAAAGGCTGCCTTCTGTTCCCAGTGAGACCAACAAGGCAGAGCTGTGTGATGGCATGGTACATTTCAATGACGTGTTAGATGACTTGCTAGATGGAAAAGGCCTCCCTTGTGGGTACCTGATCTAAGAACTATACAGTGACAGGTTTTTGGGCCATTTGTTTTCCAGCTGGTTCAAATGTCACTGTACTCTAATGAAGATTATATGGAAGGAGCTATTAGCCCTACCACATAAGAGGAACTCTAGAATCCTCTAGAGCTGCAACTGGCTACCTTCTACCAGGAAAAGTGGTGCTCACTGGGGAAGTCCCTGCCTCATCTCTGCTGTCCGACTCTGCCTTCTTGCTGTACAGGGCTTGGTGAGACAAAGGGTCTGAGGAGGAGAAACGCCCAGGAGCTTGCAGTGCCTCTCAGCCAACACTCCATCTCCTAAAACAGCACCACAGACAGCTTCTTTTGTACCTGGGCAAGTACGAGGTCAGTGTTGGGTTATTTATCTGGAGATGTACGTGTATGTCCGAGAAGGGGAGCGGGGTGGTTCAGCGTGGGCAGCTGGGTCATTTAGGAAGTCCCAGATGAGGATTGTGTCATCATGTGAACTACTGACAATCTGAAATTCATCAAACTGGAGTCGGAAAACTCTTCCAGAATGCTCCTAAAGAAGTAGAAACAAAAAGTAAGATTTTGAACTCAAAATCAAAAGCATCATGTCTGAAGGAGCCTATAGAAAGGCCATGGTGTGCTCAGGCACTGTTTCAAGTACAGACAGAAAGCAGTTTCACTAACTAGGATGGAAAAGTCAAATAACAGACAACAACTGATCTCAGAAACACAGTAAACAAGCAGTATTACTTAGGCGAAATGGCAAAGAAGATGCTGGCTTGTTCCTACCACCTGGGGTTAAGCTAGATTAGTACTCTTGGTACCTCCCTGGTCCTCTCATCTCCCTTGACCATCAGAAATAATCAGGAGTAAAAAGTGACATGTGGGCGAATGTGTTCCAACCAAACTTCTTGAGGCTAGAGAGATGGCTCAGCAGCTAAGAATGCCAGCTACTCTTTCAGAGGACCCAGGCTTGCTCGATTCCAAGCACCCATTCAGAGGCCATTTATAACTAGTTTCCAGAGGGATCTGACACCCTCTAGCCCCTGAGGGCATCCTACTACATAGATATACATGCAGGCAAAACATCCATGAACATAAAATAAAAACATTATCTTTAAAAAAAAAAAAAAAGAGCCAGGTGGTGGTGGTACACACATTTAGTCCAGCACTTGGGAGACAGAGGCAGGTGGACCTCCGTGAGGTTGAGGCCAGCCTGGTCTAGAGTGTGAACTCCAGGACAGCCAAGACTGTTATACAGAGAAACTTTGTGTCAGAAGATCAAATTAAACCAAATAAAAAAACCAAAACCAACCAAATAAACAAAATAAAACCCTTCAATATGAAAAACCATTTACAGATTTTTATGGTGCACAAAGTCCTCCCATGATCAACTTGAAGCTATCCACATGCAGTCAACAACTTGCAAAACTCTAATGGTTGGCTTTTATGAGGTCAGGAGCTTAGTCTAGAGCATCAGATTAGGCCTAGATTAGGTGTGGGCTAATAAAAACTTCCTGGAAAGTATTTTCAACACTATTACTAGTCAGTCTCATCCACACTCTAAAGACATTACCAATTTTTACCTATCCTTAAATTTCATATTAATCCTCCCCCCACATAGTATATATTTTTTTGTGCTCAGCTTATTTTACTCAACACTTTTTGTTTGCTTGTTTTTCTTTTTATTTATTTATTTATTTATTTATTTATTTATTTATTTATTTATTTGCCTTGGTGTTTGCCTGGAACTGGAACTACAGACAGTTGTTAGCTGCCATGTGGGTGCTGGGAATCGAACCCGGGGCCTCTGGAAGAGCAGACGGTGCTCTTAACCGCTGAGCCATCTCTCCAGCCCCTTGCTTGTTTTTCAAGACAGGGTTTCTCTCAGTAACTGACCGATCTTAGAACTCACTGTGTAGAACAGGCTGGCTTCAAACTCACAGAGATCCACCTCTACCTCCTAAGTGCTGGGATTAAAGGCGTGTGCCACTTCTGCCTGATTTTTACTCAAGATTGTTAAGTGTTTTTCTGTCACTATATGGAAAACAGTTATTTTATTCTTTTAAAAATTAGTGACTAATATTCCACTGTATGATTATAGTATAGTTATTCTCGTGTGGTGGGCATATGGGCTGCTTATGTTTACACACACACACACACACACACACACACACACACACACACACACAGCTGAGCTGATTTCATTTGGGAGGAGGAGGCAGGTAAATTTGTGAGTTTGAGGTCAGTCTGGTCTACAAAACTCCAGACCAGCTAGGGCTGCAGAGAGATCCTATCTCAAAATCACCAAAGAACAAAATAACCAAAAACCTTAAAGCTGCTGAGTGGTGACTTACACATCTGTGACCACAGTACTGGGAAGAGGCGTAGATCACTGGTTTGAACTACTGATTTGTCTCAAACAAAACCAAACAACAAAGAAAGTCACTACAGGCATCAAAAACATTTATCATTTTATATGTTTTGCCTGATGTGTGACTGTCTACTAAATGTGTGCCTAGTGTTCACAGAGGCCAGAAGAGGGTGTCAGATCTCCTGGAACTGGAGTTGCAAATGCTCTGGAGCTGCTGTAGGTGCTGGGAATTGAACCCAGGTCCTCTGCAAGAGCAGCTACTGCTCTTACCTGCTGCAAGTTTTTGATGGAGACAGACATTCACTTCACAGAAGCAGAACTGCGGGGCCATGGAGGAAGGGCATGCCTGTCCTCCACATGCTTGGAAGAAGGGCTGTGAAAGCTGGGCTACTTGACACTACTGCCTGTGCTGTGAGTTCCAGTCACTCTACCCAATTATGTGATATCGACAATCTTTGAAACCTTGGCTTAATCTTCACAGTGATAGTTAATTGTTTAAATTTTGTTTTTCTTTATGAAGTTGAGCAAGTTCTCTTCATTTCCTAGCTTGTTTAGAGGTTTTTTGTTTGTTTTTATGAATGGAAATTGTTTTTTTTTTTTTTAAATTATTTTATGTGACTATGTGTTTTGTGTGTACCATGTGTGTGTCTGGTGCTCAGAGAGGTCAGAAGAGAATTTTAATTCCCTGGAACTAGAGTTACAAATGGTTGTGAGCTATCATGTGGGTGCTAGGAATTAAACCCAGGTCTACCAGGAGTAGACAGTGTTCTTTAGCCACTGAGCTATCTCCAGCTCTTTGCCAAATGCTTTTACTGGTCATGCATCTTACCTGTGGTTGAGACAGACGACAGGAACATAGAACTGGGCATGGGGCTCCAGTGGATGAGTACTTGTTTAGTAAGCAAAAGGCCCTAGCATTGTAAGAATACACCCATTTTCAAGTGTTCAGTCTTGTATATTGTATCACTAATCTTGCTTAGTCACAGTGTAACTTTTATTATGCATTATTGGAATAGATTTGCTCATATTTTGTGGAGATTTTTAAAATATTTATTTATTTATTATGTATACAGTATACAGAAGAGGGCACCAGATCTCATTATAGATGGTTGTGAGACAGTATGTGGTTGCTAGGAATTGAACTCAGGACCTCTGAAAGAACAGTCAGTGCTCTCAACCTCTGAGCCATCTCTCCAGCCCCGGAGATTTTTTCAATGTGAAATTTTTTTCAAGACTACTAAGAATATTTGCTTAGCACTCATGAAGCCTTGGATTTAATCTCTAGCACCACAATTTTTAAAAAGGGAGATTCTGAATCACTTTGGCAAGCATGGTGATTTATCCTTGTAACCCCAGCACTTGAACAATGGAGGTAGGGGATTAAGAATTAAAGTCAAGTTCAGTGTCACAGTGAGTTGAGTCTGGGCTCCACATGAAAGAGGCTGGCAGGATGTTTCGGAGGGTAAAAGCAGTTGTCAAGTCCAATCCCCAGAATACACATAAGGGTAGGGAGACAATTGACTCCACAGTTATACCCTGACCTCCATACAGGTGCCAGGGCATGCATGCTTCCCCCAATGACACATTGAATTAAAAAAAGTCATCACTGTCTTAAGAAGCAAAGCAGTGGTAGAGCACTTGGATGTGCTCATGCGGACTGGGACCCTACCTCCAGTACAAAAAAGGAAAAAAAAAATATAAGTCAAACAAGTCAAATCATTTTTTTTTCCTTTTTTTTTTGAAACAGGGTTTCTCTGTGTAGTCCTGGCTTCTGGAACTTTTTCTGTAGACCAGTTGTTATGTGGGTGCTAGACCCAGGTCCACCAGCCTGCATGGTTTTGATGGAAATGCACACTAACTTCATGAGAAGCAGATTTCTCCTTGCCGCATGTCTTATTTAGAAGAACTAGGTGGAATCTCTCTAAATATTTTGGAACTTTTCAGTTACCTTTCTATTTCTTATTTCTGAACTTTAATTTCACTGTGGTATATATATGAAGATACAATACATTTCTATTTTTAAACTTCTCATTCACTTATTTATTTGTATGTATGCATGTGTATGCATGTATCCTAGGTCCTGGCACATGTGGAGGTCAGTCCTCTCCTTCTACTGTGTGGGTCCCAGGTTGTCAGGCCTGGCAGTGAGCACCTCTGCCTGCTGACCCATGTTTGTTAAGGTATGCTTATGGCTCAATGTTCCACAGGACATGGGGAACATTCATGGGGCAGATAAGTTTCTTCTTCTGTTGGAGAAGTGTTCTGTGTGTAGCAGATGACCATATCCAGCTGAGTGAAGTGCTGATGAGTTTAACTGCTCTCTCTGAATCTGTTGCCTGCTATCTCTATGATTTTCCTTGTGTATCTATCAGGTTCTCATCTGTATGTCCTGATGATGTCTTAAGTATAGATGCATTAAGAACTGATATATCTTCTCAGTACATCTGCCCCTCTATCATGATTCAACACACCTTCTTAATCCTGGTATATGTCCTGTCATGTAGTTAGTTCTGTATAAAATGAATGCAGCTACTCTAAACTAGTAATAGCATGGGATACAGTTTGGAAAAGTGGCTTAAGTGGAGATGTGTCTCCCGCCGTCTGGAGGTTGAAGAACAAGACTGAGGTGTTGGCAGAACTGTTTTTGATTCTCGGGCCCCTCCCCAGCTTGTGGTGTAGGTGGATGCCTCTCCACCTTCACAAGCTTTTCCATCTGTGAGTCTTGACTGTGTTGTCTTTCAAGGAGACCAGTCACACAGGATTAATGCCTATTCTCAGTAAATTCAACTGACTCAATGACCTCTCTAAAAGACGCAGTCTTCAAAATACAATCATATTCTGAGGTATAGGAGATGCAAACTTTAACACAGAAAAGTTTCAGGAAGACAGTCCATAACACATGGCTCTCCTAACTTTTTCTGGTGGTGGTGGTGGTGTGACTCAGTCCAGGGCTGTGTGCATGTAAACTCTTCCCTTAGATTTTTGAGAGAGAGTCTTGCTGTGTAGCCCAAGCTGGCCTCCAAACTCATGATCTTCCTGTTTTAGCCTAACTGCTAGGATTAAAGGCACACATCACCTTATCAATTTTAATTTTATATTTATATATTAATAATGCCTTTTATATTTATAATAGGTTTATTCATTCACTTATTTATGTATGTGTCTCTATGTGTACAGCACATGAGTACAGGTACCTGCAAAGGCCTGAAGAAGCATCAAATCCCCTGGGACTGGAGTCAGAGGTAGTTTTGAGGCACTGGATGTGATGTTCGAACTAAACCCAGGTCTCCTGGAAGAGCAGGAAGTACCTTAACTGCTGAGCCGTCTCCCCAGCCTGGTTTGTTGTTGTTGTTTTTGAGAGCAAGGCCCATGTAGTCAAGGCTGGCTTTGAACTCTACGTGCAAACGATGACAATGACCTTGAACTTCTCATCTTCTTGCCTCCCCTTTTGAGTGATAAAATTTATGCCTGAACTATGTGGTGCTATGGATTAAATCCAGGTTTGTGCACATGAGGCAATCCCGAGACCCACTGAGCTCTGTCTCTAATCCCTTAAACAGGTTCTTAGGGATAACACACAGCTAGTCAAGCCTTAGTTTTGAGCCACTAATAATTTCTCTTAATCTCAAATAGAGTAAACACAAAGAAGCCCACACTGGGATAGAACCAAATTATTGAAAATCACTGACAAGAGGTGAACTGGACTTTCTTTAGCTAGCAAACACCCTGTCAGAGTGTGGCCGAACTAGACTCTCCAGGCCAGTAACACTTGAAAGTGTTTGTCCTCAGTGTACCCACACTGGCGTTAACTTCAAGTAGAGGAAAATGATGTTCCAAGGTGAAAACTTGGGTTTGTACAAAGGGATGGAGGGCAATAAAAAAAGTCAAATGTATAAGTAAAAAGTACTCAAAAACAAACACAGGCTGTGGTGGTCTGAATAAAAATGACTCGCTCCCCTAGGCTCATGTACAGTTAGTCACCAGGGAGCTGGATCGTTCGAGACCTAGTCTTGAACTCTGCCTACGGATCAGAGTGCAGCTCTCAGAACTGTGTCTCCAGCAGTATGCCTACCATGCTGCCACCATGGTAACAGACTGGGCCTCTGAAACTGTAAGTAAGCCCCCAGCCCCAGTTAAATGCTTCTGTTAAACAATTGCTGTGGTCTTGGTCTCTCTTCACAGCACTAGAATAGTGACTAGGACACAGGTGACTGCTCAGTGAATACAGTTGTGCTGTGGATTACAGCGAACATTCACCATGGTAACTCTACCTGGTATAACCACTTGGGAAAATTGGCTGTTTCTGGAAATACTGACTGCACACTCTGTACGATCCAGCCACTGTACTCTTCCAGAGCTAAGTCTTCCTGAATGCTGCGTCAGAATTTACAACCTGGGCTTCCAAAGCTTACTCTCATCTTTTCCCAGAGCTGTGCAAAGCAGTGAAACAAAACCTAACGGAGTAAAGCATGTGAAACTTTATTTGTAACAGCTAACTAAACATGGAGAGCCCAAAGGCTCATAATTGGTAAATGGGTAAAATGTAGCACATATGAACCTGGGCGAATCCCCAAATGATCTCTACTTGGTGTAGAGACAGGTGGGGCTGAGGATGTGAAGATAGGTGTAAAAAAAGTATATACTGCATAATTCATTCTTACAAAACTCTAGAAAATGCCAATTAATCAAGGTTCTATAAATCAGACTGGGGACAAGGTGGGCCCAGATGAAGGATGGAAGGATGGCCAGGCACATGAGGATACTCTATGGTTTCACTGGCATATATACATCAAGAGCTTTTGAAAAAAATGTATTATTTATTTTTTATTTTTGAGACATGGTCTCAACTCTGTAGTCCTAGCTGGCTTGGAATTAAATATGTCATCCAGGCTGACCTTGAACTCAGAACACTTTCCTCTGCCTCCCCACAGCTAGAATTAAAGGTCTGCACCACCACACCTGCCTCTGTCTCAAAATTGTAAGCTGAATACTCTTTTTTTAAAAATTTATTTATTTTTAGTATTTCATGTGCTTTGGTGTTTTACCTGCATACCATGTCTGTGTGAGGGTGCCAGATCTTAGAGTTACAGACAGATGTTAGCTGCCATGTGGGGGTTGGAAATTGAACTTGGGCCCTCTGGAAGAGCAGTCAGTGCTGAGCCATTTCTCCAATCCACAAGTTGAATACTCTTTTGTTGTTGCTGTTACTTGTTATATTTTGGGAGACAAGTCTTGATCTTAAGACCCTCCTTCCTCAGGTCCAAGTTCTGATGTAAGTGTTTATCACCATTCACTATTTGTAAAGTTTTTTTTTTTTTTTTTAAAGACAGGGACTCGATATATAGTCCAGCCCAGTCAGAAACTAACAATCTTCTTGCCCAGTTTATTTCAGTTTTTTTTTTTTTTTTTTT